>JANZLQ010000002.1:34346160-34362446 GCA_026212715.1 Elanus axillaris | reverse complement strand
GAGGGAAGCGCAGCCGCCGCCGCCGCCGCAGCAGCAGCGCCCGGCGTGAGGCGCGGGGGAGCCCGCCGGTCCCTGCCGGTCTGCGCGGGGCTGGGGGCCAGGAAGGAAGAAGGAAGGGGCGTCCGGTGGCGGAGGCGGGCCGGGCCTAGGGCGGCGGCTCCCGGGGCGCCCCGAGGGGCGGCCGGCGGCTGATGGCGGCCGTGAGGGGCCGGCGGGCGCTGGTGTCGGTGTCCGGCCCGCGGGGAGCCCCGGGGGGGTGGTCCCGGGGCTGCGGGGCGGCTGCCTGTGGGTGAGCCGTGCCCGGGCCGGGCCGGCCGGGTCTGAGGGGGCTGGATGCAGGATTTATTTTTCCTGTCGGGCAGGGCTCGGCGGGATGGAGTTACTTCCCCCTTCCATCAGTGTAACTGAGAGAGAGGTTTGGCTGAGGTGGGGTATGCAGTTTGGCAGCAGCACCGCTGAAGTAGAAGCGAGACCTTAAGCGGCAGAGGGAAACGGCGGTCACGTTTATTCTTGCTGGAACCGGGGGGAGGATTTCCAGCTGCCTTTTAGTATCGAAAGGGAGAGGTTTTGTGTCTCCTAAAATTGTTTCCTTCTCTCTTGTCCTAGGTGTCGGCTCTTTAGTTTCTGCTTCTTTCTTAATTTTCAGTATCATTTGTATTTTACCTCTCTGTTGCAGTTCAGTGTCTAAATCTGTTTGCTGTGTCTCTTCAGCAAGTGCTAAAGTTCCTTCGAAATGTCTGTGCTCAACTTCTTGATCATTTGTATCTGTCCGCAAATGTCTTAAGGAGCTCCTGTCCGTAATTTAGGGGAGTTAAGTATACAGCCGAGTTTAATTTAAACTTTTATATGTAACTTTCATATTGTGACTGTAAGATAAATTAGTGTAAGACTTCAGTGCTGTAAGATTATTTTCTGTTAAGATGCTTTGTCATACTCCTCTGTCTTCACACAACTCCTTTTTCAAGATGATCTTGCCTGCATAACTCAGGAAGAACAAGGCAGGCTCACAGTCTCAGGGGCGTATGTTTTTTACAAGAAGATGTACCTTTTTTTTTAAAATTTTAAAATAACTTCACATTCCTAAACTCTGAATAAAATTCAGGCAGTGTGAGTATCCTGTTTCAATTCTCTCTGAATTGAAAATGTACTAAATTAGAGGTAAAAGCACTTTAACATAAGCAAAGGAAAGTAATGTTTCTGATGTTAGAATTGACTTTTAAAGACTCTGACATCATGTTCTTTTGTGATATATGAGAGAGTTATTGTCCTGATTGACTTCAAAACTGATCCAACAAGCTGCTCTGTTGTGGGTGGCATACTATTAACACTCCAACTAGGTGCTGAGGTTTGAGGTAGTGTTTCTAAGGCAGGGCAGGGTAAGGCGCTTTCTCTCTTCAGCAAAAGACCAAGAAGGTAATTCTGTGCTCTCTGATGTCTTACACTGGACTCTCCTGGGGTATGGTATCCCCTGTGAATTCTATTGGTAAGCTGAGTACTTCTTCTGTGACCTTTGCTTTTGGTCCACGCAAAGAACTTCTTTAAATGACCTATATTGCTTTTATTTCAGAAAAGAAAATCAGTTAATGAAATCCAAAGTGAAAACTGGAAGGACACAGCCCAATAAAGTACATATGTTAATTGCCTACTTCTTTTTGCATGAAAACAACACTTAGTAGTTTCAGATATTAATAGCAAATGCTTAGTTGTTTTTAACTAAAGAACCTGTCAGACAACTGTATTACAAAGTAAAGAATGTGGAGCAGGAAACCTAGGCAGAATGTATAATGCCAGTAATTTCCCTGTTGTGGTAGATGTGTAAACAAAGTAATGGGAGATAAGGAAACTTAGGTAGTAACAAAAGGTTAATGTAACTGAAATAAACTTAAAATCATGTAGCTAGAGGACTGAAGATGCTTTGTTGTATTCAGACAACTTCTTAGTTGACAGATTTGGAGATTGTGCTGCTTTGATCTCACCTTTCTGTGTGAACTCAATCTCTTGTACTGTGTCTGAAAGGCCACCAACCTTACATTGTCCAAGTGTGCAGGTGACCAGTCATAAGCATGGCAGTGGACATACGCAAGGATATGTTTCATGTGCTGTTGTTCCCCTGTCCTATTCTGTGTGTGATAACAAGGACTGAGCTTTAGCCTGTTACAGCACCTGAGATAAGTAAATTGTAGTGCTGAGTGCGTGGAGTGTAGTTGATACCTGCCCAGGAGTGGAAGAAAAATAAATGCTTTTTATTAGGATAAATTGTAGGTTTCAAAAGAATGAAGAGGAGGGTAAGTAAATTCTGGTCTTAAACACAGTCATGGAGCTTGGAAAAGTCCCTCAAATCTCTGGATTTTTATTCTTTTCCTTCGGTAAACAAGAAATTGTGGCATCAGATGTCCACAGTAAGTAGTAATGTTAATTCGGTGTGCTCTAAAACGCTTACCCTTGAATAAAGGCATCATGTTCTAGAAGTCCTTACTGCCCTAAATGAAAGAATCAGATGGCAATGTATGTTGGAAAATAAGAGCGTAATGTAGGCTTAGAGATTAGGGAAATAAAGATAAGAGTTAATACTGCGAGCCTTTATGAGTCTGTGCTTGGTATTAGAAGAGATGTAATGTATTCAGAGTAGAAATCAACTCTGGAAATGCGTAAGGATGCCACATGTGCCCAATAAAGGGGATGAACAATGGCTTTTCTTACTCTAGGTAATGTAAAGTGGACACTAGAAAGGATGAGTTGTGATTTCAAGGGGAGGACGGTGGAACAGTGAAATACTGAGAGAACAATACCATGTGTCAGGACTGCTGAAGAATGCAGCACTTAAAGGGCAAATGAGGGAGTTAAGTAAGGCAGTGTTGGCTTTGTGCCTGCTGGATAATAAGAGACCTGTTAAAAGAAAAGCCTCCATACAAAGTTGTATAAACTTTGATATACTGTCTCACATTGGTGGCCCGATCTCTGATGGTCAGAACCAAACTTGCAATGCTGCATGCAGCTGACCTTATTCGTGGTGTCCTCTCCTTGATGTAAGGCTACAAGTTGACCGTGTTTTGAGCAAGAGGTTGGACCAGGTTAGCTCCAGAGGTCTCTTTCAACATAAATTATGTTGTGATTCTATAATACTTAGAGGAGAAATTACAAGCATGAAAGTAACTCCCAAGCTACTTGTAGGGCAACACCATTGTCAGATTTCAAAATTCCAGCTAATAAACAAATAAGTTGTTTATTGTATTTTAAACTTTTACTTGTTTTGCAGGGGAAGACAGCTTGTTTGTACTGGCATGTGACATCTAGGAACCCTATTCATGAAACACTCCTTGTTTTCCAAGGTGCCGTACAATGATTGGAAAAGATGCTCTTTTCTCTAAAGAGTTTATATTTCAAAAGACAACAGATGACTAAATGAAGGAAACAGTGAGACAATATGAACAGGCAATGATTTCAGTGCATTAATAATACAATTATTAAGCTTTTTTAAGGCATCATGACAAAGGAGAGACTTAGAGTTTGATGGAGAGCAGTTTAGTACCTTTATTGATTTTTATTAGACTTGGTTCCTGCAGTCTAGTTCTCTTCTCCACTATGTTTTGTGTGCAGAAAAAGCTTTTATTCCAGGTGCCTTTTTGATTATTAGTGTTTTTCAGCTATTTTAACCTCTTCCTGAGTTTTACAAAGCTAAGTTGCTGTGAAGGCTTGCTCCCACTGAGTAGTCTCTTCTTTCTTGCCCTGTGACAGTATCTGCAACTCTTATGGGTATATCTCATAGCTTTGTGTAGCTCACCAAAGTTTTGTTAGGTTAAGAAAACACAGTTTTCAGTTTCATATGAAAATGACCACATTTGCAATGTGATGTAGTGCAAATGAAGTCTTCATATGAAAAAAGCAGTACTTGCGTGAACTAATTCTCTTGAAGTATGTTGTTCGTAAGATAGTGTTAGCCTTCATTATGTATGTGTGAGGCCTTGACATAGGTGTTTGTGTTTGTAGGTATCTACTCAAGTATCTCATCTGTGGATTTACAGAAACCATGTTAATCAGCTTTTCAAGAGGAGTATCTATTCTCTAATGAAAGGTCTTGCATGGGCTTTTAGTTTTGATTTTTAGCAGTGTACTTTGAAGAGAGAAAAAGCTGCGTGTTCTGTGCACCAAGTATGTGCTTTCTGGTATACCATACTGTTAAAACAGGATATTTAATTACCTTAGTTCCATCTTCATCTCCCTTTTGTTTTATGATGGAGATTTGTCAGTTAGGATGCCATATACAAGTCCTTTAATGCTGGTGTTTAGGAGCATGAATTGCTCAATGTGGTGGGAGAAAGTACTACAGCGAGCAGAGTGGTGCATCTTCACAGTTCTCAAACCATCCTGATGTGAAGGCAGGGACAGCTTGTGCTATTTATTTTTTCCTAGTGGAAGGCTGGATCCATGTTCTGAGAAATAAGCAAACAACTGTATATGCTCTGGAATTAAGCGTTAGTATTGAGGGAAGGAAGGGATGTGAAGGAGAGGAGGAAAAATGGATTGCTCAGTTAGGTTAGGCAAGAATATTTTTATTATTATTATTTTTTTAAAGAGGTCCTCTGGAGAACCCCCTGAGACTCAGTTGGGGGGAAACAATGCACAAACTCCAGGCCTGCGAGGCTTCTCCATGCTTGGAATCTTTTCATTGATGTCTCTTGCTGTATCAGATAAGCTATTTCCTGTCTGGATGTTGTATTCTGAGAAATTGATGAAATTTGTGACATGGAGACAGTTGTCTAAGTATTTTCTATTGTTGCTTTGTGCCTCTATTGTGCAGGTCTGTAGGGGAGGAAGCATCTTCCTTAAGCTTACTGGAAAAGGACATGGAATACAGAAATGAGCTTGTATTTGGAAAATCTTTTTCTTATTGCAGACTGGAATGGAAACCGCAAATTTGAAGATATGTGCAGTCTGAGAATAATTTTTCTAAATTCAGCTGAGTAACACAATCATAGATAGCTTGAAGAAAAGCAGTATTTAACTTTTAGGGAGCAAAGGCAAAACTGTGAAGTACAGTGTTGTCTGTCCCTCAGAAATATGTCTCTAGTGTAAGAGCAAGATGTAAAGCCTTCAGAGGCACTACAGTAAATAGTGAAAGCTTTAGGATGATCCATTAGTATTCCTCATTCTGTGTTTATTCCTTCAGCGCACTGATGTGTATCGTTATGGTATGTGTAAAGCTGTTGTTGATTGCTGATGTAAAAAAAAAAAAAGTGTGCCACTTGTTTCGTTATTGTAGAGGACTGTGATAGATGGTTCGTATCCACAAAGTAAAGGGTCTGGTTTTGTTTTGGGTTTTTTTTTTTTTTTTTTTTTTTTTTTTTGGTGTGTGCTACAAGTTACTGAATTCAGCTTTTCTGGATGTGTGGGACAGAATCCCAGTTACTGTGTCATAAAAATACATGACCTGCTGTTCTTGTCAGAATTGTGAATTATCTGTTCTTGGACAGGTTAACTTTTTAAAGCTTCTATAAACATGGCAAGTCCAGAAGTTTGAAGGCAGAAAGTTAATAATTATTGGTCAAGATCCCATTTCCAGCCTGAAGCAACAAACCATGAAGTTTGCATTGGCTAGGAACACTTAACTTCACCCAACGGCCTTAGCCTCTGTGTGCCTCTTCACTCAGGAGTATTGTGAGGACTGAAATTTAACCACCTGGAGAGTAAGCAATGAAGTATCATCTTCTTGAGAAGAACTGGAAGTAAAAGGAGTTGCTTGGATTTGGGCCAAGCTTTGCATAGTGTCCGTCCAAAAGTACCTATTTACTTGGCAAACGAAATTTTAAATCTTTTAAGGTGATATTTAGGTTCTTTCACACAAGTCCTTTATTGGTGTAATTTTGCACTGGAGGCTGCCATATGCTAACTTGGTTTCATGAGTTTTAAGTATGCTTACAGAGAAAAATCCCCTCTCTTTGGCACGCATAGTAACCGTATGTGCAGTGTAGTGTAAGACTTCCATTCAGACCAGTTCTGTCATGCAGTATTTGCCTGTGCTGTTGTTCCTGTGCTGTCTGCCTTCTCTGTAGTTTCTTGCTGTGGAGCAAGGCAGTTGCAGTAATGAATTCTTTTGGATCCCCAGGGCTACCGAGGTATCCCTTTTAAGACCTGATTAACAGATACATCGCCATTTCCTTTAATGGAGTCCTTGATGACCCATATCTCTGGAAAATAAAAAGCAAGTGCCTTAAGTTGAAATTGCTCAATTAAGGCATCTGAAAAAGAGTTGCTTAAAAACTTCCTGTGTTAGCCAAGGCCAGTCCTGCCCCCGTTGGAAATCCCGGGAGAGAGGAAGCAGAGGAGCAAGTTTTGACAACGGAGTAGGTTAAAGTGGCTGAAATACCTGCAGTGTGCAGTAATCCCGCTATGTTTTGTAGGTGTTTTTTCTTCCTGCTTCACCCCCTGCGAGGAGACGAATTCTAAGGTGTTATTTACTAGTCGTCTTTATTGTCTGGGTGCTTGGAACTATTCTCTCTGATGAAGCTGATTGTTAGTGTCTTTGGAGAGACATGAGAACATAATGGTAAAAAAGGGTTTATTCTCTGATCTTGCCTGTCTTGCATTCCTGCTCCTCAAAATTCCTAGCTCTCTGTTCTTCGTCTTTCTCTCCTATTTAACTCTCTGCTTTCTGAACAGCAAGGTGTGTTGTTCTGCAGCGCACAGTCCAAATCAATACATAGCACAGTAGTTAAGTTAGTGTTCTAAAAGGCAAGAGGACTGACAGACAAAGGATAACAGAAGATCAATAAAACACAGTAAACAGTGGTGTTTGCCCATAAAGTCTGGGAGGGTAGCGCAAATGAATCGTTGTATAAACTGGGCTTTAATATTCATTACCTAGTGTCTCTGTGGTTTATAAACTGTTATGCTCTCTGACCCCACTGGTGTTGGATGACAGCAACATTGCAGAAGAATGTCCCTTAGTGCTGGTGAACATATTGCATGTCCTGGACCACTTATCCTGTTAGTGCAGGATTGTTATCCTGAAGCTGTGAAAAGATGAGATGGTCAAACTTAAAAGAGCATCTCTTAATTTTAAGAGTATGAAAATGCATATTCAGGAATTGGGATTCTCTTCTGAAGGATCTGTTTGAGTCTGAAAAATTGCTATTTGAGTTTTGGGAGCTATTGCAGAGGACTGAGAGCTGTAAGACTCTAGATTTTACTCTGGATTTCAAGTGTTTTGTTTAAATTAGACTTCGGTTGTAAAATAGGACTGCAAAAATATGAGCAAAAACCAAGCTACTGTATCCTTTGATACTGGGAATTTCAAAGCAGATGACAGAGGACTGAAATGTAGATGCAGGCTGTCATGAGCTGCAATGAAGTTTTGATCTGAAATGAAATAGAAAGGTGCAAAAATAATTTTGTTTCACTGGAAGTCAGGATTAAGACTGAGGAAATAAAAATGTCTGTTTTATAAGCCCAGACAGACTCAAAGAATAAGGCTTCTTTGAGAGGAAGGGCAATAGTCATGCTCACACACTTGTGACTGTGGTGTCTTGATAGGGAAATATTGCTTAACATGTGATACTAAAAGCAGACAGTGAAAGTTGTCATCTTAAGTTTGGTGCTCTCTGCCTGTTGGCTTCTAGTTGCAGTACGTTGTATTAGCTTCTCTTCTAAAACTTCTGAGTATCGAGAACTTGCCTGTGCAGGGCTCTGCCAGATTTCAGGGAGCATCCTCTAGCTGAGGCTGGGAACAATAATCTCGCAACTGAGTCACAGAATTCCCATAGCATTCCCGTACCCCTGCTCCCTGTCCATCAGTCACCTCCCACCTCTTGTACCTGTCTCCCTGTGCCGAAGTGGCCAGTGCAAGGTGAAGATTTCTGCTCTGGATGCCTTCCAAGCTGGGTATTTCCATTCTGCTTGCTTAATACGTATCTGTCATTTCTTTCGCCTGGAGGGGCTTCACTTCCCTAATACTCTTGTGTAATGTTTGGGGTTGAATGCATAAATAAATGTATTTTGGTGGTAAATGAAAGCGATCCTTAAGTTTCTTCTTGTTTATAGCTGCTGTGAAGTTTGATAAGGCTTATCTTTTTAAGACCTTCTCAGTAGCAGTTCTTTTTGTCTAATCACTTTCACGCTTCTTCCTTTTCAACTTGACTTGAAGTATTAAACAAATGAATTGGGAGGAGGGCGAAGAACTAAGGGGACATAATCCTAAATGTCTGTCAACTCGAAAAATGTACTAGTTAATAAAGGCTTTGCCAGGTCTTTGATAAACCACCTGAGTAAATGCGTGACAACTTCACAGAAGTATTTTGGGGGTGGGGATAAAATTCCTACTATTCTATTAATATGTTATTTTAGTGAATAACAAGAGATGTGGATGGAGAAAGGACTAGCTGTGCATGCAAACTGTCTCCTGTTTTGTAATTCCAGTTGTCGTTCCCTCTATGACAACAGGCCAGGTTTTCCAAGATGCCTTAACACTGTCTAGATGTTACAGGCAAGCTGAAGATCTGTGCCTAACAGTTGTAGAAAACTCTTGAGTGTCTGAAAAGATTCGTTTAGAGGTGTGTTGTATTTAAGAGCATAAATGCTTGGTTGTATGGATCTCAATTTCTTTTGTCATGCAGCTTTGAGATGTGGATTGGTAACTTTTTTGAGTATTGAACAGATTTTATGAACCTTTGCTTTTCTGATGAGTTGGGACAACTGCTCAGTTTCATTTTTAGTGGCCAGATTTTAAAAATTCTAGCTAGTTATTTATTATTCTATCAAGCTAAACTTCACAATTAAAATGATAAAATGTAAATTGCTGTGCTGTACTATGAGTGTTGTTTTAGTACTTTACTTTCTCAGGATATATTTTTTAAAATCTGCTTCTTGCATCCAGATGCCCTAAGCAGTGTATTTACCAATGAAAACTGCTATGGGTTGACTGTCCTGCAAATTTCTTTCTCTCAGCAATTAAAAGCCTCACTTTAAACAGCCACACCCCTGGTGTATGGTGATGTATGAGGAAGTACGTATGTACTCACAAACTTATTAACAGCGTATGTAATTCAGAGCTTGTATAGCTGCTTGACTCTATTTGATAAACAAAGGCATGGTGGATTTATTAAGCACATATGCAAGAACACTGCCATATGCTTAAAATTAGTATTGCCTGCATAATACTGTAATTGAACAAGGCAGGATATGGCTCAATGACACTTCCCTTTGCCCTTTTGAATCCACCTGGTGGCTTTTGCTGTTCTTTTATCTCTCAGCAAATCAAGACCTTAAAATTGATG
This sequence comes from Elanus axillaris, assembly GCA_026212715.1. Classification (NCBI taxonomy): domain Eukaryota; kingdom Metazoa; phylum Chordata; class Aves; order Accipitriformes; family Accipitridae; genus Elanus; species Elanus axillaris. Next base: position 34,353,177 of record JANZLQ010000002.1, on the reverse strand, counting down.
ACCTAAAATTAATTTCCTTGAAGCTACTTTAATGACACTTTCTGTGCATGTGTGTGCACAAAATGTAACCCACATACAGTGGAGTGCATTCGTTCTTACCTATTCTATCAAGTAGTTAAGATTATAGACATAATTTCTGTCTGCAATATTAGAAACTTTTACAGTGTGGAAAGGTATTTGCTGGACAAATGTAACTGATAATATCTGGTTATTGAATAGCAAATATCATAGGATGCGAAAAGGAAGATTATAGTCCTCTTTTTACGGGGAAGTAACTGCAAAGGAGACTGACAGTAGAGAGCTTGCATGAATACTACTTGAATTTAAAGTAGAACTGGGGTTCTTCTGAAAAATTCATTAAAAATTTTTTTAAGGTGTTTTCTTCATAGTGCACTGAATTCAGCAGGCAGCTGGTGAATTGGGAGTATGTATTGCCACAAGACACAGACCTTCTGACCTTCTTGTTTTCAGCCTGTGGGGTTGTCGGATTAAATTCCTGGAGACAACTATGCTGATTAACATTTGCAAAAGTGAGATTTGTGTGCATGTTTTACAGCTCTGTATGTAAATTCAGTATGTGCATCTCTGAAATAGAGAGGCCTGGAGGAATGATTTCATTTACAGATGTTGTCCCATCATACTAGTCTACCTGAGGTCTACTTTGCACTAAGATAAGGACCTATGTCTGTGTCTGCATGCTATATGAGTGAATTATACTATATAGGAACAAATAATTGCTTTCTGAGCTGAGAGAGAATGAGTAATGGCTGTCTGTGTTGCTTCCTGCATTATTGATCTTTGGAAACTACTTTTCACCAGGGGCAGCGAGAACAGTTTTTGAGGAGTGCTGAAAAGTTCAGAAAGCTGTTAACTAACTTAAACCTTTTAGAGAGGTGTGTTTTGTGGTTTTTGTGGGTTTTTTTTGGGTTTTTTTTTTCTTCTTCTACATTTGTGGCCTGAATCACATATTGAAAGACCATGTTGGGGTAGATCCATGCCGCTAAACAAAAAAAGGAAAAATGCAGAGGAGAGGATTGTTTGTGTTCTTTCCAGTCTTATTTTGTTTGCTTTTTTTTGAGAGCATTCACACGACAAATTATCTTTCTAGGTCTGTCAACCCCACCCACATTTTGAGAGAGAAAAACAGAGTAGGAAGGATCTTCTCATATTCTTGTTGCTTAGGGGTGTGAACAAAAGGGCTTTAAGGTCTGTAAGTACCTCACTTTATCATCACAGTATACTGATTTTCTTTTTCCTTATGAGAAATATGGTGTCTTGATATCTACTTTTATGTAAAATGATCCTGTTAATTCAGATTGCTAGTGAGGTTGGTTTTCTTTCATGTAACTACCTGCCATAGTTTCTTAGCAATTAGGCTTAAAAAAATATGTTGTGGGAGGTGCTCATAATTTTCTGACTCAACTCATTTCACTAAGAGTCAAGCCTGTGAAGCAGCTGTTAAGGTCAGGCAATCTGTAATTGACCTATCATATGTTGCAATTAAAATGTATCACAGCTTTTAGAAATAGGAGCTACCTCAATCCCTCTTGGGGAAAAAATTCAAAACCAAACCACCAGAAAGCTTTAATATATTAAACTGATCCATTAACTATTGCTCTGTTTTGTGTCTAATGCAAGAAATGGAGGTGAATGCAAATCAAGCTAGTGGCTTTGATTTTAGTAGCCTGTTTTTAGCAGGGACCTCTTTCATGTTTTGGATAACGAAGTCCAGTGAAGATTATTGCCAACATGTTAATAAGTTTACGCCTTGAAATGTCTGGAGTTATAAATACTGTGTGAAAAATAGGAAAACAAATATTTAAATGAGAACACAGATGTGGATGCTTTTGCAAAATACTTCTACTTATTTTGCCTTAATACTTTTGTGGATTTTGTAAAATATTTGAATGTATTGTAATAGAATGACTAGGAATTTTATGGTTGCTTCAGCCCTGTGCACTTGAGTGGGGTTTTTTTTGTGTCTGTCTCTCATAGTCCAGTATTTTTAATCATAAAATGCTTAAACCACTCTTTAATGCAAAAAATGATCTTTGAGAGACTATACTGAAATGTATGTAACAGTTGCAAGGCTCTAGAAGATTTTTGACAAGCTGTAAAAACCCCCAAGACCTCTTTTGTCTTGGTAGTTAGTTGGGAAGCTGGGAAAGTCTGTGTTGTCTGTCCTAAGTTTTTTTAATTGGGACTCACTTAGTATCTTTGTCATTGAGGTTGACAGTGTTTCTGTGTTGTGTGTTTGGTTTTGTGTTGTTTTTTTTTTTTTAATAAGGAAAAACTTTGTCTTTAGCATGGGAAGAATTCAGGTTGTTAGGGGCCATCTAGGTTCCATTTCCGTCTTGGGAAAATTTCAGTATCTTGGATGTTCTCCTGTCCTCATTACTCTGCACTGCGTCCTCCAGATGGAAAGCTACAATGCTGCTGAACTTTTGCATTTTAGTTTCTAGGTATTTGAATTGAACATAAATCTGAATGAAATGAAGGTTGCCTTAAGCAGAGAGAGATGTCTGGTACTCGCTAATTCTGAGTTTGACATTTTTCCTGCTATTCATAGGACAAGGTTTCTTCAGAGACAATGTTTCTTCTTTACATTTTGTTAACCTTCTATGGATCCTTCTGTGAATTAAAAGTTAAAGGAATTTAAAGCATAGAAGCTATTATTAGTAGTTTATGATCTCTGCATGCTTCTTGCTAGAATAAGATGGGTTATGTGATTCTTCAGCTGCTTTAACTTGGTTCTTAGTCTTTGCTATTGCCGTTTTAAGAAGTTAGTAATTCTTTGTGCTCTTATTTGTTCAAAGTGCTGTGTGAACACTACTTTTCAGTGAGGTAAGCTAAAGCAAAATTTTTCTCACCATCCTAATAATACTGAAACTCAAAGTAACATGATTACCTGCTCAGGGCTTTCAGAGAAGTCTGGAAATGTAGTCCCTAAGCCATTTCCTTCCAAAATCAGATCATGAAGAGCTTTTTTGTTCATGTGGTTCTGATTTATGTTTCTTGCCTTTGCAGTTTCCAGGTAGCGTGAAGTGCTGGTTATAGCCTGCTCCATTAATTTTTCATGGAATCCAATGACAGGCAAGACCACTCAATGAATGGCATACAGATATTGGCAAGACTGCCTCTCTAACTGCTAGGAACAATTTAAAAAAAACACCTTGCAGAACAGTCTAACTTTTGGTTTGAATGACTTTTGACCCACCACTTCTCAAACTCGATTGCAACTCTGAAAAGACTTGCATGTTATAAAGTCCTATTTATTGACCTTTTCCTAAGCTTTTCTGTCCTTTGGACCCTCTGGGAATTATGCTTGCAAAAACACCTGAGAAATCCTGTTCTGTTCTATCTGGAAAGCATTTTCTGCATTTATCAAAGACACTTGTTGCTTTCTTTAGGTAGATGAGATGGAAGGCAGTGAGCAAATGTAGTCAACGTGCTCTCTAACAGTAGTTCCTCACGTTAATACTTGTAACTTGCTATGTATCTTCAGGTACCTTAGGCTAATTAATATTCATGTGTTAAGTACAACTACCTTTTTAATTAGGTATGAATACTTTTTTATTTGTATTAAATGCAGATGTAGCCCTCCTCCTTCCCATAGACAATTTAAACTTTCTGAAAGGAGCCTTGCTTTGATTAGTTGTCCTTGTTTTGTTTTGTTGCCAGCTGCCTGGGCATCCAAAAGTTGAAAAAGTACCACCAGAGCTGGGGGATGAGAAAGATTAGAAACCAGATAATCCTCGGATAATGACTGCATTTTGCCTGGGGCATGTCAGGGGCCTAGGCACCTGAAGTCATCTACATTTCTATAAGGAGTTCTGTATTTCTTGCACTTCTCGCAGGGTCTAGAGTGGTTACAAAGGCAACGGCACTGACCTGGCTGTATTAGAAGAGCTGGAGATAATGTGCCGCTGCTTCCGACTGAACTTAGCTTGGTAGAAACCCAACAGATACCAGTGTGAGTAACCTTACGTAGATGACAAAGTAGGAGGTTTATTTTAGCTGAAACATACTGACCTATCCATTCCCAATACGTGTGCAAAGACACGTGCACAGATGCATGTCAATGCAGAATGGCAAAATGTCCTGCTGATACTTGTGTACGTGAAGTTGTGAGGACTTGCTAGCAGAGAAGAGGGCTTATTGGGTGCATGGTGCGTTGCAAAGATATTCCACTTGCCTGAGTTGCTCTTTGAGACGTTGAGTGGAAAGATTCCCCTTTGCTGTGGTTTTTTTCTGCTCTGCCATTGTGACTTTCTGGAATATGTGGCATCACTGGTCCATCATGGTTCCGTAGCTGTTTGTTTGGTGGGGTTTTGTTGTTGTTTTTGTTGCTTGGTTTTTGTTTGTTTTGCTTTGTTTTGTTTTGTTTGTTTTGGCTTGGGGTTTTTTGAAGTTGCTACCTTGCTGCTTAGGGATGTGTGCTTGGTCCAAACCTAAATACTTTAAAGTATTTAATGCTTTAGTCCTTTTTCATTAAACCAGAGAATACACCATTCTAATTTTGAAAATATCTCTAAGAAATCAAGAAACCATGACTGCGTACTATGTTTTGTCCTGTGAGGTAAAAGCCTTAAAGCACCATGCATGCTAATCCTCTGCAAAACATGAAATTAGAATGAAGGTTGTACATACGAAATACAAGATTTGATGAATCATTGAAAATCCACTGAAAAAAAAGATACCCCTGGGGTATGGTTTGTAAATCTGTGGATTCCATTCCTTTTTTAATGATCTTTCATAACTACATTTTACATGGGGACCTGGAGTTTGAGTTAATTGGCACTGCTTATCTGTGTTTAGCTTCATGTGCACAAGCATTTATTTTTAACATCTTTTCTGCTGTTTTCATATGAAGGTGTATAATGGTTGTTTTAACTTCTCAGCTGCTGTGAATATTGACTGAATTTTTTTGTTAGTGAAATTAATGTAAATGTAAAAAAAAGTCCTTTAATGCTCACTTGTTACCTGTAGGCAGTTTTATTTATTCACGTGTGTTTGAATTGTTGGGGAAAATGAGCCTGTAATACAATTCTGGTAAACCCTTTTTTAATTTAGGATTCAAGGCAGTGTATTTTACTTCATTTTGCAAACATTCTTTTGTATAAGTCAGTCAAAATTTCACCTAAAGATTTTATAGTGACCTTTAATTTAATCAGTGATGCAGACAGCGTTTTCAACTGTGGACTAATCTGCAGAGGTTTTAGATAATCTTTCATCAGATTAATGGGAAGTTGATTTTTTTTTTCTTTCCACTGAGATAAGAGGGAGAGAGTTACAGTGCTGCATAGTTTTATATTCTACCTCACTATTTACCCTCTTGATAGAATGTAATTTATGTGTAAGCTTTTGATGTTTTATTTCTGTAATAATAAAACATTTTCTGTCAAGATGCAGAACCTCTGCAGCACCAGCAAATTCTGATTTGGTCTCTCTTCCTTATATATATTTATAGATATATATTTATTGCTCAGGATTGCTAATGGAGCAGTGGTTTTTTACTTTCCCTTTGGCTTGTCAGGGTGACTCTGACGAGAGTGCTTCAGCCAGGTAGTGTAGCAGTTTTAGAAGAGTGGAAAAAGCTGGCTTTAGACTGTGACAGAAGTTTGCCTCTGTGAGTATGCTCTGGTTTTAATGCATTTACTTCTAAATCCCTTACTGCAGGAGTTTCAAATCTAGGTCTGTAAGCCTTTGTTTTTCTGGGGCATTTTTCTTCTCACTCATGACCGAATTAGTTTTGGGGGTAATTTTGATGCCAGCAACTAGTTACCTGGAAAAATAAGTGTTTGAATGTACTTTTTAAAGTCAGCAATATATGATATATGAAATGGCTAAATCTCAAACATCTCTGATGGAGGGGGAGAGGAAGGATTTGGTTGTGGTTTTTTTTATTATTTTGTTCTGTTGTGGGAATTAGGGAACTAGTAAATGGTCCCTTAGAACTATTTAAAGTTGAGTGCTTTGGAAGGAAAAGATGCTACTTGTTGCTTGCAATTATGAATGATAAAGAAAGCAGAATAAAGTAGTTCATAGGAGAAGAACACGTGAATGGAGAAAGTATAATGTGCTAGAATTTTCATTTGTTCTCATTGTTGCAACTTTTTTTAAAGGCAACTTTTTGCTATTACAACAGTTCTTTTCACAGTGCTTTCCTAACATGTATGATAATATTGAGAAGCTTCACCAGCAGTATTGCAATTGGTTGGGAAACAAACATCAGTTGAGGTTGTGTTGAAATTGAGCTCTTGAAGAGCTGCACATTAAGAACAAGTTTCTGGGCTCAACTTGTAGCTAACATTACCAGTACTCACTCCATACCTCTTCCAGCATCTGCTTTGAATTTCAGAGAAGCAGCTCTGCTGCAAAATAAAATTTGACCTCTAGCAATTGAAAAGTGCTACACGGATACGATGGCAAGGCAGCAACCTCTGTCTAGGCATGTCATCAGATCTGTTGAACTGCAGAAGTCCTTCTTGCCTCAGTGTTGACAGGCGTCAGCTCCCAGCTCTGGCAGCTGGTAAGCGCAGTGCTACCTACCACAGGCGTGTTTTGCTAGCTAGTTTTGTGTCTCACACTTCGCAGATTTGCTGCTGCCCTGTTCTTAGTCTAGTGCTGATGGTTGTTGCTTCACTGGAGTCCTTTTGGGAGCGTGCCTTCCTTCTGAAGTCCAGTGGAGCACAGGCTTTTTGTTCTGTCAACAGTGTTTTGTGAACAGGCCAGAGGGATTAGGAGCCTGTCCTGCAACTGGGATTCATTCTGTTTGCAGAGAGCTCCTAGTGATTCTGTATGTTCTTTTTTTTTTTAAAAGAATGTGTCACAATATGTAGCAAAATAAAGTGACTCTTCTCTACCCACTGTTTATTGTTCTTCTGTGAGTTATTGCATGTTTTGTTTTATGCTTTGATTTAAATTCTATTATTTTTTCTGTTAGGGGAAACGTTCAATTTCTTGTAAATATCACTTCATTTCAGTCTTCAGAAGAGCATTAAATAGGAAGATGAA
>JANZLQ010000002.1:34320537-34346060 GCA_026212715.1 Elanus axillaris | reverse complement strand
TTTTTCTGAGTTTCTGGACAACCTTTAACTGCTTAGCTTGTGTTTGTCAAAATTAAACTGTAGTGCAGCTTTATGAAGTTTTTGGTGGAAGTGATGTGTCACGGAAGGAGAATAGGAAAGAAAATTAATCTTGTGTTGGTGAAGGCAGAAAAACTAATGTGGTAGCTGACTTTTCTGAGGTTTTTGTGGAAAACGTTGATATAGAATAGACTTGCTTAGCTAACATTAAACAATTTTTATTTGCTTATTTTTGAAGCATTGTAAATACAAGCTTGTATTAAGGACCTTATTAGCAGTGCCTGTCTTAAAAAGAAATCCAGTAATTTTGAAGACTCCTTATTTGCCGTAGCAATTTTACTAGACCTTTCTATCCTAGACATAAGTAAACAACCTTTCTTATTTGCCTCTTTGATAGGTTTATAGTTTTCATGAAAAGTATCATCTCATTGACAATACTTTAAAATCTTGCTTAGGATCTTTCATTTAAGTATCCCTAAGCGTACTTAAATGCTGGTTGTTTAACTTGGATTATTCTTACCTTAAAAGCATTTGCACAAATATTTTTTTTTTTTTTTGAGACTCAGAGAACTCCTGATGGGAAGTATTTTAGCTGTTAACCAGCTTAGTTGTGATAACCTGGTTCACCTCTGTTAGAGGTATGTGCCGCAGGAGGTGTGTGTGTATATTGTAGTCCACAGTGGGTGGCATCATCTATTTTGGCTGTGATCCTAGTGTTGACTTCTGTTGAACACATTGAATTACATTCTTTTAATATTACTTGATATAACTTTTTTCATTTCTGTGCTTAGATTTAAAAGAGGTTTTATTGGGGTTTTGTTCCTCTTTCCTCCCCCCTCTGTATCTCAAATCCAGTTGTGTGAACTTCAAAGGTGAGGCAAAACTTCCTGTTGGAAACTGAGCTTTAAGGTATTATCTTCAGGCTGGGTAACTAGATCTCTGACACAAAGATTTCATGGGGCTCTTGTGTGATGGTAATTACTAACACTTTCTATGTAGTTCATTTAAAAGTAATGACTAGTGGATGTAAAAGGAATAATAGATGTTAACCATGGAATACATTAACTCATGGAGATGCCAGGGGAATTTAATTTGCCATAATTAGAAATTTGAATGGGGATAGGAAAGGATGTTGAAATTTGGTTTTTGTATCCTGTTTTTCTTTTATGATACAAATTTTCTGGTTGAGATTAAATTTATATGACAGATATTGTCCCAGTAGTTGTGATCTCTGCTTCAGTGAGGTTGTTGTAGGCTAAATGGGAATTGGCTTTCTAGACTACTTCTGTGGCACAGTAGTGGTAGGGGATTATTTGGTATGTAAACTTCCAGTGATTTAAACCATTGCTTAAATAGAGACTGCAGCTGATAAGGATCACTAATACTGTGCTTCGTTTTGAAGGACCTGAAACAACAAAGACTTCTAGCTCTTAACAGAAGGAATTTTGTCTGGTGCTCTGAGAGAGCTCTGTTACTTATGCTAAATAAGTGTAAAGAATAGCAACAATCATCTTATATCTCTCAGTGTTGGAAGGAAGATACTGGCAGAGTCTCCAGTAAATCAAGCGAAATCTCTAATTTCTGAGAACAAATATGAATTTCAGATCCCATTGGCTTGTGCATGCATTCCCAAACTGGGAAACATTTAGCATACTTCTGGCCTGGTTTGGGGATGGTGGATTAATGCATTAGGGTGGTCCTGTCTATGTTAATATAAGATCTTCTGTAGCTCTTCTGTCACACCACATAGATTTTGCAATGGTAGTTTAAAACAAATACACTACTTCTCCTTCCTTATCAAATGGAGGATAGATTTAGAGTATGAATCATATATCTGTCTTTAGTCGGGCACTTCGAAATGACTATCAAGTAACCTAAAATAATAAAAATGAGCCCCACTAGTCCTAAAGAACAACTGCTTTTTTCCCCAGTCTAGGTGATGGCAGTTTGCCAAGGCAGGAGTGCCTGTTGAAAGAGTGATGGCACAGAAGGCTGGCTTATTGGGGAAAGCAGAGATGTAAGTAGTTAGAAACATCATTCCCTTTGAACAGTGATGGCAGGCTGCATGAAGTCAAATTGTGGCGTTATTAATAATCAAATTAGTGGCTTCCTGAATAGCATTTAGGGCTTGTTCTTCTGATGCAACTGACGGGTACAGGGGAAAGTATTACAATGCTTTTTAATAACCTGTAAGGCTTTTTCTCTACTTAGCAGGAAAGGAATTTCTATTTTGTGGAAAACACTTTTTTTGGTCTGTGTTTAGTAGCAGCGAGCTGGGAAAATACTCAAGCAAGATTTCTATGAAGCCTTTTACTAATACAGCATACCCTTTCCCCCTTCTGTAGATGTTGCATTAAGTAATAGCAATGTGATTAGAATAGCTGGCTGTTGCAATATGTGTGAATTTAGTTACCCAATCTGTCCTGTTTCTCCAACCGAATGATTATGAAAACCATTGAATTGCTCTACTGACTATCCCTTACTTAATTAGTAGATGTGGCTAAACTGAACTGTGTATGGGTGGATAAAATAAGCGTGGTGTATGCAACTTTGGCCTGTTTTAAGTTAGTTCCTAGTTTGCTGCTTTGTGTGTTGGTTGAATCACTTTCTGAATCCTTAATGTGAAAAAAATTGCTTTGCATTATCTATAAAGTTCTTAGCATAGTTGTCTAAAACAGGCACTTCAGTGCAGTGTGTATTTATTTCCTCAGTGCTGTGAAGTAGGTGGTGTCTGGAGCTAGGCTGAAGAAGGCTGGGGTGTCTGTTCTGGGGTGTGTGTTTGTCCACTGCCAGGACAAAGAAGAGGGTTTGCCTGTTCTGGAGAAGGCAGCTGATGCTGTTATGTGGGTGATGGGGATGCAGTGCCTTAACATAAGAAGTGGAAGTGGCAGTAGTTAGTTGGCAGCTGTCTCATTCCAGCCTGCAAAAAGCATCCGAAGTTCAAACCTTTGGGAGAAAGGAATTATTTTCCAAGCAGCCTCCTTCCCCTCCAGTTAAAAGTTCATGTTTTGAATCATCTGAAGCCTGAGGATCTAAGATTATTATTCAGGCTGGCCTGCCACATAAATAAAACTGATACCTGACATCTTCAGAATCAACAACAACAACAACAACAGAAAAACGAAAGAGGCAGCCAGAGAAGGTTGGGACAATGTGGCTTTCAAAAGAATGATCAGTGAAAACCTATGTTTCTGCAAGTATTGATGTAATCTGCAAACAGTCGGTTGGGAGTTGTGCCCCTGCAAATGAGGAGGCCAGGAATGCCACGTTTTCAAACATCTGGGAGAGGAGTTGAGGAGTGGGAAAAAGAGGGGCAATGAGTGAGGAAAACATAGCTGGAAATCAGTAAGAAGTGAATCTGTTGGAATGATTTAAGGGGTAAAAATGTATGGTTCAAGAACCTGATGAAATATCTTTGTTTTCCACTAGGTGTTCAGTTTTGTTGAGCTCTTAGTAGTAGTAGCAGTGGAAGAAGTCAGGGATGTTATTGTTGTATTCACTATGGAAAAGCTTTTCAACATCTACTTAGAAAAAAAATTTGCAAATCCTTTGCAATAGAAAAGAGAAATTGTGCTCAGGAGTGGATGGTAAACATGGGCCTGCCCAGAGCAGGGGTAAATCTCCACTGTCCTGTGTTGGGGGGGAGAAATAAGTCTCAGTAGGATATCTGGTGTGTTGAGATGGGTTAGAGTTGTTAAAAGCTTGGAATAATGTAGAGAGAGTTCTACTGTTGTAATCCCAATTGATATTCAGGATGCCTGTAATGAAATATTTGCTGTTGGCCAAAAAACATGTGCTCTCTTAAGTAAATAGCATTACAATATTTCTTCTGTGTTGTACACTGTTTTTTTTAATGTACCAGTTGTTTGAAAATTTGATAGAAGATACAGCTTTCAACAGCTGTGCTTGGGAGAAGCATGAACTACTTGTAGCAAAACCAGCCTATAAACAGGGTTGATTCAGAAGGTTCCACCAAGATAAAAGAAGGCCAGAAATGATTATTTGCCAAAATAGAAATGGTTGTTCCTGGAAACCAGTCCCCTCAACTGAAATATCACTTGAGCCAGATGTTGAGGGCATTGGATACCACAGAGTTATCTTGAAGTCATGGGCTGACGATGCCAAAGTGTAAGCAGCTGGATTATGTCAATGTTCTGCTGCTGCCCTGTTGATAGTGCTGATTTAAGAATGTGCTTTCATAAGACATGATTCATGGTATAGTAACATGTTTAAGGGTAGGCAAATATTGGCTAATCAAGAATTTCCTTCCTTTCTATTTAACTTGTTAATCATGATGTAAAAAAAGTGTTGCTTGTTCAGTAAGCAGTAAAATCTTTTTTCAGTACATTTGGTGTGTGCAAGTAAACTTCATCTGTTTCAGGTAATTAGTACTGCATTAGCACAACATGGCAACTGGTGTTTAAACACAAGGTAATTAACTGTACAGTGTAAACATAGTGTGCTAAAGAGCGTACCAAAACCATGGATTTCTTGCTGATCGAAAATAACACACTAGAAATGTCATTTGGGGGTGGGGAGAACAGTTAATTTTTTTCCCCTTTGTTGCTAGGTTATTGATACACAGTTAGTGCTGAATGGGCAGAAGAGAAAGGGTCAGACATTTCAAGCTGATGCCAACAGCATTGTGGGCAAGTGCAGCTCTTGTGTGAGGTTGGGGTTTTTTTTTTCCTGTTTTTTTTTTTTCCTTTTTTTCCTTCCTTAGTGTATAGTGTTGTACTGGCTCAATGACCTGGAAGAGGTATAGGGTTTTTTGTACTTTCAAATTTTAGTTTGGTAGTCTTGCAATTTCACAACTGGCGCAAAATGTTAGAGATGTTTGATAGCTCATGGTCCACCACTAGGGAAATGGAAATAGGGTTGGATACTTATCTTGTCCAGTAGTAGGGTTTTTTTTCCCTCTCCAAAATAAATTTAGGTGCATTTGTCTAAAAAAAATGGGAAATTTGCAGTTTGAACTATGTGAACTGGAACTGTATCCTTGGGAAGCATGGATTCTGTATGATGCAGTTCCCAGGTGTGCTAATCCAACAGGGAGACGGAAGACCAAGTTTCTTACCAACTGTAACATTCACCAAGTTACATACACATATGACTGATAAATGCATACCTAAACTTCTGAATTATTGAGAGTTCTTACTATTGGGGTAAATAACTACTTGACCCACAGATGTGGCAGGAAAGGTGACACTCTGCTGAGTCCTAAGAGGGCTGGAGATTACACCTCCATCACTGAAAGTGAGTTCTCCATTTAATACTTTGATATGTGAGGTAGATTTTGGGGAGGACAGAAGAGAACAGTTCCATGATAAAAGCTGAAGCCAGAACCTGATCTTGAGGCAGAATTTTGATTCTTAAGCAGTTTGACAGAAAAATGGTTAGATGTCAAGTGAAAGCTAGGTTCTGAAAGCTTCTTTTGGCTATTTGAACCCAAACTGGGTCCCTCATGCATACAGCAGAACTGGAACTGAAAACTCAAATTAAAATTTCTGGAGGCTTTGCATGAAGCAGGATAGAGTCCAGCTCCTTCTGTACGATCTGATTGGCAAGCACAAAAATGCTTGGAATAAAGAAGCAAGGAATAAACTAGTCAACAATTTAGGAGCCGTAAAATGGACAATTATAGTGAGTAGGAAGTTGTGGACAGATACTCACTTCTGTTCCAATGTTACTGGGTAAGCTGGGTAGCAGAGATCTGCTATTGTAAAATGTTTAACCCAGCTCATTTTACTGACAGGTTAAAAAATGTTACATGAACGGCTCCATTAGCAAGTGTGAAGGGCTGCAACCTTTAGTAGGAACGATGACTAACAGGTGGCACTGGCTTGCTGGATAATACAATCTGATGTCACAACTGTTTGTGAAGTGCACATTTCTTTACCACCATATAATCATTCTTCTGAACTGCTCTTTAAACATCAGCAAAGGCCTCTCATTAATTCAGCTTGACAGTTTGATTACAGCATTTTAACAGCTTCTGAAAAATAATTCAGTTATCGAAGTGGTAAACTTGGTGCCTTGACAATGAAGATAAAGTGCTGCCTCACAGCCAGAAAGGCAGAGCTAATCTTGTAATTCCTGATCCATCTTTGTGTACAGCCACCAGTGCCTTGGTTTAAATGTGTGGTACTTCCTCTCCATGTAAACATATGCAAAGTCCACTTTCATGGTCAATAAAATCCTTGAAATAACATATAGATATAATTGATGTAAAAGGCAGGTATTTTAGTGTATCTATCACATAAGCAGCCTGTGTGCACTGATGTGATCAGAGATCAGTATTTTCAAAAAGTACTATTGCTTTATCAGTGAGATGAACAGTTGCCTCTGCTGAAGTGTAAACATTCTTACAGTAAAACGGCTAACAGTAATAAGTTCTTTGGGTGTATATGTTATCTGAGATAGATGTCAAGCATACTGTATCTGCAGAAGTCTGACTTACGCTATCTGATAACATTTACTTTGATACTGTCCATTATTGAAGGGTTTGAAGCTACTTCATGTTGCTCTACTCGGGTTCTGCTAAAATACATTTGCAAAAGGGTATCTAGTCCTGGAATTCAGGAGGATAACTTTAAAAATTAAGTTCTGTCCAATTCTGTTTTGTTTTGCTTGCAATTAGTGGACTGTTATGTATCCTGATACAGCTTGCAAAATCTGGAAAGACAAAGACTACATAGAATTATAGAATCATTTAGGTTGGAAAAGACCCTTAAGATCGAGTCCAACCATAAACCATGATAACACACATGATAAAATAGAATTTAAAACTCTGCTTCGTATAGACCAGTTCAAACAGGTATACAAGAGAAGGTGCTGTCCCATACATGAAGACTTTCACATATTTCTGACCTTGCTTTGAGTTTCAAATTTGCTTTACTTAAAGGAGATAGAAAGCATTAATTACTGTATGCAGAAGGAACTGAGAGGTGGGAGTGAAGAATTTCAGTGTGCTGGAGTGGGATGGGGCTTCTGGAACTCAGAAGTGCATCTAGTGGAGAAAATAGGAAGGTGGCGCATGAGAGATGAACTATAATTTCAGAGCATTTGAAGGTAATTTTAACAGCATGGCACTTTTAATATTGCCATTTTGTGCTATATGCTATATTAACTAGCAAACAATAACCTAGGTCTGTAATTCTGAGCATAAGTATATTCTGCTTGTTGGTTTTTTTATGTGGGTTTTGGTTTATTTTTCCTACCTAAAATTGTGTCAGATTCTTCCTTCAGGATCATCTGAGAGAGTATGGTAATGCTCTCCATTCCTATCTATGACTGTCAAGTTTCCTAAGCATGTTTTTCTCCTTGTCTGTCTTTGTATCTGTTCTTACATTCAATGATACTAAGAAGGAGGTAGTTAAGCAGGTGTGAAGGAGATATTAATTAAAATATAGATATCTATTTCATTGCAAAAAAACATCTACAGTCAATTTCTCTAGTAACAATCCATGATTTGACTAGACAGCTTTAAATCCAGTGAGGATGAGTGTCCAGAGTGTTTAAATTTTCAACTGACTGACGTGTTGTGCGTAACCTGTCTCTTGTGTTTGGCTTGATGCTTGAAAACAAGGATGTTTGAAGGGGGCAAAATGCATTTAACGTAGTATTAAATTTTCTTCACAGACTCTGACACATCTCTGGGACCTGCAATGACAAGTCAGAACAGTAGCCATGCAGAGAAAACTGGTGAAATGTCCTCAAAGCAGTCAGCACCAAAAGTGCAGGTCCAACGATCTGTCTCCAGAGAAACCATCACTATTCATTTCTCTGCATTTGGGAAGGAGGAAGAAGAGGAGGAAGAGGAGTTTAAGGAATTTCTTGATGAGGAACTAGATGACCAAAGCATTGTAACAGCACTTGAAGCCAAGGAAGACCTCTGCTTTGAGCATACCGGCCATGATTTTTCTGGTCCAGCTACCTCGCTTAACGTGGCCGACTCTGCATCGCTACTGTCCTCATCACCTGCAGTTCTGCCAACTGCAGAGACTGTAAAGCTGTTGGATTCTCCTTCCACATCCCAAGTATTCAGTGCAGTGCCACTAGTCCTGTCTCCATCATCACACTCCTGTGTTAGCTTATCAGGTGCACCACCATCTGTGGAACAGAAATCCAGCCTGTCTTCTTCCCCATCCTCATCCCCTTCCAGATCAGTTGTCTGCTCTAGTGGATCATCCACAGTTTCTAGTTCAAAACCTTTTAAGGGTTTAGTCAAGTCCCTTTCAACAGATGTGGAACCAAAAGAACCCACCCCACCGATGCGACATAGACAGTTAATGAAAACCTTAGTGAAATCGCTGTCTACAGACACCTCTAAACAAGAATCTGAAGCTGTGTCTTACAGGCCACCTGACTCAAAACTGAACTTGCATCTGTTCAAACAGTTCACTCAGCCTCGAGCTACAGGTGGTGATTCTAAAACTGCCCCCTCATCTCCATTAACATCTCCCTCTGACACTCGTTCCTTTTTTAAAGTACCTGAAATGGAGGCTAAAATTGAAGATACTAAAAGACGCCTTTCTGAAGTAATCTATGAGCCTTTTCAGCTGCTCAGTAAAATAATGGGTGATGAAAG
This sequence comes from Elanus axillaris, assembly GCA_026212715.1. Classification (NCBI taxonomy): domain Eukaryota; kingdom Metazoa; phylum Chordata; class Aves; order Accipitriformes; family Accipitridae; genus Elanus; species Elanus axillaris. The sequence continues at coordinate 34,337,452 of JANZLQ010000002.1, read as the reverse complement.
TAGTAGCCACAGGCCCAAAGCCTTATCTTCAAGTGCTTCAGAACTCTCAAACCTTTCCAGTTTGAATGGCCATTTGGAAAGCAATAACAACTACAGCATTAAGGAAGAAGAATGTGATTCTGAAGGGGACTTCTATGGAAGTGACTCTAACCTGAATAAGAACGATCAGTCAAAAATGGCTGAGGAACGCGCAAAAGAGACAGAGACCAAAAGCTCTCAGTCTGCAAGCACAAAGGACGTGAGTTCAAAAACTTCACTTGTACTTGAAAAATGTTCATTGTCTGCACTAGCAAGCAGAGAGGATGAGGAGTTTTGTGAACTGTATTCTGAAGACTTTTCCTTGCTAGAGGATGAAAGCAAAACTGATAAACCTACTGAAACTTTGCTCAATCCAGAGATGACTGAGGAAGATGGTACTATGCTCAGTAGTGAAGATGAAAATAATCCGTATGTGCAAGAGCCTAAAATACCAGTGAAAACTTTATACTTCTTAACATTGTTGGTCTATGCTTACTTTATTATCCCTCTCCCTGGCTACTTAAGCGGACTCTTATTTGGAATGGCCATTGGATTTATGATAGCTGTCTCTGTGATTTGGCTTCTTACTCCACGTACTACTCAATATCTCAAATTGCATAAAAGTATGACAAAGCAATGGAATACAGGAGCTCTAGACATCAAAGAACCTGAAATATTGAAGGTGAGGTCATGGCATTTTGTATGTTTGTCTTTGTGCATTATTTTGGGTAGAAGTAGTAAACTAGATTTATTCTGAAGGTGTAAATGAGCTGAATTATCCCCATTTGTAAATAGAGTATTGTTTTAGGGTCAGGCAGCTTTGGCAGGGACACAAATGGTTTAGTACCCAAGAATATGTAAGACTTCAGTGTCCTTAAGGATTAGTAGAAAACCAGAATTGCTTCAAAAGTAAAAGGGCAAATAGTTTTGTTGATGGATTTGAAATGATCCAGCTGAACTACTGAGAGCAAGTAGTGTCAGAGTTCAGCGTGTAAAATAACATTTGTGCTTGAAGCTGCATCTTGTGAGATATATTTTGTTTCTGGGGTATTTTACTGTCTACGCAGTAATTTGTCTGTCGTGTCTGTTCAGTCTAAGCAGATTCAACAGTGTTGTGTTCAAGCAAAGCATAGATGGTTGGAGAGCATATGGATTCTCCTTAAACATAAGCTAATTAGAATGGGAAAAGGAATGAGTGATGAAAGGGACATACGCATGGGTTATGATGTGTGTGGTTCTGCGTGCTGCTATCTTGAATATTGTACTGTATAATATGGATTACAGTTCAGTAAAACGTGTGCCTGAGAGCTGGGTTTTAAATCAAGCTCTTAGAAAATTTATCCTCCCTCGTCTTTGCCCTTCCCCATCTCAACTTCTTGTTCAGATACTGCAAGTTGCTGTTGCTTCATATGCCTGGCACATTGCTGTCTGTCCAGTTGTGATCCGTACAACCACTCAGTTACTTCAGTGGCTTTGTGCTTCTTCCTTGTCCTTATCCTGCCTCTCCTAATCTACATCTGTGATGAATTAAAATAATATTTTCCCAGTTCTGAACAATAAAGCATCAACTAGTTTCTGATGTGCAACAGAAGCATTTCAGAATGATAGTGGTACAACCCTCACTTGATATCACTTGCTTATCAGAGTATTTGTGAATGCTTTCTTGTATTTGTGTAAATATTAAATCCATCCTGAGCTTTGTGAAGGTGCATCTCCAGTTGTATAACACCACAGGGTGCATGAATTTAAATTCATGCAGTATTGGTCATATGCTGTAGCATCTATAGAGTATTGATAGCTAATCTCATGTATCTTTAGGTAACCGAAAAGTTAGAGAAATGAGGTATAAAAGCCAACTTTTGCTGGATACAGGTAGCAATTGCATGCCCAGCCCTGATGCTACCTTGGTGTTCCCTGTTTTTCTTGAATGTTGCAAGTTGTGGTCTTTATTTACTGTTGTGAATGCAGACTGAGCAATCCTGTCTACTCAAATGAGTTACCTGCTGCTTACATGTACAACTCTTGACAAACTTTAAATTCTGTCCTTGTTAATTGGGTGCTGAGACTTCGCTTATAAACTTGCCTTGATACTTGAAAGCTGGTAAAGATCCTGATACTCATTGTTGGCTGGTGTTAAGGTGGCTCTTTGAGGTATTAAGTGTTGTTCAGGAACCTTTAAACTATATTTTAAAACTTTTATCCAGGAGATACATTTTATGAGAACGGCTGTATGCAAGAAATGAACTGTGCAGAGAAGTCTGTATGAATGTACATTGTTTTGTATGACCTGATAAGTATTTCCTGTGCTCATTAACACACAAACTAATTGTCCTTAATAGGTAAAGCCCTATAAAAGGGCTTTTTAATGCTTCAGGAGTTTAAAAACCAGCTCAGTGCCCATATTGTAGTAGAATATAATATAATGTGATTTAGAAAATTGCAAGTTATTCCCCCCTCATACAACTATTTTCTATTTGCCTCTGTCGAAATGAGCACTGTACAGTGTAAGTCCTCTGAAAAAATAAGATAAAGATTTAATCTGTAACTAAACTCACGTGAATATAGTAAAATCAACCTTGATGCTCTTGCATAAAGATGTTCTTTTCAGGACTTGTTGGTCTTAAATTCTGGCTTGAACTACTTTCATGTCATTATGATAAAGGCTATGAGTAAGATCCTTTTATGGGGCTCTAGGAGTTGGGATTCTGCCAAACTGCTGTCAAGCTATTTTTGTACAAGTATGTGTGCATTCTCCCCCATGTAAATATTGTCTGAGAAGTTTGCATTTCCCTGGTTTCAAGAACTAGTGGAAAATTCCCCATAGCAGTTGCCAAAATACCTGAACATTAATACTGTCTCACTCAAAATTGTTCCTTTGTAGTGTGAAAAAATAAAATACTGTTGTGCTTGTTAGTGTGTGCTTCTGTAGATTTCTGTACTTATTTCACTCAAATGTCTTTGGTATTGGAGAGAGAACACTCCCCCTCACCTCCCCCTGAAATGCACACAACCCCCCTGCATCTTCAGTGTATGATTTCTTATCTTCTTATTCACTTCGTCATCAGTTCTCTAGCTTTTCCTTTTTTTTTCTCTGCCCACATTTTTTTTTCTTTCTTTGTTAGTGCATTAGTCTTTTCTAACTTCCTTATTGGCTTTCTCAAGTGTGCATTCCCTTGTGTTGTGCTGATAGAAAAGGTTTTAAGTAACAACTAAAGTGGAAATTATGAATTTACTCTTTCCATTAGAAAGAATTTTCATGACAAGACTGTGTTGGCAGTGCCTGCTAGAGAAATGAAGCAGTTTGTGCCACAGCTGTACAGAAAGAGGAGGCTTTTTACCAGCATGCTGTTCCTGAATATCACCCAAGGGGTTTCATGCTTGTTACTGGCCTCTGGCAGACAAATGTGTTTCCCAGTTAAGGTGATGGTTACTTCTGCCCACTTTAGACCTTTTTTGTGTCTTTAGATTCCCTGTTAATAAAAGCACAAAAAACTGCACTACATTTTTCCTCACTTATCAAGCAAAACACTATTGAAGTATTATAAAATAGTGGTAATGAGAGGGATACTAATACAATTAGTGTGATTTGAGTGATCAACAGTCTTTCAAGAATTTCAGTGCTGGAATGTTTGATTGTATCATTTAATGATAATGGATATTAATTAATTTGTTAATATCACTAAGAAACTCTGGGAGCAGTTTTAATCCAGATTTGGGCTTGTATTATGAAGTTGACTTGTTGATTCTTTCACTTACGTATTTGAAAATATCATAGAAGTAATGATTTTTATTCATTTAACTTGCAGACCTACTCTGTGCCCCCAGCCCTCAGGGTCCTTCGTAAGGATCTTTTGCAGTTCCAGGTGGAACCACGGTGGGCCTTTTAAAGCTGTTTTATGCAAATGCCTGTGTTCCATAGACAGGTGTGTTCCCCGTATAGTTGATAGTGCTGCTGTGACAGAGGTGACTTACTGCATTCTGAAAGCCAGTTCAGTCTCTGCCGTCTAACAAACAGGCCAGATCCTGCTGGCGCATGTATGGGGTTTTGAATAGTAACTGTGACCTTTGCCATAAAAGTCATGCTGCCCAATATTCTAACTGTATACTTTTTCAGGTTAGTTACCAGTGTGATGGTGAGGCACTTTCTCCTAATTTCAGCTGTAAATTCAGAGCAATTGCTGACCTTTATAAATGGAGATCACAGGATCAGTGTAAATGGCAAGCAGCTGCAGAGTAGCATATGACTATGGTCATTGTCCTCCCTGAATTACTAAATTTCTTATTTTAACAACTTTGCTAGTACAAAAAAGACCCATCATACAGTCACTCCTCTCCTACACAAGGAAACCCATTGTTGTTTCTGTAGTTGGGAAAATTCGTCTGTTGCTAGCATGTTATGGTAACACAACTTCTCTGTTCAGATGCATTGCAAAACGGTTTCCGTAGGCAGTGAATCTTTTGTTCCAATTTCTTTTTGCAAAGAAAGGGGTGGAGGTATTTCTGCTAAATTTGTTCTTAAAATGTAGGAACTTTGGATTGAATTTGGGGGTTTCTTGGATAACGTCAAAAATGGTTTTTATGCTAGATGAAACAATTTACAAAAATGAAAATCACTGAAGTGAGAAGGCAGATGGTGTTGTTTCCCCTTTAACATTGTTAGTTATATGGGGGGGGGAGAAATTCCTGCAGCTGGCACACATTCCACATTCACTAATAGAGGGAAGAATCATCATTTGGTGAAGTACTAACATTTCACTCTCAGCCATGCAATGTTTCCCTGTGTTACAAAATAACTTGAAAGTTGAGTGCAAACAGGAAAGAGTGCATCCTTAGAAATTAGGAAATTAAAAATTTATATATAAGGAGGGTTTATAGTAATTCGGTATCTCTCTCAGCCTGACTGTTGGCTAGTTACTGTCTGAAAATAAAACCCCAGCTGTTGGAAGTTGAACTTCTGTATCTTTTGGGTTTTGGGCTATGCCTCAAATACATGAAGCAGCCAATCTCTTCCTTGTGTAGAAATCACTATGTAGGATGCTGTTTTAAGTGGTAAATTTGTTGTTCTAGATTGTGAATGCTCAGTACCTTAGGCAGCCAGAATTCATCATTAAAAGTCTTGGACAGGTTCTTCAGTTGCTAATATCCTGATGGTTGTGCTATGGGAAGCAGTGTTTGCACTTCAGTTGGGTTTGTTGCATATAGTGAGCAAGGGAGGCAGCAGTACAGGGTTTGAGAATTCTGTGTTTGGCAGATTGTAGAGCTAATCCATTTGTCTGAAATGGAAAGCCTGGGCGCATGGTAGGGATCAGTAAAACAGGTGGGACTTTCCAAGGCTCCTGAATGCTGAAAGAGAAGCAGGAATGTACAAACTGAGGAAGCAGAGATTCTGTTTTGTTTATTTTTGCCCTTTAAATTGTGTGCCTTGCTGCTGCTGGGAAGAAGGTGGCAGTCTTCATAAGGGCCTTTCCTCTGCTGTTTAGTTGTGTAGATCAAAGAAATCTCCTGGCAGAAAGGCTGGTACTGGCACCATTACAGAAGAAACGTGAGAGGAAGGGTGCTGGTCTAGTGGATGACATACCGGATGAATTCAGACCCCTGTTCACTGGACTTGGTTAAGTCACTTAACCTAGGCTGGTCCTCGCACATCTTTATCACAGATGTGACTGTGTTATCTTGGTATGTGCTGGAGGGATGAAATTAAATGTGACTCTAAGAGTGTTGGATAACAGTCATATAGCTGCTGAGAAGGTATAGCAAAGTTTGTGCATCTGATGTGTGTCCCAAGGTATTCATGTCTCGACTCTCAGCTCTTCATCTTTGAAGCTATGTTCATGGAGTTTTACTTCTTACTATGGTATATATGTGTATTTGTTAGGAGAATTATGCGTAAATCACATCTTGTTTTCATTGCTACACGTCCTGTGCTCAGCTCAAGTGCTGGCATCAGAAGACTCCAGCTGATTCCATCTCGAGCAGGATGTTAAAGAAACTTCAAGCATACTCTGATCTTCCTTCTTGGGTACCACATGTACCTGGAGGTTTCCAACCCTCCTACTGAAAATAGCGGTATAACTTATTACAGTTATAAAAAGGGCTTGTGTGGCTAAGCTTCATATACAGATCCACTTTCCAAGTATCCCTTTCTCTTTGTGCCAGCTTGTGTGGTCTTTGGCTGAACTGCCTTGCAGAAGGTGGCAGTAAACTTTGGAAGCAGAAGATTTTTGTCTGTACGTTTGCCCGGCTGCAGGCTCCAGACTTCGGTGTCTGAGCTAGAAATAGCTTGGAGATCTGATCCAGGGGGCAGGTGGGAGTCTCTCCAGAGATCTGTGGGCCATATGGGATATTCCGGTTCTGCACAGAGTGAATGGCTTACGGTGGCTTTAGGCAACTCACATGATGTCCTTGTGCTTCAGTAAGTCCAGCTGGAGTTCCTGGCTGAAATTTAATTGCTGTCTGCTCAAAGATGTCTTGGCTTAATTTCTAGGAAGGAAATGGAATGTGCTTAAACATACATCAACCCTGCTATGCAGAGCCTTGATGGTTTATAAAAAACTCTTCCTCATGCATTGTATTTCCTATATGGTAGTTATATATAAACCAAATGTAAGCAAAAAAACACAAACACAAAGCTTCATCAAAGAGCATGTGTTGGTATTTCTGTTAATAAAAGAGGTAGTCTGCTTTGGAGCTGAGCATAGATGAATGACTTAATCTTTCCTGAACATAAAAGAAATGCTAATTTATCTAGGTTTTTCAGGGTTTATAGTGAAAATGGAGCTAGATGTTAGAGTAAGCAAAACATAGATATCACTGTTACTATGGCACCTAAGAAAGCGTGTGCTGTCTGCTTTGAGAAATTATATGGCACTTAAGTAAATGAGCATTAAAATAAATTTTGCATTTCTATGTGTGGGCAGAAACTTCTTCAGTAAGTTAAAATGTTGCAGTAATTTTTGGGGTGTTTATCATAACGTAGTTACAACTTTTCTGTTTTGAAGAATGCTAGGGATGCTCCTTCAGCTCTCCCCACTTCCCAGCAGTGGATGCTTTCCCTACTACTATACTCACCTAGGTATTTGTAAAGATGCCATTTTACTTTCTGCTCTAGGGTATGGCTGTTTAAGTCTATCTCCTTTGCTTTCTATTGACATTAATGAATGTTGAGGATGTTTTGATGTGCAGGTAGAAGTAATTATCAAAATATGTTGTATGGCAAGTTAAGAGGAGGTAAACTTGTCCTCCTTGAATGAGTATTCTGGCTTGTCTTCTGCCCCATTTATCATCTTGCATTTTCTGTAATCAGATGTTAGAGGAGTAACATCACCCCTATAGTTAGTCAGCACTTACAGGCTTGTTACAGCAGGGCTGGTTGATTTGTTTTCTGTTTCTTTCACTGCACAGAAACAAATGAAATTTAATCCACATGTATGACTCCTGTGTTGTAACTGGGAAGTTACACAACATATTAAATGATCTTAAACAGTGATGGTGCACTAAAACAAACTCCATTGTGGTCTTCCACTTAGTCCTTAATTGTTGGTGATTAAAATGTCAGTGCTGTCTATAAGCAGACTGTTTGTCTTGCCTTGACTGTTGATGATTAAAATATCCATGCTTGCTGTAAGCAGACAGGCTGCTCTGCAGCATGCCCTTACTGACTGCCTTGTGGCTTTTCCCAGCAAGTCTCTGCCTGCAGATCTCAGTGTTTCACGAAGATGAGGTGAGAGAGTGCTGTGCTACATATACAAAATAATTTAATCAGAAAACAAATTGTGTGCTTGGGATACAGTCCTCATGTCATGCTCTGTCAGTTTGGTCCTATCTCATTTAGGGTGTTTACTGCTTTGTTGTACTTGTCCCATAAGTGAAATAACTTTGGCAAAAGCTTGGATAATGATTTAAAACTTTTATGCATATGCTGTACTTGGCTTTCCAGCAGTTTAAAAGTCTGTTAACAAATACTTTCTTTGTTAGGGATGGATGAATGAAATTTATAATTATGATCCAGAAACTTACCATGCTACATTGACTCACTCTGTTTATGTGCGACTTGAAGGAAGCACCTTGCGACTTTCAAAACCCAATAAAAATATTTCTAGAAGGGCTGTGTACAATGAGCCAAAGCCTGAAGTCACGTATGTCAGCCAGAAAATTTATGAACTTACAGAGAGCAAGGTGAGTGTGCCTTACTTATATCTGATTTTAACAAAGAATACTTTGAAACTTTTTTTGGAAAATGTTTCCGCTGTTATTGTGACTAACTTGCAAAAGATTGTGCTGAGGAGGAAGATTGAGCAGGATTTAGCAAAAAATTACATATTTACACAGTAAAGGAAAAGCATGATTTTCCTCTGTCAGTTCAGAGCAGAAGTTAACACATGGGAGTTTGGAGCATTGTCCCTCATACATTAGATTACAGTGTAACTGTTCTGAGGCTTACACCAAAATGCATAATCTTTGGTGGTTGCCTTTATCCCAAGGCAGGTGGCTGGAACAGACATGACTTGCTCTTGGTACCCACTGTCTAGGGAAGGAGACTGGGATTTTTGCAGTTGGAAGAGTGCATCAAGAATAATGCTGGGACAGTTTTCTTATATGTTATTTGCCTCCCTCAGATCTGTGAAGAGTTGCCATGTGAGGTTGATTCCGTTGGCATTGTATTAAGTAATACATCAATACCTCATTATTAAAATAAAAGAATGGATTTTTTTTTTAAACGTGCTGCATCAATAGAGGGCCTTGGCAGTAGAGATGCAGGAGGAAACTATGCTTCAGTTTTCTGTGGAAGTTAGAGGGAGAGAGGGACAGCAAGGAAAACCTCCCTTCATTTCCTCAAGTTAGTATGGGAAAGGATCTTGCTGTCAGCTCTGCTTTCCATTAAAGGAAGATGGTGAAAAAGATAAAGCAAAAAATTCGATTCCCGCCTGTTGCAGATTTGTTTTCCCATAATGAAGACAAGCAGAGCTCTCACATGCTACAAGAGCACTTGACTCACAATCATTCTCCATTGTATCTTAGAAAAATTTCCAGTACTTCCCCCCCCGCAACCCAGCCCCAGTTGGTTACAAAAGTGCCAAGTGCCCTGACTATAATAAGCAAATGATGGCTATTATCCAAGGTATTTACCCACAGTTTTTGGAGAACACTGGTTAAGTTCAGCCCCTAGATAAGAATTTTAAACCTTGTCACTCGTCTCATCACTTGCGTTGTCTCAATTCTCTCTGAATATACTGAATGTAGAATATAATTACCTGCACATCACTTTCATAGCTTGCTTCTTACATACTTGATGTGACTATTGCCAACTTCAAGCACTCAATTTCATGAGGTGGGTCTGACAAGTTGAGTTTAAAACTCAGTTTGGATTCTTATTATCTACCCCGTGGTCACAGATACAAGGTTCTTGTTTTTTCTATCTTTCCTGCATATCTATGAGAATAAGATCTTCTAAATGAAAACCAAGTTTCTAATCCATGTGATTGTATAAGTCTAAGCTACTTAAATGGCCTTTGTTTTAATTCCAAGGCTATGGCTCACCAGAGATGTAGTGATAACATGGGCTGGGCATCAACCAGCTGGAAGTTAACAGTCGGTTAAACGCAGCAGATCCAATGTAGGATCTGTATCATTTGCATTCCTATGTTCTTTGTGTGAGTATAGAAACACAGAAGATATAATTGAAAAATAAGTTAATTTAACCCTTTCATCTATCATTCAGATTTCTCTAGTTCCTAAGAGTCTGGCACGAAAACGGATTTGGAATAAGAAGTACCCTATCTGCATTGAACTTGCTAGACAGGATGACTTTATGGCTAAGGCCCAGACTGAAAAAGAGAATGCAGAGGAAAAGTCATCTGCTGAAAAAGTGGACTTGAACAATGAAGAATCCAAGAAACCTCAGGATGGAGCAAAGTATACTAGCCAAAAGGATCAAGTGCTTTATCTCTTTGGAAGGACAGGTAGGGAGAAGGAGGAGTGGTTCAGAAGGTTCCTCCTTGCATCCAAGCTGAAGTCTGAAGCAAAGAAGCCTTCCGGTTTATGTGGGAGCAAGCCAGGTATTCACTGTATTCTAGTAAAAGTGTCTATTAAAAGAAACAAACCAAAGGTATGTTTTCAAAGTGGTAGTTATAGCAACTGTGGAGCCATAGTGATCTTTACAGACAAATAATACTAAAGACACTATTCTGCTCCTTATCTTGGCCTCTCATTCCTACCTTCCCACCCTGCCTTTTCCTGTCTTGGCTGTATACTTGGCTATATGCCCTCAACTATTCTTACTATTTTTAGACTGTTTTACTTGAATATACTAATTTTTCAGTGACTGTAACAACTCCTGTAATTTTTGTAAGGATGAATTATTCAATCCTTTTTGTTTCTCTGCAGTGTTGGAACTGATGTCCACATTTGCAGTATTAGACCTAGTCCTCTTATTACCCGTTCTTCATTCTCCATCCTTCCTTCTGCTCCAGTTTCCTGTAAACAATAAAGAGTTTTCTCATGGGTTAATGTCACAAGAAAACACATTTTTCTGTTTAAATAAAAAGTCCTGTGCTAATATATCTGAACCAACAAACATGTTAGTCTACAATATTGAACAAATGTTTGAAATATTAATTTAAACCATTCTCTGATATAATTTAAAATCTGAATGACTCATGCTTTTCTGTCTTTATTCTCCAAGAAGCTTTTAAAAAATTGGTTGACATCACTATTTCTGGCACATAACTTCTTAAAATGCAAATGCAAAATTAATGGCTAATTAAAATTCTAATAGTTACATGCTTTTGACAGTCCTTTTAATTATAACAGTCTATAATTAAATTTAAAAAAAGCTATAGGTACATTTTAATCACCTGACTTTTATTTTAGGCATTCCCCAGCAGGGCTGTTGGGAATTCTGCCATATGTTGTACATATGCGAGTGTCCATATTTAAATATGCTATTGATCAGCTGAGTTTTCCAGTCACACATACTGCTGAGTGCTGAATCATACCAAATATTGACTAATTTGGGTTTAGGACCACTGAGGCACACAGTGGTGGAATTTACTTTTACCCTTCAAAAGGAGAAGGCACTGCTCTGAATGGTCTTTTTTCAGAATAAGTTAAATCTGCAAGCTAATTTTGTTTCTTTTAAGTATTTGATTATACACTCTCTTTGATGGTCAGGTTCCTTTTCTGTTAAACAGATATCATTCCTTTTGATTTAGGGATCTTGCCAACACACATTAGAACCGATAGTCAATCTGGAGTTCTTACACACAGCCGAAGCAGCAGCAAGGGAAGTGCAGAAGAAATTGCATCCCAGCCGAAGCACAAGGATCTGGCTGGCAATGTGCGGCAGAAAATGCTTCTGGACTACAATATTTATATGGCAAAGTGTGTTCCGCGTGAAAAGAAAAGCCCTTCAGGTAGTCCAGTCCTCAGTGCAGATAGCAGCCCTACAGCTGTGAAAAAGGTAATACTTTTCCCCCAAAAGATGCATCAGAGGTGGTGATACATTTTATCCTGTTAACTACTACTTTAAAAATTAGTTGTGTAGAAAGAAAAATTAATTACTTTAACTACAGGTTGGCCCTAAACTTTTTATTAAGTCAGTGTGGGCTTTCAGGCTTGCCAGCTCCCTGTTGTCCACAGTTTTCTTCTTAATGTAACATAAAAATTTTTCATTGATTTAGTTTGATTTCTTATCTCCCAAGAATGTCTGTGTTTTCTCTGGCTTTTGCAGTGTTTTGTACCTAAAAGATTTTACAGCTGAAGGCAATATGGCTATAGATTTTATTCATTAGGAATGCACAGGTGTGTCCCAAAAAACATTAGTCCCAAAAGAACTTATGCTTAAGATCAAATCAAACAAAGAAAAAAACCACCGCTACAAACCTCACTTCCCAATAGCAGTAAAAAGTTTCTTTTTTCTGTGTATGTTCTAAAGTAGATAGAAGTAAAAGCATATTTTTGAGGTCCTGGCTTGTTGAAACAACTGAAGTGGAATTTTTAGTACTTGGTAGTAAAATTGATCTTTGTTTTTTGTTCATTGTGGGGAATGTGATTGTGTGATTCCTGAGTGCATCTGAGCACCTGATTGGGACAGAACTGTCATGTAATACAAGTATTAGTTGGATGCTGTTCATAGAAGTTTTTCAGTGCAGAAAATATAAAAAATTAGAAAATAGAAAAACACTATAAATTCTTTTTTCAGCCCCATGTTTGGCTTCACTCATGCACTCTGGACCACATGAAGCAGTGCTTTTTGTCTTGGACCTGGGAACTGTTTTTCTGTTGGAAGTTTCAGAAAGTGCTTAACCTCTTCAGTTGTTCTCAAGAGTGGTGTCTTGGCCCTGTTGCCATGAATAGGGTTAGGAATTTGCCTTTAGTATGTATCTGATGGTCCTCTGGCTGTGGCTTTGACAACAGTGGAACAGTTTTTACTGCAGTATATCTGCTGCTTGGGTTGATTGAGGGACAGAAGTGGAATTGCATCTCAGACTACCGCTTTATCTGGACAATCTTGCTCAAAAAGACATAAGGCATGGATATATGGATTGTATGGTTTCTATTTTTAAATGTCTTTTAAAGCAGCACAAAATGGCAGCTGTGTCAGTATTGTGTAGTTCACAACAGCATAATAGTGAACAATGTCTATAGCTCCGTCTAATCCTTTGGCCTTTTGGACTGCATTTGAATCACTCTTAATAAACAGAACCTTAATATTAAAAGTACAACACTTAATAAATGGATCCTTGGTGCTAAGTGTGATCACCATTCATTTAAAAGATGTAATTCATGTCATGCATCTTTGTTGCCAGACTTTCATACAAAGTCCAGAAAGCAGTAGGAGGCCATGGTATTGCATACAAATAAACACATCTTGTGTTCCCCCAGGAAAAAAAGATACTCTAGCTCACAACAACCCCTGAAGCAGTGATGAATTCACTGCTGAATCTGGCACGTGTCGGAAATCATTCTATAAATAGATCAATGCTGCTGGCAGGAAACTTGCGTCACAGCAGAAGCTACTAACCCAGCAATTCTGCCTGCGTGAGGCTGTAGCTATTGGGAGTAGTCCTTGCCAAGAAATGATGTTCAGAACTGTAGCATCTACCTGACTGCTCTTAGAAAGCACTGCTTTTCTGCTGGCTTCAGGATTTCTGCCTGTAATAATAATGAAATGTGGTGAATTCTCCTTTCATTGCAAGCAGTTGAGAGGCACTAAATATGTTGTCTTTCCTTCATGGAAAACTCCTGGTTTTAATGAAATACATGGTAGCATGTACACACCCAAAATTATTCCAGCTGCCTTTGGTTTTGTGTCTGTAGTCAGTCAGTGATGCAACACCCAAACATGTAATATCTTGCAGTGTTTTGAGGTGGTTCTCAAGTAAACCGAGACATAATCCACTTGGACTGTAAACAAAACCTTTAATGCAGCAGAAAGAACAGTATAATTCCTGAAGCCTATATATAGACATTGGAAGGGAGAGTGTGTTTCCCTGTACTGTGTTTGTTTATCATCTATTTGTGATGTTTCTGAGCTGGATTTAAGGATGTAAGATTGGGTCTTGCTTTCCAATTTTTTTATAAAAGGAAGAGTAGAGTAGTGGTTCTTACAGATCCTGTTAGGGAGAGAGAGTGTTTCTACTACAGACTCATTTATAAGGCTGCCCACTCTGGGCCTATCTGCTTTTTCTGCCAGAGGTTGAATTATATACAACTTTATCATTTCATTGCCAGAGGTCAATCTATATCTATGTGGTCTCATTTACTCTGTTGCACGTCAGGATGATGACAAGCAAGCTCATGTCAGGCCAGCTGATGTGGTTGTAAAGCTGCTATCTGTGCTGAGCATTTAGTCTTCTCAGCTAACCTGGGCTATGACACTGAACTTGCCAGTGTAAATGAGGCCTTTTCTGACCTTTGTAGAATTTACAGAGCTGACTAATCTGCTGTGTGTTTTCAGTTACCAGATGCCCATGTGGAAGCTGAAGAAGAAGAACAGGAGGCCTGGGTGAATGCTTTGCTTGGAAGAATATTTTGGGATTTTTTAGGAGAAAAGTATTGGTCTGATCTAGTGTCAAAGAAGATCCAAATGAAACTTAGCAAAATAAAGGTAATTAATCTGGAGACTTGCATGACACATTCCTTATGGAGGAAAACAAGCACATAGTCTTTGAGCTTTAAAACAGTAGAAGAAACACTTCCTTCACACCTACACGTAAAAGACAAATAAGAGTTCCAGTTCAGCTTTGCTATCTGTTTCACAGTAGGATCTCAACATGTTAACTTTCCTGCTTCAGTTTCAAATGAACTACCACTGGATTAACTATTTGGGGAGTTTTTATGTAAAAAGTAGAAGTATTATTGTATTTACTTCAGGGATGAATGTTTATAAATTATGAAATCTGCTTTGGGAAATAGTAGATTGCCTTTAAGATGGAGGAGATCAGGGAACCACAATTCTAATTTGTTCCTATTAACATCAGACATACACTACTCGCAGGAGAGGTCAGTGGGAGTAATACTCAGGGAAAGCTGTCTGTGGGGTGATACGATATAATTGTGCATCAGCTGCATGAGCTCAAAGGGTGAAGGGGAGGAGTGGTGCTTTTGCATGACTTCTGGGTCTTCCCTTTGCATTCTGTGACTCTTCTGAATAGCAGCAGTTAATCACAGGCCTGTTTAGCTCCTGATGTTTGGGGAGGAGTTTGCCTGTTCCTAAAGGCAAAGGAAGATGTAGTTTTGCTGACAAAAGCTCTGAAATTTAGCTGCCAGCACCAGCAGTGAGATAGTGTTGCTTGTGCTTTGGGAAATAAGCAGTAACCTAATTCTGCCCTGGCTGTTTCCACAATTGTGACAGCAGGGTACCCAAATGTCACACTGGAAACAGTTGAAGTGAGATACTGGGAATGGGGGCTGGATATGTTTTTGATAGATTAAAGCACTCTCTGTTCACAGGAGATGGAATTTCTATCAATAAGAAATATGTACAGTAAATAGATACCCAAATCATCATGATTCTATGCCTCTTATGCTAAAATGATGATACAGATTTAAAAGCTATTGTGCTATGAAAGAGTTTGCTGAAGATAAAAATAGCTGAGACGTTGATATAACTGCGACTATAAAATACGTGACTGAATTTAAAATCCAAAGAAGTCTTTGATTTTTATTCACAGTAAAATAGGATTTACACTTCATTCTGGAGCTTTTTACATGCTTTGACTAAAAAGCATGCTGGAGGATTAAGGTCAGCATCTGAACTTCAGCATAGTTTTAAAAACATTCCAAGTTTAGGTGCTGGATCTCTCCCTAAAATATTTTGAAATTGATTAACTGCAAAATCTTAGAATCGGAACAAATTTGTGTAATTGTATTCTTTCACTGGTGGCTTTTCAGCTCAATCCATTCCTTAAGTTTAATGACTTTTCTTCTCTCAGGAATTGATGTTTAATTCCATAACATGGATTTGATTTTTATGTTCTGTTCTTTTAGCTGCCGTACTTCATGAATGAGCTAACTCTAACTGAGCTTGACATGGGCATAGCAGTGCCGAAGATCCTTCAAGCCTTCAAACCTTCTGTTGATCACAGAGGTGAAATATGTGCTGCTGCTTCTGGTTTTGCGGGGTTCATTCCTTTGTACCTGTGGAGAACAGAATTTTGATCTGTTTATCTTGTGGGTGTTTTAATCAGAGGAAGGTACACTTAATAAGGGCTTATTCTGAGGAGATACTGAGTGGTCTCTTATCTCCCATAGTAGTAGCATCAGGCTTGGTATAAACATAGTTCTATAGGTATGGAAATATGATCATGGCTTTCCACTGGAAATAATTACTGACCTAAATGAAAATTTGCATGCAACAGAGATGCAGACCTGTATCTGATACTCTGTCATGGACTACAGAGAGCAATGTACATCTCAAGACAGATCTGGTTCTGTATCATAGCAGAAACAGATTTGGCTCTCTTCAGGAGAAGTTGCCCTGTTCTGAACACAGTGATTCAGAAAATACAATTGTAAGAACTCATAAAACAAGAATGTAGTGTTGCTTTGAAAAGAAACTTCAAAATACAGCATCATTTTATGTCCTTAATGTTAAACATGGATTTTTTTTATTTTTTCTTTAAGCTGAATGACTTTTATACTGCTGCTTTATGAATCGGAACTGGTTTTTTTTCTTTCTTTTCTGTTCCTTCTGGCTTGCATATGGTTGCAGGAGTATAGTTGAGGATACTATTGTCACTTAAGTAGTTTCACAAAAAGGCAAACTTGGATTAATGTTTTTTAGCTTCAAAAGTGTTCTACATGCTGAGGAGAGGTAAATGCCATCTTTCTTCTAAGATGTAATTGGAGCAGTTTTTAATTTAAAATTGTTTCTGAGTTTATTAAGGGTTTCTTAACTTTTCTTCTCTGACTCCATTCACTCCTTCAGTTACCATATTGTTACACTGGGCTGGAGAAGAGAAAGAGAATTAACTCAAGGTGGGAAAGTTTCTAATTGGTCTAAAAGGCAATATTTCCTTGGAGGACCTGTTGTGGTGCAGCTATGGATTGCATGGCAAACAACTTATTTTTGTTTTAAACTGCTCTTTCAACTCTTAGATGAAGATATCAAAACCATTTCTAGATGGTGCTGAAACCAATAAACTGGTAGTGAGATGGTAGGAATTTAATGAATTTACAATACTTGTTAAGAGTGTCAAGAGCCCTAAATTACAGGCCAGCAATGAGCCAAACTTCAGCAAGTCTCAGTAGCATATTGTTGTGGTTGCAGCCCAGCTGGTAAAAAAGGACCACACAGCCACTCACTCACTCCCCCCGCGCCCCTCTGGTGGGATGGGGAGGAGAACCAGAAAGAGAAAAGGAAAGAAACCCAGAACCTCGAGGGTTGAGATAAGGA
>JANZLQ010000002.1:34302882-34316929 GCA_026212715.1 Elanus axillaris | reverse complement strand
TCCCCCCCCCCTTTTTTTTTCTTTTACATCATTAGCTGTACTCACTGATCTGTCTTTCAGCATGGCTTTGACTTATATCTGAACATTCAACTTTGTTCCATAAGCTTAATGTGAAGGGAAAACTTGCTTTGATAAGCTTTTAGTTATTTGTGAATTAATGACATAATTGGTTGATGAAAAATTAATTTTTCTCTTTGGAGAAAGTGTGTTGTGTAGACTTTTTCAAACAAGTTTTGGCTTGACGTTAAAATAAAATGATTGTGACTGTTCTTAAAGTGACTTTGTTGTTGTTGTTAATTTTAGGACTTTGGATTGATTTGGAAATGTCCTACAATGGGTCTTTTCTAATGACGCTAGAGACCAAGATGAACTTGACCAAACTTGGTAAAGAGCCACTCGGTGAAGCACTTAAAGTTGGAGAGATTGGCAAAGAAGGGTAAGGTGTTACAATGGTAGAATCAAGCAAGAGCTTTCATAGTGAAAAAGTGAATTTTTCCTTGCGTATATGCAGCTCTGGCTCTGCAGTAGTTTAAAAGAAGTTGGTGCAGTTCCATACGTGTGAGTGTAGAACTTGGCCTTTCTGTGCAACTTTAATGTTTGATTACACCATTGATAATTGTCTTAATAAAATCCTTTTGTAGTACAATAATTTTTTTATATGTATTTTAGTAAGATTTTAAAATGCTCTGTGACTAAAATTTAGTTTTGTCTTATGCTTGATTTGGGGTCTTAGCCAGTAAGACTTGAATATTGGAGATACACATATGCAGATATGGAGATAGACACATGTAATATGCTACTGCAGCATAGTACAGCTACATTTTTAAACCATGTAATGGTAAACAACTGTGGAAGGTAAATAGGCTGTAATTGTTATGCAAAGACTTTATCAGTAGCTTTATTGCATCATAGGAATAATCCACAGCCCTACTTTAGTCTCCGGTTTTCCTCATATCCCACTTCTATTTACCTGCTACATCTAAGTGAAATGCCTTATAGATGGATTAATAAGAAAAGATGCATACTGTAACTTACCTAACTTGTATTTGTGCTTTTCCCTCTCATTTTTATGATGTTTGAATTTCATCAATCTGTCCATTAATATTAACCTTGTGAGTGACACCTGTCAAATAGCCATCCTGTCAGCTGTGGAGTGTTGATTCTCTTTGTGCTGTATTCTCTTTGTACTTAAGAAATCTGCAGTCCCTGAACAGTAGGTGTTCTCTGATTTAGTGTACAACCACTGCCAACAAATCAAGAAAATATCTCTAAATCTGGCCATTTGTTTAGATACGAATAAAATGTTCTGGTCTTTCAGAATTAAGGTACTAGATGCTTTGTATACTCAGGTTGTAGCTCTGACCATTTATTCTGAGATATCTTGAAGTAATACTTACAGCAGCACTATATCACAGTGCAGTCATGACAAGAAAATAAATGTGAAAAAACTAATGGCTGCATGATCTCATATACTGGTAGAAATTCAGAGGATTTAAAATCAACCTAGATTCTCATTGTCACTGCTTGAAATAAATATTTCTGAATTTACATCAGTATAATTGGTAGGTGTGATTTTTTGGAAAATCCCTTTAATCTTCTCCATGCAAAAAATGGGGGATAGAGAATGCATGACTATACAAATAGAATTCTTGGTTTTTTCCCCATCCCTTCTGGATTTTCGTTGCATATTTTTGTATCTGTCCAGTGCAAGAATGGCCTCAGAAATAATTAGTGAACGCATTGATTTCATGTTTAAAAATCAGCTTGATTCTAGCTGAGCAATAGGCCCCCAGCAACGCAAATGTAAATGTCTGTAGCTAAGCAACCAAATACTTGAAGGTATAACCATTAACTGTATTGCTTCCTGCACAACCAAATACTTGAAGGTATAACCATTAACTGTATTGCTTCCTGCACATGGCTGTGATGTTTCAAATGCTCAGGGCCAGGTACCATGCCAGCATTACATAAAGAGCAATCTAATGTATTCTAGTTTGAATGAGTTGGTTTTAGTTGCATCGTTTTTGTTTTTTTTCCTTAAATACAATGGATATTATAAACAAATGAACAAATTAAAGACTCTGAGAAGTATAGAACGGTTTGATTCTCATCTATGCTTTCCATTGTGTTAGTTAATTTTACTGGCTTTTTAAATTAGCAGCTGACAACTGCTGTGACAAATCAAACCATTCTGCTTGCATTTGCATCCGCAATCATATTGTCTGTAATTGTTGCATGTTGGTTGCTTATGCTCGGTTCTGTCCCTCAAGAGCCTAGAAGAAACTGCCTCTTAAGATGCAGTAACCACAAACACATCGTAAGAAAGGCACCTACTCATGCGGAAAGAGGAGGGTGGGGGAAACAGTACTGAGTTTTAACTGTCCTTGGATATTGTGAGTGTAAAGCAAGACAAATTGTTCAACGTTGCAGTCCATTCCGTCGTTGCTCCTGCATTGCTGTTTGAAATAGAAATGAAGTGTGCTGTTATGGAGTTTGATAATGTTGTCTTGCACACACTCTCAGGAGAATGCAGCTCTCAAAGAGGGTGGAAAACTATTTAATTGCCAATTTTATAAAACCGATACAGTAGTAGGTTCTATCATACCAGAGATTAGCTGAATGCAGGCAGGCTAACCCAAAATTACCGCAGTTTCTTCCCCTATCCATCCTTTTTTCTATGTTGTACCATGTAAAAACAAACTAATAAATGGCAGTTCATAAAATATTGTGCAGTCTGCTCAGGAACAGTACTGTAGCTCCAAAGTGGTTTTCTGCCAATGTTTGTGTCATATAAATGGTCCATTGTATGCAGAGATCTCCTGAAATCTCACTCAAGCTTATTTACTGTTAGTATGTTTAATGCGAGGAAATCTTGTGGTCTTAGCCAGTAGGTGCAGGCTTGTGGGGGCACTTCAGAGGGCCCCATTACCTATGCAAATAAAACACCTTCTTGCGAGAAGGTGACATCTTTCAGAGCCTTGAAACTGCACTGTGCATGCTTTGAACTGGGTGGTATGACGTACGCAGGAAAGTGAAGTGAGGTCACACCCAGGTAGAAAATGTGTAGTTTGAATCTGACCTAAAAATATGAATTTCTCTCTGAGAAACAGCTCCAGCATTGCTATTTGGGCCAGTGACATGAACCATCTACCACCCTGTAAGTCCTCAGGGAGGTGGTTCAATTTGGTGTGCTTGTTTCACTCTTCTGCAGGTACAAAATGCATCTCTAGGTAAGAAGAGGTTTACAATTCTCATTCCATAGCTTGGGTAGCAAATACTTCAGTGTAGAGAGGTCATGGGATTACTGCTCCAGTTCTTAAATTGGCAGTTGGGAAGGAGTGCTGTGTGCTGCAAGCTGTACTTGAACTGTCCTTTTACATTAGGACTTGATGCAGCAACTAACCGCTTGGTCTATGTACAGAATGGCAGGCTAGCCTCAGTCCATGCCCTGTGTGAGTTATTAAATGCTTCAAATAAATTTCCAAGAACACACACCCACAAAAGAAAGAAAATGCAGCTATAAACTGTATTCTGAGCAAGCTGTAGAATATTATTGTCCTGGGTATAGTCCCTAGGGCCAAAACCATGTGCTTTTGAAGCCTGTGTTGTGCAACTATTTCAAGCTCTTGCATTCGGTAGAGATCTGTTAATACTGAAGTGTATTCATGGTATCCTTCCGTAATTTTAATCCGTTTAAAAGATTTGAATTATTTTCCGTGGTTGTGTACATGAATTCCTCCATAGCTGGAAGTCTAGGAATTAGTTACTACTGTGTGATATTTTGTACCTTAAGAGCCACACTTGTTTGATTTTATTACTTTACTTTTTCCCCCTCTCCTCCCTGTGACATTCTTTGCCTTATTCTGTCTTGGACTCTCTTCAGAAAAAACAAAACCTTAAATCCTGTAAACATCACTCACTGTGTCACAGGGGCTTAAAAATTCACAAGCCCAAAGGTCAATTTCCTTACAAATACAATAGAGAAAGGAATACTTCCAGCAAAGATACTGAAGAGAGATTATAGCCTAAATTTGTATAGGACAAAAGTATCTCTGCAAAACATCCAAGAAATACTACTTACCAGGGTTATGTTAGACTTCTTCTGTTAATAAAATTGCCATTTTTTTCTACATGAAATTAGTAAGTGATGACACACATTGTAGCTACAGTAAGGTGAATTGCTAGTTCGAGACAGCTTTGCTCTGCCAATGTGAGCGTTGTGCATTTCTGTTTGGAGGCAGGTGACAAAGATGGATTCTCTTCTGCTTTGCACATGTCACCTTTGCTGGAGATATGTCTACGTTGCAAAAATTGCATGTGTGTGTGAGAAGACAAAATGGAATTTATTGATTTGGGTTAAAAGTGCCGTGAAGATAAGGTATATATATGTTAGCACCTGAGTAACATCTCCGAGGGATTCTGGGATTCAGTTAGTAGATGATGTCATTTTAAGTTGGAGTCCTATGTTTGCTTTTAGTACAAGACAGAATCGCATGTTCTCACCTTTTAATTTAAAAGCATGTCTTTGTCATAGTTTTAAAAACAAAACAAAACCCTGTCCAGGCTACTTGTGGCTTTCCATGGAAGTTGAGCAGTGAGTAGCAACAGAGATGCTTTTAAATGTGTTTTGAATAATCTCCACGTGCGATTTAAATATGTAGAATAGCCATTCCCCTGCCATCCTTTTTTTATGCAGGATTACATTCTGCTGGAGAAAACAAAATTTCTGTTTTGAAGCTGGTTCTGACAGGCTGGCTTCAGAGTAGTTTCAGTTTTCTTCTTTTAGAGTTTATAAAAAAAGACGAGGGGACATTTCAGAGTCTCCAGTAGAAATACATGTAATGTCAGCCAAAGCTGTACATGATGAATAGCTGTTTAAGAATATTACATTTGACCTGGAAATTGCATTGTTTCAGTTTCAGGCCAAGGGCGTATTGTCTTGCAGACAGTGATGAGGAATCTTCCAGCGCTGGGTCTTCGGAAGAGGATGATGCTCCTGAATTGGCAGGAGAGAAGCAGGTGACTCCAGGAGCAGAAGGGTGAGCTGTCTTACATAGTGTTTATTAATCCTTTCTTCCCTGCCACATTTCCAGACTTGATATAACTGATATCTTGGTCCAGTCCTGTAATGCTTAATGTCACACAGAGTCAAAGTACATCCAAGCAATTAAGCAAACACAACTGACCCATTTCTAGAGCAAAGAGCAGCACTTAAGCTACTTACTGCAGATCAAAAGGAAGCTGCTCTGCTAAGTGTTTTGTCATGCTGGGAGCATTGTTCACCATACAGCACTTCTGCAGAGTGACCTGTACAGTGCTCTACGTGACACCTCCGAATTTCTTCACTATTAAATTGCAGAGGGAGCCAAGTGTTTGGTCCAGAGAACCTATGGGGACCTTCTGCAACACATCTTGCCAAGAGCAGCAGAGCCAAGAATATGATTTTGCATGTGGACTTGAAACACTCTGTATACAGTATTGTACCCATACCGATACTGCTGATCCCTTATTTCCAGTGTGTTCTTTTCTTAAAGAAAACAACTGTTATTTGAGCCTAGCTTTCCTCCTCAGGGTTTTGTGGATTTTTTTCCTTTTTTTCTTTTTTTTTTTTTTCTCCCTTGAAGGGCTTTGAGTGTCTGGACTAGGCAATACTGCCCTCTGATGCTGTGCAAGAATTTTTAAAGACAATTTCCTATCTGTTTTGCCATGTCATTCCTTGTTTTGGCTGCTGTCTGATTTTTTTTTTTTCTTTTTACATCTGATTGAAATGATGCCATGCAGTGAGAAATCTGTAGTAACACTGAAATGTCTCAGACAATCACAGTGTTTCCTATGTCTGAATACATCTCAATGATTTTACAGTGAATATACCAAAAGGCTCCATGATATATTCAAAATGTTCAAGGGAGCTTCCTTGGAATTTTACCCCTAAAACCTTTTGAAAACTGTGTGATGAATTGTTGGAATTATTTCAGTAGATGCATTTCATATCTTTAAAAATACATAGGTCATATAAAGAACTCTTACAGACAAAGACATAGAACAAAGAATTTTAAAGTAAAATAGTGAAAGAATTTCTTTACGCCTTTCAAAAATGTGCATTACTATCACTATAGAAACTGATGAAATGGTTACTACTTTATCTGGGTGAAGTTAGAGCTAGTATAAAATCCAAAAGTTGAAATCAATTGACCCTTTTTTTTATATCTGCTGACGAGTTTCTTGTCTTATCTCACGCTAAGAAAAAAGGTCTGTAAAAGGCTGGATAAACACAGATTTTTGGCAGGATAGGAAAATGTTATTTCCTTAGCAAGGCTATCTCTGCTACATAACAGAAAGAGCACAATTAGGTATAATACAGTGTGTGAAAATATCAAACGTGCTATTCTTAGAGTCTGTAATGGGATAGGTGTGAGAAAAGACATACTCAGTCCTTAAAGCATCTGTTTTAAAAGCTAGGATGCCGTCTGACCCTATTGCCAGGAAAAGTAGCCTCTTTTTGCAGGCATGGTTAACCGGTTTTGGAATATCATTCCACCCACTGCCAAAATCACCTTCCTATTCTTTTTCACCGCCTTTATGCTCATCACACATGCTATGATATCTTAAAATGAAAACATTTTTGTTTGACACAGACGCTGTTAAATAGATTAGATGTGATGGTTGGGCCTTCTATGCTGGTATGTGCATATGTCTCGGTGCATCTGTGTCTTGACAGTTTTGTTAGAATGGTAATAGACAGGTTGTCACTTCTCATACCAGCTTGCTGGCATAAATGATATATCTGCAATTTGAAAAAAATGTTGCATTTCCAATGCTGTCTGAGAAGGAGTGTTCAGATGACAGAATTTCTGCCAGACACTTGTAGCTGACAGAGTATGGCTGCTGTGTGCAGGCTCTGGTAGGTACTTGCTTGGATATGTGAATATGTATCTGTTCAGAATTTTTTTATCAAAAATTCTAAAGATTTAATAGGAAATCTGTGGTTTGCTAAAAAGCAAACAATAGGCTTACGAAAATTACCTTGATGTACTCTTTTGCTATTCTCTATCTAAAGGTATGTCGGAGGACATCGGACAAGTAAGATCATGAGAATTGTGGATAAAATTACTAAGTCAAAATACTTTCAGAAAGCAACAGAGACTGAATTTATTAAGAAGAAAATTGAAGAGGTCTCCAATACACCATTGCTGCTAACGGTTGAAGTACAAGAGTGCAGAGGAACACTAGTAATTAACATTCCACCTCCACCTACTGACAGAATATGGTAAGAGGAACTTACTGCAGAACTGGGCAGTGTTTCAGGTGTGTGCTACCTAAGGGATTGCAACTAAGAAAAAAGCGTAGCTGAAACAGGTTCTGGAAGAGGTGCAATAGAAACTATTTGTAAATGAAGTAGGAACTGCTATTAAGAGAACATTGACAGTTAATACATTTAAGTATATGCTTCGTTGGAGTGCTTATAATAAAACTTGTTCCGTGTACTCTTGTAAGGTATGGCTTTCGAAGACCTCCCTACCTGGAGTTAAAAGCTCGGCCAAAACTTGGTGAGAGAGAAGTGACTCTGGTTCATGTAACTGACTGGATAGAGAAGAAACTAGAACAAGAGTTTCAGGTGTGTTTCCTTTACATTTTCATTTAATTAATGATAGTTTTGGTCTATTGGAGGGGTGGGATTTTTATTTTTTGCATGTCCCCTACTTCATTCAAGACTAGTCAGTATCCTCCACTGCTGCTGTTGAGTGGAAAGGTTAAGGAATCAGCTGAAGCTGACTTTGGGATGGTCTCAAGACCATGTGTAGACCTGGATGGAAATCTGTTTTAGCACTTGTCAGAATGGTTTAAGAGCCAAAAAATGCAATTTCTTTGAAATTCTGAATACAGAATTTGTAGTACTTAAATAAAAACATGATCCTAGGTGTTCTTAGATGATAGTCAAACTGTTGCCTAAAATTAAGAACAGATGAGGCAGTAAGGTGTCCTGTTATTACTTCCTTTAAGATAAAATAATTTAAAAAAAAAATCACATTGACTGCAGTGCAAAATAGGAAGAATCCTCCAAATTTACAAATACTTGTAGGATAGGAAAACAGTTTACTGACCAGATTCATTCCGGATCCCAACCTGTACAATCAACCAGAAATCAAACCCACTTATTTAATTAAAAGTAGAATTTGAAAGTATATGGGTTAGAGCTGAGAAAGCAGTAGAGTTAAGAGAAGCTGGTATGTTTCCTGTAGTGCTATTTCAGTTTAATGGAAAGTGTGGAGATCTTCATGTTTCTGAGTTTCATACACAACTGTTAACACAAATAAATGGCTTGAGTTAATGGACACTGTAGGGCTTCAGTATGGGCATTGACTCAAATAATGCTGAACTCAAGAACCTTTTATCTGGAAATTTGTTGAATTTAACTAAACAGATCAGAAAACTAAGGTTTCAAGTGGCATATGAAATGTAATGTGATTTAATTGCACCTTTTTTCACAGAAAATCTTTGTCATGCCAAACATGGATGATGTTTATATTCCTTTAATGCACTCAGCCATGGATCCCCGCTCTTCTACATGCCTTCCTAAAGATCTGGTCACAGAGGCCCCTGATCAACCATGACATGTGAAGACACTTGCAGTTTACAGTATTATAAAAGTTATTCACGTGGTTTTATAAACTGTGCTGTAGTCCTCACCCTTAACTTGTGCCACTTCTCTCCCCTCCCCCCCCAAGGACTGCCTATAACCATACCTTTGTGCTCACTTGCCTGGTTATTGTTCCTGTGTACTTACAGCTACATGAAGTTTCATTCCATTAAGCAGTTGATTATTTTTGTACTGGTTGCCATCAGGATTTTAACTCCAAGGCTAAGGTGACCTGTTCTTTGGGGGAGGGAGGAGGAACCTAACTGTAATAGATCAAGGAGCTTGTTGACACACCTTTTGTTCAGCTTACGTTTTCATGCTATGTTAACGTGCATTAAAGCATTGAAAGGTTGTTTTGGCAGCAAGGGAATGGCGTGCCAAATGGAAAAAATCCTAAATAAGGAATGAATTTATAAAACTGGAAGAGCATTTTTTCTTTCTCAGGCAGTTGGAGGTGTAGAATGAACTGTTTTATGTTCTTTCACTTCTGCAGTCAATAGCTTGTGTCAAGCAATTGAAATATGAAATGCTTTCAGGATAAAAGAATGTAAATTGGATGTATAGGTAATATTGTGATTCAATGTCGTATATACATATTACTTTTTTCATACAGAACTTGTGCTTTTTTTGGGAAGCAAGTAGCCATAAAACACACGCAACTATCAGTGAAGGTGGGACTGTCAGATTTTTGTAAATGACGAGAAAAACATTGGTGAAGCCATGAGACCAAACCATAGCAAGCCGCCTTATAGTGAGGTACAATCACCTTGGTTCATGAATTCTGAATGTTTATAAAAACATGAGCACACACATAAAATGTCAATACTGCACATGACCAGAAGTACTTAGTTACCCTACTGTGTATAGAGCCTCTTGCTACAAGGAAACACACCAGGTTTTTTTCTTATAGGACAGTTTGTTGCTGTGAGTCTCTTCCATTGCACCGTGTTTACATGCAAAGCATGGGACCAAATTCTCCTGTTACAGCTGTGCGACTCCATACATCAAATTGCTTGATGTGAGAACAGCTGTGACTGAAAGATTTTGTCCCTATGCGTTGTTTTTTAAGACTTTGTGGAATAGGAATTCAAGCATTGCAGTTATTCAAGCTGATCGTGATGTAATTAAAGACTGTTTCTGCTAATTAATGGCCAAAACTAAGGGGGGAGGGGGAACTGCCTTTTATTTCTATCTGGTATAATGATTCAAGACTAAATGAATGCAGTAAATTCAATATTTGAACACTACATATCCACTATTTAACACATGTAATATTTTTCTGATACTCAGTGTTGCCAACTGTTCATGGATGTCAGAAAATGTTTTAGTTTACAAAGGTGAGTTTTGGCTCTCCTTTTGTAACATGATTTGATTTTTTTTTTAGAAGTAATTTTTTAAGAACTTTTTTGTATGTTGTGTTGTCACATTTGATGTAAATCAAAATTTCCATGTGTAACTTGATGATTTACCATCTCTAAATGAAGCTATTATATTGAAGGTTTTTTAAACAGCACCTTGCCTGAAACATAAAAGAAAACTAGCATTTAATATATTTAAAATTAATTATATATTTGAACACCTATTTTGGTTACCTTTAATTGAAATATTAGTAGGTTATATTTGTTACCTGAACTCCTCCTTGACCATTCCAGGCTGTGTATATTCTGGGGTTTGCTGATTATGTAGGCATTATTTGCCTTTCATGAAGTCTGCATGTCTTGTACGCAGGTCTTTTATATGATTTAATTTCTATGTGCAATAACTAAAGTCCCAGGACTAGATGCACTAATGTGTAAACAGATTTAGACTTATTACACAAAAATGTCATATTGCACTTCATAAACTGTGGGTAACTACAATCTGCTTGCTTTGTTTTATTAAATAAATTTACCCCATGTCAAACAATTATTCAGTTAAAATGTATTTTTGCAGTGCTTAGCCACCATCTTCTACAAGTTGTTCCAAAAGCTTCATTAGAAAGGCAATTTGATAAGATGACATAGTGTACTATGTGCTCTTCAGGTTTTTTTAATACATCTGGTGTTGTACTTGGTTACAGCATGATGATTTTAATGTTAACCAATGCTGAGACTGTTTTAGCTTCAAGAGGAAAAGCTTAAATGGACTAATTTTACTGTAATGAAGAGAAATTGAATTTTACTGCAGCAGTTACCATTCACATGAAGAACATGGTTTAAAAACATTTTTTACCTATGAAAACCTTGAAATGATTACCAGGGATTACAGAACAGAGAGCCTTCTGCAATGGGTCTCTGAGCATAAGTATCTTTCACAGCCCACCTGCACTTAGAAGAGTAGTAGCTATGTCCAATCCTGTCACCAGTGGGGGTATAGATGTAACTTCTCTCTACAGAAAAGTGTGTAACTAGCTTATCTGCCTGTAGGACAGCCTAAGCACAGCTGTTAACAGACTGAAATGATTCAGGCCCTTTAAATAGCTGCAGCTTAGATCACTAGAGTCAAATTCCCATCATTTCAAATTCTCTCTTGCTGTGTGCATAAGGACCCTCAACCCTAAATGCTTTTCTCCTGCTTAATTGCTACCTCACCTTCAGCCAGGTGCTTTACTCCAACAACGAGGCAGGAATCCTAGGACACCTGCTAGTTGTTCCAAGGCCCCTTGAGCTACTTCAGGAAGAAAAACCCAGTGCACAGGTCTCAGCTAGGTTCAAGTCACAGCAAATAAACAGATACAGCATGAGTAACCCGGATCCCCCTCTCCCATCTTATCACACCCAGTACCAGCCGTGGGCTCCCATCGCGGCAAGGCCAGCAGTGTAAGGGAGCACACCCCGGCACTCTTCCCCCAGCAGCCGCACAGCCTCCCCCCCCGCCCGGCTCCGCCGCCATTTTGTGCAGTGGCGGCAGCCGCCCGCGGCGGGGAGGGAGGGGAAGGGCATGGCGAGGTCACCAAGACGAGCTGTCACTTGCTTTTAAAAAGGCCGCCCGGGTCGGACCGAGCAGCCCTAGTTATGAACAAGCGCTTCGCTTTAGCACTGCAGCTTGGCCAGCGGCACCGCGGGCAGGGCACCCCGCTGGGTCAAAGGCAGTGCAGGGAACGGGCGGACACGCGCGCCAAGAACCAGCCGGACACGTTTGCAGGGTGCACGAAGCTTTATTCGCCGGACCGCTTCCCCGCTGCCACGCAGCTTTAGTTACCAGGCCGCTTCCCTGCCGCCGCCGGTCTTCACACAGGCCCTGCAAAGACACGGAGAGAAGAAGGGAGGTTACAGACGCCGTCCACAGCAACCGCCCCGCGGGGTGGGGAGCAGCCTGGGCGCTCAGTAGTCGTTTTGCTTCATGCATATCAGCAGTCTAACACGTGTCAAGAGACATCAGCGCAGCCCGGCCTAGCCCGCCCGTCCACCCACCCCTACCACGTACAGAACTCACCTCCGCCCGCCACACTGAAAAAGGCCGAGCTACCGCTTCGCTCCCTTTTATAGAGCGGCCGCCGCCCCGCCCCCTCTTCGTTTCGCCCAATAGGAGTCGAATCCGGGGGGCATGTGCTGATCTGGGGCGGGGCTGCCGCCTACCAGTGGCGGAGGGGGGAACCGCTGAGGTGGTGGCGGGCCGGAGGCGCTAAAGGCTCTGAGAGAGCCTGGTTAACCCGCGCTCCCTCGGCGTCTTGGGGGAGCTTTATTCGCCTTTTTCAGAAACCATAGCGCTCTTTTCTTTAGCAGTTTCCTTTAGCACTTTGTTGCCATTGAGAAACAGGGCTTGATATTAAAAATGTAAAAGCTTAGGCCCCGCTCGGACCTCAGAGCTGCTTACCTCAGGGGCGGACCCTCAGTTTCTGAGGAGAGGCGCTAGGGGAGCGGGAGGGTGTCCGCCTGCCGCCTCAGCCCTTGTTTTGACGTTTTACCTACCTCCTGAGTGAGTTTGGAGGGACTTGTGTTAAATAGCTACAGTTTGGCAGTGGCACACGCAGTGCTTGCGCAACTGAAAAACTTCTCCCGTAATGCAGCATAGCATGAAATTCAGCTTAAAGCCAATACAATTGTACGTTAAGAGGTAATGATACCTATTGGCTCACCTGCCACTTTTCAGGCTGGAGGGCGGGACGGCAGCTCCGTGCTCAACCCGAGCGGTTCTCTCCTGGGGAAGATGGAGGCCGGTGGGAAGGGAAATGCTGCCATCCTGTGGTACCTGAGGTGCCCGAAGCCGGGAGCTCACAGGAGGGAGCAGGGCAAAAGCAATGCTCTGCTGCATTCTCAGGGGAAGCCCTAGTTCTTAGACAACATCGCCTGTGCTTTTTACACAGGCACAACTGCCCGCATTAACTGTCCTTGTGTACGGTTACAAGGACTTTCTGTACGTGCGGTAAAGGTCTAGATGTGTTCCTTGTGTGTGTTGTTGCTATGGCATGCACAATGCAGTGTGTTAGATGGTCTGCTGGTTCTCAAATAGTGTGAATGATTAAAATCCAAGACCACCATAAAGAAACCTCTCTGTCAGTACCGGAGAACCAAAATCTCTGTGTGGTTTGTAGCTCCAGGATGTTTTTATGTATGCAAGCTTGGAGGTTAGATCATAATGATGCCTCCTGCCTGTATTATCAAGGGCACGCTTGTTAAAAGAAGGAGCTGCCAGAGCTGATCTGCTAAGTGCATACTGCATACTTAGTACTCGGTGTGCTCTGCAGCTCTGTGAATGGTATCAGTATTAAAAAGCAAACAATATGTAGCAAGGACAAAGTGGCTTTGTTACATAAATAGACGTCTGAAAGCTAGGCCTTTGCCAAGCTGTGTAAATTTACTCTCTTCTTTTTAAAGCTCCTTCTGTTAGATTCAGTATTTTGTGTGTATATGTGTTTATCTGTTCAGAGGAGCGTGGACCTGGTTTTTGGTTCAAAGCGGCATGTTCTTTGGTTTTGCGTTTATTTAAGGCATTGCAAGGCACACCAGGGTCAACAGTGACTTTGTCAACACAGGAGCTATGCCAAATAAATTTGGCCTGATCTGCTTTGAAAGCCTAAAATCAATAGGGAAATCGTACCGGGCAGGATGGTGCTGGGAGGAGGCAGGCTCTTCATTAAGCCCGAATTTAACCCTGAAGGTATTTAAAGAAACAAACAAACCGGCACCAGCCAACTAGCTGTCACTGCACCCCGCGGTTTGAAACGTGGCTCTTGGCCGAGCCCCTGCCCCGGCCAGGCTGCCGTTTTGTCGGGGTTTAGCACAAACGGGGAGGCTCCGGCAGCAGAACGAAGCCACAGGGCCCCTTCCTCCCCCCCCGGCCCTCCTCGTACCGCGAGGCAGCCCCAAGGCGACGGCGGGCGAGAGGTGTCCCGGGCGGCCCCGCTGTGCCGCGGCAGGCGGTCCCGGCAGCGCTTCCCACCCGCGGCGGCGGCGGCCCGGTCAGTGCCCGTGCGCGGCCGGGGCCGCC
>JANZLQ010000002.1:34283435-34302777 GCA_026212715.1 Elanus axillaris | reverse complement strand
GGAGCAGCGAGGTAGCCGGGCGTCCGCGGAAGCCCCCCGCGGGTGTCAGCCATGGAGCCGCTCCGCCGCCTCCTTCTCCTCAGCCTAGGAGCGCTGCTGGTGCTGCTCTCGTCGAGGCCCGCGGTAAGCAAGGCGCGGCCCGGGCTAAGCCTGCCCGCTGGGTCTGGGGCGGGGGGAGGCGGTGGGGAGGGCAGGGACAGCCGCGGTGCCCCCCCCCCCGGCCCAGGCGGGCCGCGGCGGGGGAGGGTGGGTACGGCTCGCCCGTGGTGCGGGGTCGTCCGAGCCGGTGAGGGCCAGGGGAGGCCTCGCCCCGTGCAGGCCGGGCCCCCTGCCCGCAGAGAGGAACAGGGGGGATGCAGCCGTGGGCTCCTGCCGGGGCTTTGCCGAAAGTTTGCCGTAGATGCCCGTAGCCCGGCGTGTCGGCCGTGTTTGCGAAGCCAACATGCTGTCCGTTTTAGTGTCGTTAATGCCGTGTGCCCATCTGTACGCGCAGTGGTGAGGGGCTGCAGCGTACCAGCCCGATCCCGCTGAGCAGCTGCATACCTGCGTCTGTGCCGTACGTTGTTGCATGTAACACCGTACTTGAACATGTAGCATATAGTTAATTTCCCATCAAGTAATTGATGAAAGTAGGACAAAGAAACTTTTGGAAGCTGAAACTCTGTAGGTGGATAGAGGAACAAGTGAGACATGCCAGAAGATCTTTGCTCTGTCCCTTCATAACCTCTTAAGTGGGGGGACTTGTTTTCTTCCTGAAAAAAAACCCACCAAAACCAACAACATTGTATACATGTTGATACCCAAATACAAATGACTAGCTACATGCCCTGTATACCATCTTACAGCATTTCCGTCATTCTGCTTCCAGACCGAAGATAGTGATGTGCATGTACTAAGTGTACATATGGTTGGTTGGTATCCAAAATAGACTGCATTTCTGAATTCAAAGGTGAGAGACGAGGTGCATAAGCCACTGCCCTACAAAACTTCTTAAGAAATAACCAGGTTGCTTACAAGGTATTGTGTGGAGCAGTAAAAGCACAGTAAATAGTGAAAGTGGTGCAAAGCAGATGGAATACTGAGCAGATTGTTTGTATGGAGGTAATAATTTTAAACAGTGTACTTTAAAATGGGTGCTGTCTACTGTGTGTGTACTGAGATGGAAAACCGAGTCTTCAAAAATTCAATTCTGAAGAGTCCTCCCCTTTGTAAATTCTCAGGATCAGGAGACAATGAAAAGGCCAGCTGGCATTTACTGTTTCCATTATACTGAAGTGTAGCAGAGAAAAGTTTTAGGTTATGTTCTTTGATGGATTGTTCATTGTTACCTGAAAATGCTGGTGTAATATATAGGGTTATGGTTCAGGTTAAGCAAAGGTGAAGGCTTTGGTTTTTTGCCTGGGATATAATAGCTCCACTCCCCTTCTTTGAAAGTAAACACGTTTAGTTCTGAAGCTGTGTAACATACCTAGGGTTGTTACTTCATTAGGAAACTGGAAAAAACTAAATGCAGGCTGTCAACAAAATTGACTTTAAAGTCTTTATTTTAGAGTGCTGATGTCTTTGTCTTAGACTGGACTGTAAGGTTGGACTCTTCAGAGTCTCTTCAGGGTCCTGACAGGTTTGGGATTCAGATTTTGCAAGGAAAACACTGATTTGCAACTCATGATGTTTTAAAAATAGTACACAATAAGAATACCAATAAGTATTTTTATATACTAAAAATACTTTTAAAATGAACAGATTGTTACTAAATTTTGTATAATTTTTCTTGCATAGTCACAAAAAAACTAGACTTGGGCCCTGGTAGAATTCAGCCCCTTTATTCTCTAGATTTCTCTCTCTTCTTGGTCTCCCTGCCCTGCCATCTTACAGATCAGTATCTGATCTCTGGTTCTCCATTTCTCTGTTTCTTTTCTCGGCTCTTACCCTATAGTCTTATTGCTCTGCCAGCTGTAGTCCTCGCTGTGACTTCCAAGTTGAAATCTATTCTGTACTTCAGGTCCTTTTCAGAGCTAGTTTTAATTTCTGTGAACTGAGTCCCAGGCATCTCTCCTGTGATTAATCCACTTAACTGGGAAGTCTTATTTCAAACTATTAATGTCACTTGAGTAACAAATTCCCATGAAAAAGACTGGCATACAATTCTTGGTATTGAGGTAATGTGAAAAATACAAGGTTGCCTAAAGATTTTGCAGATTATGTTTACTATAGATTTCTTCTAAGAGTACTAGGTGATGATCTGCTGCTCTGTATTTTCTTTGCCTGATAATGTACTCTTTGTTATTTTATATCCCAACTTTAATATTGTTTTCCTACAATTTATGTGTTCATACAAGGGCTTCCTTTCCTGTCTTTTTTTTTTTTTGTAAGATGAAATGCCGTCTCTTGTTTAGGCGCCGCAGTGTATAGCTTGGAATCACCCTAGCAATACAAGGGGAACTCATTATAAAAGGCTGACATCTCAGATACAGCAATGAGAAATGCAATAGAGCTGTCAATAAATAAGCAGTCACTGTAAATATTATACAGTAGTGATTTACAGCTCTCTCTAGTTTGAAAAAAAGCACCTTGGGTTTGTGAGCCATGGACTTTCCAAACTGTGCTTGTTTCTCTTTTAACATGGAGTCAGCGCAACTCAAAAATAACAACCTCTCTGGGATTAAACTGGCATTTAGAACATTGGTCTGTTCCCTCCTGCTGCCTATGAGACTGGTTTCAGTGCTCTGTTACACGGTGTGTGTGGGCAACACATGCGGGCTGCACCTGACATGGGAAAACCTCAGCCTTAGCCAGATGTCTTTTCTTCTAATGTGTTCTTTATCACAGCATGAAGTGTTTGGCCATTTAACTGATGGGTATGAAAACCTATGTGCGACAGCAGAAGGTTTTGAAGAGGACATCTTCAATCGCTATGTTAACTAACATTTATGTGTTTTATTTGATTTGCAGATCTCCTTGGTTGCTCAAAATAATAGTCTATTAAATTTAGGGGGGGGGGGTTGGGAGGACTGCAAACTTGTCTTGCACATCTAAAATTACGGACAGCTCTGTCCTGGAGTGTAAATTCATGTGTTTGTAACTTTGTCCTACTCATTTTGGTGGCTGTTGGTGTTGTGAATATTGAAATAAGTTTTGGTTTTACAGAGAGAATCAAGTCTGAAGACTTAGCTGGGAGTTTATGGTGTAGAGCACCACTCAGAGTTCAGTCAAGTCAGAGGACGGTTGGAGTGGACCTCCTGTAGTTTTCAGTTTTTTCCTATTGTAGTACAAATGGGCATATGAATAAAAAGTCACTGGAAGTGGGTTACAGTATTCATAAGAAATAGCTAACAAAGACATGTTGGAATTCAGTTTAAGATTAAAAGATCTGTAGATTTAATTTCACTTTCTAAAGAAGATAGAATTTGTTTTTTGTCAGTTCTCGTTCATATATTAACTTCATTAACTAGTTACACTGAAAGACTTCCCCCCAGTAGTTCACTGAATTTTACAGAGTTTCTTCACGGCATGGTTTTAGTATGCGTAGTGAGTTTTAGCCTCTAGCCTGGCAGTGTAATTAGAGGATAGCTGTCAAAACCACGATAATGAATCATAGGCTATCTGTGATGAATACACTAAGTGCTTGCAGTATGCGCTAATGCCTAAATATATTTTGCTTTACATCCTTATTGGTTTACCAGTTGTGGTTCCAGTAGTGTAAGTTATGGTATAGGCCTTTTCTTATTGTGAGGAAAGTGTCTGGTGATGTTAATGCTGAAGTTGTTTTTAAATAGTTTTTTAGTAAAATGCAAATGTACAGCCTGATGTATATTAAGCTAATTATGGAGTGATGAATATAGATTTTTTTTTTTTTTTCCTTGAGTGATTATATATCTTGTCAACTTTTTTGTTTGGTAAGCCAGGCGTTACCAAAGAAATGATGAGGATGTAAATTATAGTTTGCAAACCATCCATCCTTTATCATCCATTAGACCTTACAAATTAAGTTTGGTGCATATGTATTCCTACTTAGACTCAGATAAGAGAAAATTATTACCTGGTAACACACGGCACTGTGATTTGTTTACTAGTGAGCACTCAATTATTTCTATGAAATCAGTAACACTTCTCAGAGGCAGCAACACACCATCAGACATTCAGAGTTACTATGAAGTGTTTTCCTGTTCTTTATTCATACTTGAAGAACTTCTTGTGATACCACCCTCACAGCAAAACATATTTCTAGGTTACAGAACGATAACCTCAAAGAACTGAGTGGCCTGGTTTTCTTTCTATTTGCCGTTTCCACAGACTTCAGTGGGATTTGTACATAGTTGGCGACCTGTGTTTCAAAAGTACTGTTTTTAAGCAGATAATTTAATGGAAGAAATTACTCCCGTGTGGATCTGTTTAACACAATGAAACAAAATAGGGCATTGCTCTGCTAACCCTTAAAAAAATTTGAAATCTTGCGGTGAAGATAATATCTTTGACACTGAACTGTACCATAGTCATATACAAACACACCAGAACTTGTTCTACAGCTTTCACTGACCTTCATTTGACTCCATGGGTCCTTCAGAATTGTTTTGAGTTGTTTTGTTACTTTGATTTCTAAAACTTTTTATGTAAAGATATGGTAGATCTAGACTGAGGGGAAGATTCTTATGTGAGGGTTAACTAGTATTTATAAAGTGCATTTCTATTTCTATTTATAAAATGCTATTTCTATTAGATAGTGTATTTCTATTCTAGCTTAAAACTAATATTTTCTATTTAGTCCCAAATTTTAGACTGTTACGGATTATTAGCAGTCAGCACTTTAGAGCATTTGTCAAAGTTGAACTCAATGGGAGCTTGAAAATTTCTATTTTGAAGTAGATTATTAAAAAATTAATTCTAAAGCAGTCCCCGAGTAATTTGAAAATATTGTAAATCCTTCACTTAGCATCCTTGTTGGTGCAGAAGATTATTATGAGTACAGACTGTCAAAGCAGTAGAAGCTCTCACTAAATTTCAAAGAGGGTAGTTCTTAAAATAGATGTTATTGCAGTTTCATATTAAAAAAAAAAAAAAATGACCCAAACCAGATTTTCCTTCTGTCTCATTTTCTCTGTTCACTAAATTAAGTAAGTTCTTTCTGCTTAGCTGTTTCATGTCCTGACATATTTTTCTTGTATTAAATTGTTGTATCTCCTCAGAATTAAAATTGCAGTATGAAATAAAAATCTATTTCAAGAATTTGCTTTGCATCGTAACAGTTTACACCCTACCCCTGCAGAGAGGACAATATCTGTGTATACCAGTACTTATGAAGAGTCTAGCTTAGGACTGTGATTATTATGGGTTTCGTGGCTCTTACATACTTCACACAAAAATAAAAACATGTTTGGTTTGTACATACAGGTTTTTATAATTTTCATAGCTTTTCATAACAGTGCTAATTCCAGGCTTTAATTAAGCCATTAATCAGTTAATTATAAAGCTTTGTGTTCAAAATAAAGTCTATTATTTGCAACCTTGATACTGCAGTCTCTAGCCACTGATAAAAGTCACTAATAAAAGTCAATTTTTCTTTTCTGAGTTTGGGTGAAACACAGGTAATTATTTAAATAATTTAAATTAATTTATATGTCTATTGTTTTATGTAATTTAAAATAATAAAACCTTGTTTCCGTATTATTATACTAACTCCCTAGGCTTTTCTCCAAGTCACAACTGTAGATCTTGGTCAGAATAAATCAGTGATATTGCATTGCAAAGTCTATGGACTCATCTGGGTTTGGTTATTTTTGTTTTGTTGGGGGTTTTTTTGGTTTTTTTGGTTTTTTTTAAGTTTAGGTCATAAGCTTCAGCAGTGTCAGTGTATTACTCAGCTGGTTAATCTAAACTGCATGGTACCATATGCTTTGAAAAGCATGAGTGAATGGAAGATTTTTAATATATGATATATTATGTATTTTATCTGTGTGTAAATACAACTTTAGAAGTAAAGGAAGAACTAATGAAATTTGCCCTATATTCAGTCTTTCACCCAAAGATGATGATATCTTTGACCCACAGGGTTGCAATGACCACATCAATGCAACTTTGATGTCTGAATATAAGCCTTTCAAAAGCAGTAAAGCTTAAACACAGACTTATGGGGGTGGTGAAGGAAATCATTAGGAAAAAAGTGTTATTAAGACAAAGCCAGTTAGACTGGAGGGCATGAGCTTAGTAGGAGTGGTGATGCTGCCCAACTGTATTTTCAATGGGAAAGATGCATGCATGTGGCAGAATCCTTTCGTCAGTGAAATGTGTGTGCCTCTGTGCTGATTTCACTCCCAGTGAAACTCCTGGGGCAGTGAGCAGAACTGAGTCCAGAGCCTTCTGAAGAGAAGCTGATTTCTCTGGCTTGAGAGACCTAATAGCCTCTTCCAGAGTACTGTTACCTTCTGTTCCCTTGATGCTTGCGAATGCCATAAGCACTTGTCATCCCAGGAAGAGTTCACATCTCCCTGTTAATCAGAAAGTAGTGGTAGGCACCATAAGAATGGTAGGTGGGAGTGGCACATTTCCCCCCAAACCAAGCATACGACACTGAAAAGTTTAAAAAAAGTTACTGTAATTTCAAGATCTTAGTCATATCTGAGAAGTTTCTAGGTCATTCTGCCTGTGGGCAGCATTCAGGTGTTCATCTGGTTTTCGACAGAAATTTGTGTGAGTAGCTTCTTCAGCTTTGGTTTTCTTTCTTTATAGTTTGGCTTGTAAGTGATCTGGTGGGTAGATGTGTGGAAAAGTTTTCATACTCCTGTGACTGCAGAATGTGCAGAGGAACTCTTTGCACGTTAGTACTTTCTATTTGGTCCTAAGTCCTAGCAACCTTCTAAAATGTCAGTAATCTGGAAGACTATATTGGTTACTGATATTTTGATGAGAGTGTCAGAGCTCACATTTAATTCCATAATTTCTGTAGCCTTGATGCCACAAATAGGTATTCATTGAATATGTTTAATGTTAACATGAAAATGTTAAATATGAAAATGTTAAATCTACAGATCTACAGCAAGTAGTGTTCCATATAGTATATATTACTGATATTTGGTACTCAACCATAATCATGGTGGTTATTTTACAGGCACTATTTCTGTGAAGATGATACATGCTTTATTCACTTCTCAATAAAAAGACAGGAAGAGAACATGCTTTGTGGAGAATATACTGATTCTGTAAGATAAGAGGATAAAAGATAAGAAAAACTTGTGCAGAGAGTAAAAAGTAGCCTAGAAAAACAATCTTAGTCTGTATACATGGAAGATGTCCTGGATTTGCTATATGTTGTATTTTATTTGCAACTAAACTTCAACACTAGTCATTACATTCTGGGTGTCAAATTCC
Organism: Elanus axillaris; assembly: GCA_026212715.1. Taxonomy (NCBI): domain Eukaryota; kingdom Metazoa; phylum Chordata; class Aves; order Accipitriformes; family Accipitridae; genus Elanus; species Elanus axillaris. The sequence continues at coordinate 34,295,415 of JANZLQ010000002.1, read as the reverse complement.
CACCTGCAATTTAAAGGAACTTCAGTAATTTTCACTTCCGGCCTTTAACAGTTGTATGTTCTTGCTCAACTTACAGTGTTTCACTCTAGGTGCAGTTTCGCTGTATTCGTTAACTAAAATGATCGGCTTGGGTAGTGGATATTTTTGGTCCATCTCTTTTGATAGAAGAGCAAACAGAGTCATTCCAGTCTTTTAAAGTAAATGTTTTTGTTCATGGAGCAGTTTTAGGGTAGATAGGTCTTCATGAAGAAACAGGGATTCCTTGTGTTCCCTGTGGTGTATAATGTACAGGATTTATACTGTATAGCAGGTTGTATTGAAATACTGTCTAAAAATATTTTCTGCCTTATCTATGCATCTGTTGGAAGAATTAAATTCTCTGGACTAGGGATTTTTTGTGAGTACAGCTGCAGTGAAAAATACATATTTGTTTGGTATGAGAAAGCTGAAATGTGCTTGTCAAAGGTCTGAGTAAAAAACAGTTTGTAAGAAGGTGTTAAAATTTTGCAGTTCATTGTGATTTCTTCTTTGAACGCACACAGATATGTAGTATGCATTTTAAATGGCTACCTGCCGTCTGATGTTGGGCAACATCTGGCAGTTGAGAATGATGATTAATTAAATGCAGTTAACTTGACAGGCATAGTTTGTTTGGGCAATTGGTTGAAATTCAGAGCTGGAATATTCATTCAGTGTCTTTGGTTCATGGTTTTTGTTTTGTTTTTTTTTTCTATTTTGTAAGCCCACGGCCCTGCAGACAGCTTTATGCAATTGAGGCTTTCAAGTTATTTCATTTATTACAAAGCTATCTAAAATAAAAGCCTGGAAATACATAAATTTTGTGTGTTTGTGTTAAGAATATATTGGCTTAAAAGCAAACTGGCTTTCAACATTTTTGTGTGGAGGAGGAAGGAGGAAGAAACTCCTTGCCTATCATGAATCACTGTTACCCAGAATTGTTTGGGACGGGAGGTTGGTAAAATGCATTGAGACCTTCAAGTGAAAAATTAATACAAGTACAAAATGTTGCAGCGCAAAGGTTAATTTGGAATAAATTCTGACCACTGTCCATTGCTTCTTATTTTCATCACAACACTGCTTCTAGTAAATTTTGAAATTTTTGTCCTTTCTTAATAGCTTGAAACCAGAATGATTAGTAGTGACTGCGTGAACATCTTCGAGCTAGTATGTGGCCATACATATACATACATTTTTGAGGATGACTACTGTCAGTTAGGTCTCAAGATCTAACCGCTATACAAAATGAGTATCAGAAGCCAAAGTCACCCAAGGAAGAAGTAACTCTATGGGGAAATCGTTCTACGATACGGAGATTTTCCTAACGGTTGCTCCTACTGCTGGTACCCTATTGAACGGAGATGTCTTTTCATGCTTAAATAGCTTATACATGATGAGATCAGTTCAGTCTGCAAGTGTTCTTTCTGAGCTCGAAAGCAGTTTGGGCTGCAAAGGGAAGCAAACCTGTTCAAATGCAGCTTTCTTCAGCCTCTTGGTGTTCCTTGAACTGGTATCTTTTTGGGGCCACATCACAGCCAACTCACAAAATATTCGTAACTCCGCATTTGCACCACTGTCATTCATTGCCTCACACCAGTGATAAGAGTGAAGGAATTTGTCAGTCTGATGCAAGACAACATTGCTGAGTTAGTGCCCTACTTGCTCACTAGTGTCCCAGGTTAGGAAGATTAGTTACTGTAATTCTTAGATTATTACAATATTCTACAGGGAGCAGTTCTTTGTTTGCAAAGAAGCTGTATCTTTTGTGTAAAAGCAGTTATAAAGATATCTAGAATGCAACCCCAAGCTTCCCTTCTTCTTGTTTTTGTTCAAGTGTAGTTTTATGCAGGCAGCTAGGCAATGAAGGATTTAAAAAGTAAATCTTCTTGGGGAGACAAATTGAGCCTCACAATTAGATGGCTTTCAGCTCCAAATGGATGTGATAATGGATTGTGGGTTGTGTCCTCTTCTGGTTGCAGAATCAGTGGATCTAGCTTGTTAAATGCTTATTTAAAGAAGATGGAAAGACTGGACTAGATGATTATAAATCAACTACACCATCCTAAGTTGTTTTGGGAGTTCATGTAGAAAAAGACCTAAAGGACAAATTTTTCATTAATTACTTTGATACAGTGGCTACAATAGTTTGCTTTAACAAAAAAAATATACAAAAGAATGAGAACTCATAACTCTACAGTGCAGCTTTTCTTTGCTCTTACATACAAATCAGGTCATTAGGCTAGAAAGATACTGAGTTCAGTTCTGATTAGTACCACCTCAAGCTGCATATTTTATAGGCCAGCATAAGGGGAACTGTTATTCAGTGTCCCTGTTTGAACAAACATTGCAAAGTTTATTCCAGATGCAGCTGTAAATACTTTATTTAAGTGCAGATGTCTGTGTAGCCTGCACAACTTAACTACGTTAGATAATGAAAATTATATTTATATGTTCAGATAGATCTCCTTTTTTTCTGGACTTCCAGCAGTTATTTCTGATCTACCGTTTGTGTATTGTTGATTTGTACTTTCATTTTTTCTGCACTGTGTATTTTACAATTGTCTGCTCCAGCTGTTTTCATTATTACTGGAAAGAAGCATGTATAATACTTGCAGGTGCAACCTGAAAGCTGGCTAGTTATTACTTTATTATATTATCCTTTTAGCTTTATGCTTTACCTGCAAGTCTAACACTTAGTTGTGTTGCATTAAAAAATGTATAGTTTTCCAAAGAAAGTTACTCCTATATCCATGCATTTTAATTTGGCAGTTGTGTATTTTGCTTTACAGTAATTCTAACATGACTGATAATTGTGTTTTACAATTTAAGTCATTGAAGACATTATTAATTATTAAAATGCATGCATTTTAATTTCATGAACTGTGGTAGGTTAAGAATTATATTTAACTGTGAAACTTCCTAAATGTGGCAGGTGGCACACAGATGAGCAATGCAGATACAGTCTACAAATGACAAGTTACTTGCACGATAACTTGAGACTTGGTAATGGAAGTGGGTCGGTCTTAGGGTGTATGAGATCATCTTTAGGCAGGAATAAAAGAGTAGACATTAAATTAATATGTTTTTTCTGCTTTGTGCGATGAAAGACCTTGGACATAGCCTCCCTGTTCCCATGTTATCTACATAGTTCTGAGTCTTCCCTGTTTGTATGATGCCCTTTTAATAAAATTACATGCTCTGCAATAGCCAAACTCAAAAGCTGCTTGTGCTATAGGAATGACAGCAGGCATCTAACAGCTCTATACCCATATGCATAAATATGGAGTGGTGTGTCCCCAGTGCCAGAACGATTAGAATGTCAAATTGAGGTTTGAATGCTGCAGCTAACTGCTGTCTAGGAGATGTCTGTGAGTATGTTAATACATATGGACTTTCTTAAAAGCATTATTATCTACTGCAGAAATACAGTGTTGGGAGACATGAGGTATAAGCTACAATTAAGAGGCTTAATAGTATGGATCTCCTCCAGCCTTTAAGCTGCATATATCCTAAATATTTTGCCCTTGCTCTGAGATAGCCTGCATGCTTGCAGCTCCATCCTGTGTCTCAGCTGCAGTAAGCCCTGTAGAATATTGATCACCTTTCAGTTTTATTTATCCATATTCTACCCAGCCGATGTCTTTTAATCTCTAGGGGACTAAAGTCGGCAAAAGTATGTTCTATTTACTTGGTAGTAGCATGGTTTTGACATTAACACTTGGGTTCTCTGAGCTGCTTTGAAGTTTCTTACTCTAGCTAACTTATCACATAGTCTTTGTATCAAATTCTTTCCTAGGTCAGGCCTATCTCTGGTTTCTCTGAACTCTAGTACAAGAAAACTTTGATGTAAAATTGAAAATGGAGGTTCAGTTAAAGCATTCCAGTTTGTCTCTAGGTGAACTTAGCACAGTAAGCATTTCCATAATGTTGACAGGAAAAAAAAAAAGTCACTGAATTCAAAGGGACAAGAAAGTTGTCCAGTCTGTGCAATTAAAAAGAAGTGATGTTCTAGACAATGTGCTTGTATGACAGTTAAGAGTAAACTTTGTAGTAAATAATTACATTCAATATATGGGTGTTTCTTTTCCAGAATACCAGCTCAGTAACTGTGCCAGAAACACTGTTGTTTGTTTCAACCCTTGATGGAAGTTTGCATGCTGTCAGCAAGAGGACGGGAGCAATCAAGTGGACTTTAAAAGAAGGTGAGCAGGAGATATCCTGATGCTCTCTACTCAGTAACAGTAATAACAGTCATATCAAGTGATAATTCAGACTGTTGTAGGGCCTGGTAAATACTTTCTTTTCCTTCTTAATTTTGCTCCAGAATTAAGCTACAGTGTTTCTGGAGTCATGTTCATATTTTCACTTGGAGATCTTTTCCAGGTTTATGGGGTTTTTTTTGCCAGAATGTTTAACTGTAGCAATATAATTGGTAGGTATAATGTTTTATGGGAATGAGTGCAATATAAGCAAGCATAGAACAGAATAGATGTCAAATAAAAGTGTCAGCTGGTGGAGCTGGTAGCAAAGCGCTTGCATGATTCTGTCTCTGGAATACCCTGCATTTACTGGTGCAGTGGATATCATGCAAACCTTGGCTCTTTTTTTCTGTAATAGATATTTAGGAACAGCATGGTTTTTTACATAAAAGAACTGCATTTGTGTAAAGAAATTTAACATTGCTCAGTGACTGGAAATGATTTTGTAATTTTAATTACTGAGCAAATATAGGTCATTCTGCCTTCATGAAAAACTCAGTATTTAATATAAATTTGTTTTAGTGGAACTCCGATTATGTATGGTAGAAGTGATAGTAGCACTCCCTCTCTATTCACTTCTGGAAATAAATTAGAAAGCAGGTCAAATGGAAAGGAGTCACAGCTATTGCATCAGTCTGTCCTCTATTTTTAAACCTGATGTCGGTTTAGTAGGTGAGCTGAAATGGTAGGAAATGGATTGTGTGTATCTGATGTCTGCAGTACAAAGCAGTTGTTCTTATTTGTGAAGCCATTCATATTTGAATGCAAATCTACCAGACAAAAAGTTAACTTCATAAATGAGCAAAGAATGCTTTTGTAGCTCCTCTTGGAGTAAAAAGGGGTGAGTGAGCAAGTATTTTCTTAAAGGATCTTGGTTAATAGGTGTGATTACATTTTCTCCTCTCTCCTCTTTAAATTTAGACCCCTCTTTTCCCCACATGGGCATGAATGAAAAGTTATCAGCCTCCTCCTTCATTGTTGCTATAGGCTACTGTAGTGTTAACAGAAGCTTACTAGTTTTTGCTTGTCGTTCAGTTGATGTGAACATACACTACATAGGCCTGTCCTAGAAGGGTATCATAACCGGCATTTGTTTGCAGCCAGACTTAGTAACTGGCAAGAGGTTTTTTGAGGAAGAAATGAACGCACTTTGGTAACGAAAAGGGTCTTTGTCAGAGTGTATTGCTCAAGGAACTTCCCTTGTTTAAAAAAAAAATAAAATTGTTGCAAAACTATTGTTGGTACAGTAGAACTGCCAGACTGGATAATTTAGTTTTATAGGACTTTTTTTCTCTCTCTTGCTAACTATATATTATTCTGCATCGTATGTACCTGAGTTATGTTCACTTGCTTTTTGCAAAGCACTTATTGCCCATCATTTTAATTCTGTGTAGTAGAACAACACACCAGAGTCAATGAAAAAAAAATTAATGGTAGTTATTATAACAAGATGCTTCATGAGTTAACTTAATTAAGTGTACATGGAACAAGCCCCTGTACATGTAAATTGGCAAATTAATTTGTAATTGGAGAGGTTTTATTTATTTTTGCAAAACTGTATTTGTTGGTGGTCACCCTGTGCATGGGAAGCCCAGCAGAGATGCGACAGTGCTGGAAACTTATAGCTTAGGAAAGTCCTTACCATCTTGGTGTGTTAAATCCCTGGAGAGATCTAATAGTGCAGAATTCAGTATTAATATTAGTGTATAACCACATTTTTAAGTCCCACAATGACAAGGAGAGGTATCAGCAGTCTTTTTAATGGCATTTCTAGTCTGCTGATGCCCTTGAACTCCCTGTGCTTATGGGCAGTAATATTCTTTGCTGAATTAATTTAATGAAAAGTATCAGTGGCAATAATTTTACTAATAGTGTGTGCATGTGCTTGTTTACACACAGGTGTGTATTACCAGATCAGAAAGCTAAAGCTAGTGTGTATTGAATTGTAGGATTTTAATATAGGTAGTGTTAACATATTCTGCCTTAGTAGAGGCTGCAGGAAAAACAATTTGGAAACCCATGGAAATATCTATAGAAAACTTTATATTCCCTCTAGTAGTGGAGATATTTAAAGGATGGTGTCCTGCTTCCTAACTCACCCCCCTACCATACTCCATAGTTATTTTGACATCTTTGTTTTCTTAGTCTAGAAAGTGGAAAGCTTTTGGGCAGTATATCATACCAAAAGCAAAGCTTTATGTAGGACATTGCAAGAACTTGGCTTTTCCTCTGCTACAGGGAATGGAAGCTTAAGGGAGAGGCAGATGTATTTTTATCACAGTTTTGCCACATTTTCTCTGTAAAGTTTTTGCTCCAATACAGAGTACTGCTTTGTTCAGTGGTTATTATCACTGTTGTTGGTATTGGAACAGATCAGGCCTATTAGAATAACTTACCTAATTACAGGGGAACTGCAGTTTAGGGTAATTTTGAAAGCAGGATTACGTGATTACAGTCTCAGCATGTTAACACTTGAGTGCTGAGCTGTTGAAGGGAAGATAAGGCCTCAGTTCTCTGACTTTTGCAAGAACTTTCTCTGTTTGACCCATTGTGGAGCAAAAGGTGACTTCATTTATAAAATGACTCATTCTTTTTTTTAGTCTGTATTCAAGCATATGAAAACTTTTGTAAGATCTGACAACAATAAATTAAACTCAAGATTCTCTTTTTATCTCAGAGTTCTTACTTCAAAACAAACTTTGAAATAAAGTTGGAATATGTCCCAAACCACCTGAAAGTGAATGTGAAGTTTATCATCTGTCTTCAAAGTGTCTTTGCAGAGCTACAACCTTAGTTCAAAATCACAAAAGTGTTAAGAAAATGAGAAAATTTACATCACCTCAGTAGCAAAAAATGTAGAAAAATGGATCTCCAGAGCCTGTCTTGCCAGATGGATGGTGCTAGTAGTGAAAGGAGAATTCCTTTCACTTCAGAAGATAAACTACTCCATCAGTTTGTGTTCACTCATTGTGAATAGTCTCATGCATGGACATTAATCAGATATTGTTACTAAATGCTTTCTAACTGTTCATATACAACACTTAAATGTTGCAGGAAGCCATCAGAACAGTCAGTGTTTTGGTTCATGTGCAGTAAGTACTAAAAAAAATTCCTGCTGCTTTGTAATAACATCTTAATCTGTTCCATCTACCTCTTTTTTATCATTGTAAGTCAAATTTCAGTTACTGAGAAAACAAGTAAAAGCAGGTTTTTTTCACTTCTGATAAAGCACTGTTGTTCTGATATTGAAGACATGATACTAAAGAAACGTTTAAGGCCTTTCTCATGAGCATGATGCTTCTGTACAGCACACACTGAACAGCTTGGAACTTGTCATACAGCTTTCATTCATGTCTTCTGATATGCAAGAGTGCTTCAGAAAAACTCACTACAGAAGTTGAAGAGATATTAATGGATTTCTGGCATCATTTATTAAAGTGTACGATTAATTTGTTGATGAAATTGTTGTAAGTGACATTTTTCCAACAGCTTTCAGAAATACAAGCTTGGGAGTAAAAGCTCAATGCAAGTAAATATTGCACATATACATACATATGTTCTTTTGCTATTATGGTGCTATATGGTTGATGTAATCATGCAACACTTCTCAGACCTTTGAGATAGTTGGAGCTTTTTTTTTTAAGTAGATTGCCCAGTCTTAGAAAATTAAGTGAAATCAAGTTATTAGTCCAAAAATGCTGTACTTCATTATTATTATTCTTTCCTGCATTTTGGGGGCAGAGAGAGAGCTATAGGAAAGCACTACTAACCAGACTCTTCTGCAAATGTCATGGACAAACCAGGATCCGTTGCTAGAAAATATAATCTACCTTTTGAAATTTTCTGTAATTGTTTAGGTTTTCCTGAGCATTCTTTGAAAAAAACCCATGAAATACTAATATGTTTGAGGAAGTTGCATTCTGTCCTGTTCTACTGTAGAGTGCATGTTATGTCAGTAACAGTGCAGTTAGAAAATTTGGAACTTGATTTAGATAGTACTAGTTTTATACTGTAATTCCATCAACGACTTCACACCTCCATTTAATTCAGAGAATAAGCAGTCCTTTTGTTAAAATTAAATTCAAAACTTTCTGAAGATAATTTGGACAAGAAACTATTTTCTTAAGCTTTGCCTTGGCTGACCAGAAAGTGATTTTTTAAAAATATCTGTATTAGTATACTTAAACAGTGTGTATGCAGTCAGTTATCGCTTCAAAAACAAGTTGTGCAGCTTTGTTATCAATAATGATCATTTGAGGAGGAGATGTTTGTAGATAGGACAAAGTTGCTCAAGCACTGTTGGTGAAGATTGCTGTTATCTAGCAATAGTCATCATCACCACAGGCGGCTGTTTATTTTTTACCAAGTGTGACAGTCTCTGTGTAATCAGTTCATCAAGAGACTTGCAAAGTTTGTTTGGCTTTTGCCTTTAGCAATGTTTGTAGCATTTGCATTAAATCTTACTTTGGCTCAGGCAGGTGCCATTTTCTGCTGATTTATGATGCTGTTTCTTTCACAAAACTGTGAGAGTTTCCCTTCCCATGAAGCATTTATGATTATAAAAACTCTAGCCTGTGGTTTTTAAAGTCTCTTCTTTTAGCTGATTTCACCTAGACTTATGGATACCTTGAGTATATAAACTTGATGTCTGTTTGCTTTTAGTAGTTCAACCTAGCAGTTCAACTCCAGAGTGTTGTGTTAGATATTGTAAAGCTCGTGGAACGCTTGAAGAAAACACTGAGAAATAATTGGCATATAATCAACTGTAGAGTTTGGAGCAGCAGGGTCCCTCCCAACATACCCTAAAACCAGTTTCTTCACACAAGGGATCGAAATGAATTGCTTGTTGTAATTCATGGAATAAAGGTCTGACTAAGCAGCGTCATCTGTAGAGACAGATAGACAATGATAAATCATTAGCTCCTTTGTTTGAATGTTAATTTTCCGTAGGGCCTTTTGATGTGTACTTGGTTTCTCAATAAATTAAATGGAGTTTATGATATAATGTTGAGCTCTACACTTACATAGCATTCCCAACTTACATCAATGAACAGTGGTAATGGAGATAATTCATAATTAGAGAAAAATTGCTCAAGATAGGTACTCTTGGTCTCCGTCTTCTATGACTACATGTCAGTGCCTAGGACTGTTAAGAGTACCAGCTAAATTATCTCATAATTTTTGCTGCCCTGCGTATGAGGCTCTGAGTGTAAGATGACATGACTAGGCTGTGTCTGTGCCATCCAGTGGGTTTCCTCCTAGAGCAAGCACACAGCTCTGCAGGGTCCCTGCATTAGAGGAAATTTGTTGTGATGTGGAGGGAGATGCTGATGCTGTTCTTGCCGATGCAGGAGATGCCAGTGCGGTGGTCGATAACCATCTGATGAGGGAAATGGGTAAGGCGTGAAACTTGACAAGTCTGCTGGCTGAGCAGTGAGTTTGCTAGGTGTAGTATCATGCAGTGCTTTAGAAGAGCAGTGTTCCCTCTCCAGTTAATTGGGTTGCTCCCAGAAGCTTCATATGCCTTTGAGTAGTTTGTTCTGGCAGCTTTGAGGATGTATCTGGAACATTTTTTAGGCTTAAAGAGGGGAAAAATATATATATATGTAGTTATGTTTTGATCAAAGCTGCTCTGAAAGTGTTTACTATTGTAAAAATAAATCAGTAAAAATAAAAATAGCTTTACTATTATTCCTCGTATTGTGCTTTTTTCTGTCTGTGATACTATATGTGCATCTTTTGATGACCAGTGTTTTCAGCTGCATTGTGGCTAGAGATCTGTTTGTGTGGGGTTTTCTTATGGCTTTTAAAATCTGTTATATAAAATGAAGGGACATCTTCCTAGGCCGTTACCATCAAACCCAGCAGTGTGATGCAATTTACTGCAGAGTGGTAGATTTTTTGTCAGACCCAGGTAATGAACACTGAATTTCTTGTTCTTGTCATGCTTAGCTCTGCAAATACCACACTACACTCAAGCTGTCCAGAATCTGTGACAGTTCCCCAATCAAAGGCTCTCAAAACATAATTGTTTTTGTTCTTATTTCCTTCCTTCATGATGTTTGCATGGAGACAGAACAGTTGAAAAGAGTGTTTCTTTGCTTGGTCATCTTCCTCCTTATGAAGTCTGATTCTGTTGTAATGGTTTGATTTCCCCTGTGGAAGGGAAGATACTTTGCATCCCTTTTGACTTCTGAGTTACTTTATGCCAGTATACCCATAAATAAGCACACACATTTGTCTTGGATATTGTAGAGTATGTCTTACAAATCTGGGAACTTTTGTGGTTTTGGCATCAGCTTTGAAAATCCCACGATTCAGGATTTTTTGAGGCCTCAATAGTTTTGAGGTCACATTACCTTACATTAAAATCAAATTATTGTTCTTAAATTACCTTTTAATACGTACGGATTTAGATTTAGCATTGTCAGGTTTTATTTCATAACTTCTTTTTGTTGGTGATAGCTAAACTGTGGTGATTCTGATCACTCAAAATACCAGCTACTGTGAGATTGTTTCCTAACATTTGGATTTTTTTATGTAATGTGGATTCTTGGATAAATTTTAGTGAGGAAATTACTTAAATGGAAAAAAAAAATCAGGTTTTGGATAATTTTGTATAGTCCTTGGTAGACTTCTGTTTTTCTTTTCAGTGACATGCTGCTGATCACAGAGGTTTTGTCTTGGAGTAGGAAGTAGAACTAAGTTTTTTGACTTGTGTTGGAGTCTTGCTCTTAAGTCATTGGCAGTTTTCCCACTCATTTGAGTTAGGTGTAGCACTAGGCTTTCAGTTTGCATGTTGCATCTTAAATTAAATATTTAGTTAGCTAGAAAGCATATGCTTACCTGCCTGATACACAAGGTACTGGAGACACAAAGTAGTGAAAGTTCATAAAATACAGATTAAAAACTACCGAGACGGTACTTTTTTATCCCTGTTCTCACAGTGTCTGCAAATTTACATTAGCTGTAGTTTGTTTTTAAGTAAAACTAGTTGTTAAAGCCTGCACAGTGAAAGCAGTTGCTGCAAGTTATGGTCAGCTGCCTCCTGGGCAGCCAGCGCCCAGCAATCATGCACACATATTGGAAGCAAGAGGGTTTTTTAACATGTATACAGGCAGTTTTAACAGACTCTATATGCTCTGTCCAAGTGAGAGATAAGGAGAAAACTCAAGATACAGTAGAGTACTGTTATCTTCTGAGTCTCCTCCCAGGGGTGGCTGGGGAGTAGTGTGGATAAAACTGAGCAAAGACCTTCAGAAGGTTTAAAACTTCTCAGGTGCTTTGTATTTTCCCACTTCATAAACCTTGTTTCGGAGGCTGTTGAGGCTGCTGAGATGGCCACTTTCAAAATCCGTGCAACAGCCTTTTGAAGACATGGGGGTGCTGGATGACAGCCGGCTGGATATGAGCCAGCAGTGTGCCCGGGTGGCCAAGGCGGCCAACGGCATCCGGGCCTGTATCAGCAATAGTGTGGCCAGCAGGAGCAGGGAGGGGATTGTTCCCCAGTACTTGGCACTGGTGAGGCTGCACCTCGACTGCTGTGCTCTGTTTTGGGCCCCTCACTACAGGAAAGACATTGAGTTGCTGGAGCGTGTCCAGAGAAGGGCAACCAAGCTGGGGAGGGGCCTGGAGCACGAGTCTGATGAGGAGCGGCTGAGGGAACTGGGGCTGTTTAGTCTGGAGAAAAGGAGGCTGAGGGG
>JANZLQ010000002.1:34270047-34283335 GCA_026212715.1 Elanus axillaris | reverse complement strand
GACGAGAGGAAATGGCCTCAAGTTGTGGCAAGGGAGGTTTAGGTTGGATATTAGGAAAAATTTCTTTACTGAGAGGGAGGGTTGTCAGGCATTGGAATAGGCTGCCCAGGGAAGTGGTTGAGTTACCATCCCTAGAGGTATTCAAAAAGCACATAGACAAGGCACTCCAGGACACAGTTTAGTGGGCATGGATGATGGTTGGACTCGCTCTTGAAGGTCTTTTCCAACCTAAATGATTCAATGATTCTAAAAAGGAGCAAGTTGTTGAGGCCTGACTTAATCCTGTATCTATTGAGTTCAAGGAATTGAATTGCCAGTATTATGACTTTTTCTGTTTATGCAGATCCTGTACTCCAGGTGCCAATACATGTGGAAGAGTAAGTCTGTTTCCTTTATCTCATTTACTGCTTGTCCGATTTTCGCTGACATCTTGAAATTTGATTCAATTTGAACCAAAATGATCTACGTTCTAGAAAAATTCTATACCTTGTGTTAAGTCAATTTAAGGTGGTTTGGAGACCAGATACAGAAAGGATATAATCAGCTACATATAATTCTCTTATTTGTAGCGCTAAGAAGAAACATCCTGTCTGCAGACTGTTCTCTCAAGCCCTTGCTCAGGTTCAGAGATCAAGTGTGCTAACTGCCACAATCTTAATTGAGCAGCTTTGAAAATAACAGAAATGGCTAGGGAGTGATCTCTGGGTTTTGTACTTAACTCTCCTCAAATAAAAGGCTAAAAATAGTGAAGCACAGGAAAATCCAACCACCACTACCAGAATCTTCAAATGAAACCCTCAAGCTGTTACTTCAGAGTAGTTCCTCCAGCATAGTAATCTCACATTAAACTAGAAAATTTGGGGCTTTAACTTTACATCTCTGAAGTCAGTACTAACATCCTTTCTTTTTTGTGGTTTGTTTTTGATGTTGGGGTTTGGGATTTTTTTTTTTTTTTGTAATTGGGTGATGGGATTGCCTTTACCTCTCAAATTTACATAGTTCTGGCAACTCTTTTATTGTTCCTTGCCTTCCTTATGCTGGTTTTTTTTTTGTTTCATTTGTTTTTAATTCTATGGCATTTTAAAACCATATAGATCTTGTTTAAAAGCTTGCACCCAAGTGATTGCCTGCCACATTTGGATCTTTGAATTTTCAAATTTATTAGTAATCTGAATTAGTTCTGAAACTTCTTTATATTTTGTAATTTTCACAGTTAATATATGAAACTTCAAAAAAGGATAATACAAAGTAAAAAATTTAATGTCAGATGAACTTCCCTGTAAAGCCAGTACTGACAATAGTTGCTTTCATGTTCTCTGAGAAGCACAGTACATTTTTTTATGCTTTATAATTGCTGCTTCAATCCTAGGCCAGCATTTCTTCCAGACCCAAATGATGGCAGTTTGTATACACTTGGTGGCAAGAATACTGAAGGCTTGACTGTAAGTATATTTTTTAAATTCTCTTCTCATAATTTTTAGAAAAGTGGTGTAATCAGACTCACACAACGGATAAGTCCCCAAGGGAACTTCTGCTTTCTTGACAGTACTGTAAAGTTTTGCAGGCTTTTGTACTGTTTAATGGAAGTGTACCAGTTTCTTGGAAAAGCTTGATCAGACTAGCCAAAAACCAGCATATCTTTTGTCCACTTGTACTATTTTTCTGTAACTTGCTAAAATAATGATGACAAACAAAATGTATGTGGCATTATCCAAATATTGAATAATCTCTGTACAATTTGATGGGAAGGGTGTACCTAGAATAATACAAATTGAATATGTCACTTTCACCCAAATACTTAATTTTTTAAAACTATTTACCAAAAGGTGGGATTAATACACATTCTGTGCTGACATCTTTAGAAGATGCCTTTATAAGATTTAGTAAGCAGACAAAAATGCTGAACCTTTTCAAAATAGTCACCAGTCCATGCAACCCACAGATACTAGCCAATGTTTGACTTTTATTTTTAAACTTTGTGGTGATACTCAGATAAAATGTTTGGCTTCCCACAAGTTTCTTTTCTTTGCCAGCTGCTATGATTGCTCTTAAGAACTTTAATATTGTTAAACATTTTAGTATTCGCTCACCACTCCCCCCCCCCCGGTACAGCCAGTTTATAACTTGCAAAATGATTTTGGTTCTTTTCCTGGGTGAATCCAGGAAGCAGCAATCTATTTAAATCTGTTCCTTTATTCTGTTAATCTCCTATTTTTTTAAGTAATTTAATTTCTGTTTAGAATCACTATTACAAAAGTTTTCAGTAAGAGTGGAATAATTTTAGCATATTTCAGTAAACTTAGCAAAGGCCTGATCTTTATTGTTGGGGCAGCTTGTCTGTTACTCTTGTGACCTCATCCCAGTAAAAGTCTCTTAAAATTTAGTGAGGATCGTCACCCATTCTGTAGGTGCAATACAGGCTTGGCAGTATCTCAAGAACTCTTCAGCTGGAGGTTCATGTTTCACCGTCTCAACAGTTTCATTTATATGAAGATATCTAACCTTTACAAATGTTACTGTACAGTCCTATGGAGAACTGTTTTATACTCATTATAGGCAAAGTAATTAAATCACAGTATGTTGAAGCCCAGACAGTTTATAAGTGATGATGGTAGACCTTAAAACCACAATCTTGGCCTCCAAACCTCTCAGCTGCAGGTAGTTCTTCCATGCTACATGTATTTCCCCTGTCGTAAACGTACTGAGGCAGACTTCTCTCTGTTCTGAGTTTGCAGAGCAGGGCCTTGACCTGAAATTTTGAGTTCTCAGACACTGCAATAATACAAATAAACAATAAAAACCTGTCATTTGAGATTTCTGAAGTTTTCTGACCACCCTTTTCTGTGAACAAATGTGAAGACTATCATACCAATGTGAATAAGCTTTTATTGTGGGTTTTTTTTTCCCCCTAGAAACTTCCATTTACTATCCCAGAGTTGGTGCAGGCATCTCCCTGCCGCAGTTCAGATGGGATCCTGTACATGGGTGAGCTCAAATTTTGTCTTTGAGATTGTAAGATGTTCAGCGACTACAAAATGCAGAGACTTCCAGACAGACTGCATGGAAATAAGCTTTATTTTGGGTATTAATTATGGGTTTTCATGAACCTTTCTGATGACAGAAAAATCTGATTAATATAGGATTCAATTACTGTTTGAAGATTAAAAATCAGCTACTTTTCCTGAAGGAGAAAACAGCTTTTCTCAGCAGTGAATAGCCTGTATGGGTTTCTTTGTTTTCTTGAGATGCTATCCTTCAACAAAATGTGACTGCTGCTTAAAAATCTTATGCTTGTAAATGTCATTGACTGCCTGATAATTATAATTAAATTAGAAATCCCATTGCAACATGGTTAGACATTCTCCATTATCTGAGATACAGTCAGTTCATTTATACTACAAATAATAATGAATTTATGCCTCGCTGTCCTGACTCATTCTAATTGCACATGGATTTGGGAGGAGAAAGGGAGACGGAAGGATAGTTATTAGTTATCACAATAGTAGAATGTGTGAGGGATCGGGATGAACTTAGTATGGGGTTTTTTTAATCTCCTGAAGGGCCAATACCTACTTCTAGTTTTCTACTTTGTGTCTTTCCAGTAAAGGAGTGAAAAATGTTTATTTGAAGCTTCTAAACAGAATGCTTATGTGTTAGTGTCAAAGAAATACTTAAGGTCATGGCTTATGTAGTCTTGACTGGGATGTTAGGATTACAATCCATAATCTATTTGAAATGCGTAGACCCTCATAATTTTTTTCCACCTAATGTTCTTCAACATTAGCACTCAGTCTTCTCTCTGCTAGCTCGCAGGATCTTCTACGCTCAGAATACTGTTAGATTTTATCAGTGTGAAAAAATAATTCTGCCAACAGTACTTACTTTTCTAAATATTGTATTAAGTTTTTCTTGTCACTATTTGGGATTAGCTAGCAGTGCTAAATGGTGAAATGAAGTCTGACTGTGAGAAATGGTTTTATTAAAAATGCTTATTCATGCTAAGTTCATGAGCCTACTAAAGAAAAAAGAAGACTGAAAAGCTTCATGGAAGTGCAGTTTTTCCAACTGAATGGTAATGTGGCTTAAATTATGATTTCAGGTAAAAAGCAGGATATTTGGTACGTGATTGACCTCATGACTGGGGAGAAACAGCAGACCTTGACTTCCTCATTTGCAGAAAGTCTTTGCCCATCAACATCCCTCCTTTATCTTGGGAGAACAGGTCATACACTTTTTTTTCTGCAGCTTAGAAGAAAATTTCTTGTTGTATTTTTTCAAGTTTAGGCTCATAACAAATGACCTTGTGATCAGTTCAGGTTTGCAAGTTTATTTCTTAGAAAAACTTCTGTAAATTATGATTTTAGACTGTACACAGAAAAATTATTAAGTCTTTATAGCCACGGAAAGGTACCTTTTTTAAACTTTGGTAGTAGACATGGTCCATTATTATTCTTGCTGACTATGTATCATTTATATTCTATTTAACAGTACATTCCAGTAGCAGCTGTGAACCCAAGTTTGCTCTGTAACATACAGCTTTTATAAAAACTGTTGAAAGAAAATGGAGATATAGCATATCCACTGAAATTACAGATGCAGTAGTCTAAACAACTGCTAAAATTAGACCAACACCATATAGGTGTTGACTAGTGAAAAGGAGTAAGCGTTACAGACTTGTTCTTTAACCTCTATATTAATGTGTTCTTTAAGTGCAATAGTTCAGTTACAGAACATGGTATGCTGAATTTTAGAATGCAGGGTTTGGAAACTTGTACGTAAAACAAAGTACATCAGAAGCTGTGTGATAAAGCAAAATGCTGGCAACGTGGGCAGTAACTGTCTGCAGAGCTTGTTTTGAGATTCCTGTGGATCGCTATATGAGTGGATTGGGTATTATCTTTAACAGCTGTGAAATGTTTATTTATGAGGAGTGTTGGGAAAATGAAATGCAGAGAGCAGTAAGTGTGCGTGTGATGTTTTGAAGAGTATCTCAGCTTTGAGGTGATTGATTCTATTCTCTCATAGGTTTTTTTGCTTCACAGACTGTATATTTTTTAACAGAGTACACAATCACAATGTATGACACCAAGAAGAAGGAGCTGCGATGGAATGCCACCTATTTTGATTATGCAGCTACTCTGCCTGATGAAGATATAAAATACAGTAAGAATTTAATTGCCGTCTTTTTTTTTGTTTGTTTCCTCCTCCCCCATATTGGCCATGGCTTTTGCATACAGGCAAAAATATTCTGATTTTTTAAAAAATAATTAATAGGTCAAGCTGTCTGATTTTTGTGCAGTTGATATACGTCTGCCAGTTTTTATCCTTTACATGATGTAATACCTAGAGCCTGTTAGGTAGCTTCAGGTAAACTGAATCTAAGAAGGTACACTCTTAAACATAGGACTCTTTAAAATTCATTGAAAAATGGCAGGAGAGGAAGCAAACCTAAGCAGTGGTGTACACTCAGAAAAAGCTACTGCAGTGCTATTGAATTGCAACTGAACTTTTATCCACCTAATTCTGACAACCAACTCGGTGGTCAGCTATTCTTTGGCAATGTAAGGTGTAATGGGCTCCACAGTCAACATAAGGCTTAAACTGTTAATATGTATTATTAAAATTGCATGTCTGCAGCGCAGACATAATCTCCTATATATTTGTATGTTGTAGAAATGTCCCACTTTGTGTCTAATGGAGATGGACTGGTGGTGACCGTAGACAGTGAGTCTGGGGACGTACTGTGGATTCAGAATTACGCTTCTCCTGTGGTAGCCTTTTACATCTGGCAACGTGAAGGATTACGGAAAGTTATGCACACTAACGTGGGGATAGAAACTCTGCGATACTTGACGTTCATGTCTGGGGAGGTTGGACACATTACCAAGTGGAAATACCCTTTCCCAAAGGAAACAGAGACAAAGAGCAAACTGACGTGAGCATGAATATTCCTGTTCTGTCTATTTGACAGAGCTTTGTCATTAAAACCTTATTTATATACATTCAGTTAAGGACTGTTCTACAAGTTTCAAGATGGTGAAAAGAATATGTAAAAGCAGCTGTAGTTCTCCAGCCATTATTTTATATTTGATCTTTTACTGTCTAAAGGCAGAGACCAAAAAAAGCCACCTATCAAACTTAGAAAATGTGTGTTCCTAACTTTTATCAGATGTTCTGTGTTAATAGTTTCTTATAATGTGGAATGGAATTGTTTTTTGTAACGTGAAGCCTTTCACAATATAAAAAAGGTGCATAGCATTTTGGCAAATGCCAGTTATTGAATAATGCAGAAATAGGACATGAATTATGTCAAATGAGTAATTCTGATGTGAATAATCAACCAATAATGCTTTCATAATTAAAAAGAATGGCTTCATAGTACAGCAGTACTTAAAACAATTTTACACATCCAGGCGTCTCAAGATTTAAATATTGATGATTTGGGAAACTCGTGCATTAGTTCTGCAGGATTGTATTGGCAAGGTTAGCTAAGATGCTAAAACATCCGTATGCCTACTTCTTTTTAACACTTACTGTTTTTTTCCAGACCAACTCTATATGTAGGGAAATACTCTACAAGTTTGTATGCATCGCCATCAATGGTGCATGAAGGAGTAACTGTTGTGGTAAGTTGGGAGCTGCAAGAATTGAATGACACCTGCTGAAAAGTGCCTTTACAGAATTAGTACTGTCCTGTGTTTAAAAAAAAAAAGGTTGAAATGGAAACATACATTAAAAAAACAAGTTTGCCGTAGTAAAGTGGCAAAGGGATCCGATTAAAGTAGAAAATAAAACACTGAAGGCTCTATGTCTACAGAAATTTGGTTTTAAATGGCAGATTGCTATCCAGAAATGCATAGCATGAAACAATTAACAGTAAGCCTTAGAATGTATGACGGTATTTCAGGAATCATGTCAAATGCTGCAGTGAAGTAACTGTGGCTCCTCAGGAATTGTGCCAGGCAAGATTAGCAGGAGCGGAGCAGAGGTTGCTACATGGTATTGTTGGTGCATTGTGGTTAATGTTAAAATTGCTGGTTTGTTCATCAGAGTAACTCCCCGTAGATAGGAAACTGCATCATAGTTTGTATTGCTCACATTGTGTCTGTCCAGGTACAAAATAAAGATTCTGTTTAACTTTCCTGAAAAAAGAGAGAGTAATTTCATCTCCTAGGCAACATGTAACTTACAAGGTCTAATGTCCAAGGCTGTTAAAAGCAGTTGCTGAGGGCATAATGGCAGTGTTTATTTATGGTGACTTTGCTGCCAGTAATTTCTGCTTGCCCACCAATTCTGACCTCCATTTCTTTATTTAGTTGCCTCTTTAGATATTACAGGGACACAGTACTTCCGTAATTTTAACAATCATCTCTCTTTCTAGCCCCGTGGCAGTGCCATACCCTTACTAGAGGGTCCAAAAACAGAAGGAGTCACAATTGAAGACAATGGCGAGTGTGTTATCACCCCCAGTACGGATGTAAAGTTTTCAGGCAGACTGAAAGAAAAGAACAAACTCCAGTATTGGAACGACTGGCTTTTAATAGGTACCCGAAGTCCCTTGCTTGGCCCTGGTCTGCCACTCATGCAGGATCGCAATGCCATCTGGAGGACGATTTTAATCCTAACCTCGGAGCTGTTTGTCAGCTGCTGTAAATCAGTCACAATGACTGCCTCAAGTCAGGCAGTAATTACTGAATTCTAGGAATCGTTTCTAATTCGTCCTCATTTGCATGTGAATTAATGTCTTCACGTATATGACTGCAAACTGTTTTTTCCAAGATTTCTGCTTTATTCAGTGCATAGGATGGAGAGTGCTTAGCTCAGTATGTGGAAAATTGTTTATTTGTCCCCTCCTTCAGTGAGGAGTATAGGTAATTTATATTTATTGTAAATAGTGTATTCTGGTTCCTTTGGATTTTTTTGTTGTGCACAATGTTACTTTAATTCTCATCATACGGATCAAATATCCATGCTTTCCCCATTTTACAAATGGAAGACTAAGGAACAGAGGCTGAAGATAATATTAATAAAGTGCGAGCCTGTCCTATGTCCCCCAAATCCCAAAATTTTGGAATTGATTTTCAGGGCATTTACAATTTTGCTTCAAAATTGAAGACATGTCTGAAGTTCAGTTTTAAGTGATGCAAGTTTATAATTAAGTGGTGGCAGGGACAGGGTGTAACTTTCAGCTTCCTTAACTGCCACCTTTCTCTTCCTGTAATCCCTTTCTTTGTTAATACTGTCCTGCTCTTGCAGTATGTCAGGCGGCTCCCCTTAAGCAGTTCGTATTTCTCTGCAACACACTGCGCTGAATCACCTGTGCCCTCAATCTTTTTCCTCCTTTTTTTTTCCTGCTCTATACACAAGCAGGAGTTTTCCTCTGTCTACTCCAACTGAAAAAGCTGGGAGCACAGTAGTGTATCCCTCTTCTCACTCACTTGGCTAGCATGAGCCAAAAGGAATATGAAGAACAATTGTAGATGAGTGCTGGATCAGTTCTTGCTTCTTTCTTGTGCAGTGTGATCCATTCCCCCCAGAACCATTTCATATTTAGAACATGATCTTTGCCTCAAGGCCACATCACAAAGCAAAACTATCTTGAAAGTGAGCCAGCTAGGAGGCATAATGTGTGTTCCTCTCGTGGTCAGGAACCAAATCCACAGCCAGTGCTTGGGCAGAGAGTTCTTGAGGATTGCAATCACTATACCTGTGACTGCTTGGGAAGGACAGAGGGGAAAAAAGTTTTCATTTGAGCTTTTGTTCTGTGATGTTCTCAAGCCTTTTGTAAATCAACTTTATATATGCTCTTCAGCAAAGGTGCTGAAATCAAGGATACCTTTCCAAAAAAGGGACAACTTCTTATTTCAACAAATGTGTTTTATTTAAAGGGCACCACGAAACACCATTATCTGCCCCTACAAAGATCCTGGAGAAATTCCCAAGCAACTTACCTAAGAGGCCTGAAAACGTGATTCCAGCTGACTCTGATAAAGCCACTATTGAAGAGGTTTGTGATGAGAATAATCATCTTGCTGGATGATAGAGGAATATAAAGGAGTAGAAGTTGGGGAAGGACTCAGAAGGAAAGCTACATTGGAATTACTTCACATTTTTTGTGTCAGACTTTCATGTACTTATGTGCCATTCCTTATTTTAGAATTAGGGCCTTCAGCTGCTTTTTTTTTTTTTCTTTTCCACATGCAAAACTTTCTTTGCCTTTGGTAGGGTTAGAAATTATTAAAAATTATTTAGCAGAAAGGCTAGCATACAAATGCTCCATTACTCATGAAGATCTTGAGCTAACAGAGCTTTCCTTGCCTCTTAGGTTATTGACATCGTTGAAGGTTCCTCAACAGAAGTGCCTCCTGCTGTTCCAAAGGATATTGAGGAGAAACCTACTTGGCCTATCCCTCGGCCAGAGGCTCCTGTGGACTCCATGTTGAAAGACATGGCCACGATCATTCTCAGCACTTTCCTGCTTGTGGGCTGGGTGGCTTTTATCATCACTTATCCAATGGTAATGCTGACTTAGCTGGATGTGCTTTTGAGCTTTCAGAGAGTCAGTAACATTTTACAGCCCAAGAAATGATAGGTGTTAGAAAGCTATGCACTACAGCATTTTTCCCCCCTCCTCACAGATGTGTGGTGGGTAGCCGAGGCTATGCATTTGACATAACAGTGATTTCTCTGGGCGTATGTGCCAACTCTGGAGACTTTTCATCCCACCAATTCTGGTTTTTGTATGTGTTACTTTTTTCATGGACACGGTTCTTAACACCATTGGCTTCACTCCTCTCTTCCTCACCTGAAGCACTGTCAGGTTTTCCAGGTTTTGGATCAAAGTCGTTATCCTTCTGTGGTTTAAAGACAGCTAGTCAACACAGTAACAGTTAGCTTTTGCCATATTAACCAACCAGTGTGATTTCTCAGCTTTGCAATGGAAGTTCAGAATGAAAACTGAAATGTGTGAGTGAAAGTTCCCCCGCCTACTGGCTGATAGTGTCACAGCAAGAGAGTTTTCCTCCCACCTTTTGGATGTAGCTACCCCACTAGCTGTAGAGGTCCCTTTTGTGACACAACTGTAAAAACTTCTCTTACGGAACTGAGGTCCTTTCTCACAGAGTGTCCATCAGCAGCAACAGAGGCAGCATCAGCTGGAAGAGAAGATACAGCTCTTGCAGCAACAGACACTGCCCTTCCGTGCTGCCAGTGATCTACCCCCAGAAGCAGATTTCTTGGACACCTCCTATGGGCGCACAGAGAGCTCAGCTACCAGCACACCAAATATGTCCCCCAGAGCATCAAACCATTCTATGTATTCCAGCATCTCCACATCTGATGTTGGGAGCTGCCTCTCCACTGAGCAAGAAGAAGGAGGTAAAGTTGATGCAGTGTCTTTTATTAGAATCTCTGTATTTCCCCTGTCTGTATGATGATACAGCACAACAATTAAAATACTTACTGATGATACTTCGTAGATCAGAAGGCTGAAAGGACCATCATTCTCATTTAGTCTGACCATTTACGCAGGTGTGCCATGCCCTAACTTTGAGCAGGATTATTTGCTTTAGAAAAACATCCAGTTCATAGCTACCATCTGAGGGATTATGTTGTCCATGGCGGTATATTCTTCTAACCTGTAGCCATTCTAGGGAGAGGTTAATTTAAATAAAAATATGTATTATTATGATTAATTGGAATCAAGAAATAAGGATTATGTGGTGTGGCCTGCCATCCTGCTTGATCTTCCTGCGTGCTCTTGTCCCTTCAGAGGCTATTCAGGGGAATTGCTAGCAAACTGACTTCCATAACTGTCAGTCAGCATTTCTTAAATTCAACAAGACGTCTTTAAAACTTTCTAGAAAGAGTTTGTCTGCTGAGAACCACTACTCTCTTACACTGTCTTGAGACATGATCTTTCCAGACCTCATGTCATGTGTTGTGTACAGAATGTGTTTGACTCTGCATGTTGGATCATTTGGTCACCAGAGAGTATGTGCCTACTCAGTGTGAGTACCAAAATGGAGATGTTAATTTGTTTTGATCATTTGTGGTGTTAATTTAAACATGAGCAAAGAGACTTTTTACACACTAGCCTAGAAGGATGTGCAGTTGTATAAGGCTGACTTGTCTCATCCTAAACTAGTCCTTGTTTCTTGTGTTTTGTCCAGATGAAGATGCAAACAGAGTGATGGTTGGCAAGATTTCGTTCAACCCAAAAGATGTATTGGGACATGGAGCTGAAGGGACAATTGTTTACAGGTAGAGTATGTGCATTCAGCATTAAATAGACAAATTAATATCTTATTTGTATTAGGTCCTTTCTCTATCTTTTTTTTTTAAATACACCTTCCCCTCCCCCCACCATCTAATATGAACAGGAACAAAACTTTTGAAAAAGTATTTTGTGTGTGTCTGGAATATTTTCATGCAGTGTTTCGTCACTAGCAAAAACTACTTTACTTCCCTTAGAAATGTTTAATGACCAAACCTGTTTCCAGCATAAAAGCTTTAATGTGCCTCCATAAAATGTCTTCCATTGTCACTTGCTTTGTACATACCTTGTCTACAGAGAGCATAAAAGGTTGATGTGGCTTTCCTTCCTGGCTGTAGGGGGACATTTGATAACCGTGATGTTGCAGTGAAAAGAATTCTTCCCGAGTGCTTCAGCTTTGCAGACCGTGAAGTACAGTTGCTGCGTGAGTCAGATGAGCATCCTAATGTGATCCGCTATTTCTGCACAGAGAAGGACCGGCAGTTTCAGTACATAGCCATCGAGTTGTGTGCTGCCACTTTACAGGAGGTGATGGGTCACTTGCAAACCTACAGAATTTGTGACGGTCTTCTCCCTGGAAGGCCTTAAATTTCCTTTAGCTTAAGTTGCTGAAGTGCCTGTGGCAGGAGATGTTGTAGTTATTCCTGCCATCAGGTCTGTGACAATTACACATTCCTTCAACAGGGGTGTTTTCAGACCTTTAGAAAGGCATCCCTTACTTACCCTTTACTGATTTAAGGACAGAAGCTGTTGTCCTTTGATTTTGCTTCTTGTGAAGGACTCCCTTCTAGTCATCCTCCCACTCATACCATCCGGACTTCAAAGACCCTCTACTCTTGTTTCTGGAGCACAATGCTGTATAGAATTCTAGCTCTGAATGACATTTTAAAGATCATTACCTTCAGCCAAAAAAAAAAAAAAAAAAGACTTTTGTGTGTGTTACCAGCTAGCATTAGGTTGCAATTTACCTAGCCTAAACTTTGTTTAGGGGGGCTGAAGGGGGTGTACTTAACTATTTGTGCAGGGGCTAACAATAAGCAATGTTGTGGCTGAATCTTCTGTTTTTCTGTTGTCATTTACAGTATGTTGAGCAGAAGGCCTTCAGTCACCATGGCTTACAACCCATCACTCTCCTGCAACAAACAACATCTGGTCTTGCCTACCTGCACTCCCTTAGTATTGGTAAGAATACCTCTCGTTTCAGTATTGGATGGAGAGTGGTATATTTTCTTAACTATTAAAAAAAGAGAGAAATAGGTCTGGTGCCAGGAGGTTGCTTATTCAATCCCAGAAGAGAGAGTTGTAGAAGCTGCATCTAGTGCTGGCAGCAGTAGTGCCTGTCCTTTGACACCAGCCTTGTCCCTGTAACATTATGCTGCACTGGAGTAGTAAACCTAGTCATTATGATTTGTTCAGGGTGCTGCATTTTTTGGATAGAAGTCATATAAAACATGATGAGTAGTGGTTATGGAATAAAAAAGTGATGAGCCTCAACCAAAGACAATAGTTTGAGGTTAGGACTTTGGTTTAACGAATGGTGGGTCAGTCTTGTGAAAGGTTTACAATGCAAATACATCAAAAATTTACTAATATCATTGGGATTGCCTGGAGTGGATAAATGGGTGTTTGTAACAGTCCACAGGGATCTGAAGCCCCATAACATCCTCATTTCGATGCCCAACGCCCATGGGAAAGTCAAAGCTATGATTTCAGACTTCGGCCTGTGCAAGAAGCTGGCAGTGGGCAGGCACAGCTTTAGCCGTCGGTCGGGCGTGCCAGGCACTGAAGGGTGGATTGCCCCAGAGATGCTGAGTGAAGATTGCAAAGAGAACCCTGTAAGTCTTCATCTTTCCATCAGGCTCCCCTGGGAGAAGGCAGCAAAACCAACAGGTGGCACATGGCTGCAGTCAGACTTGAAGATACGCGGTACTTGATGCCTGGGTATTCATGCTGGCTTGCAGCTGACCGTGTGATTCTGAAAAGTTTTATTCTGCTCTTAGATGCAAAATAACC
>JANZLQ010000002.1:34222087-34264766 GCA_026212715.1 Elanus axillaris | reverse complement strand
CCTCGAGCACGGGGCTCTGCGGCCCCAGGACGCGCTTCCCCAGTACTGCCCCACCCACTGCCGGGCCCTCACCTTAGTTTCTATTCTCCATTAGGTTTCGTTTTCTTGTGGAACGCCGCCCAACACCAGCTGTCAGCGCAGGCTGTGACAGAAAATGGGTGGCTGGTTCACCACAAGCCCAGTGGCTGCACAAGCCCAGCCCCAGCAGGTGGTGTGGTGGCCAAAGGCACTGAAAGGCCACTATTTCAGGGACATTTAGCCCCATTTCTCAGGGGAGGCTGCACCAGGTGTCAGTGGGAATCGGTCTCCAACCATTTTCATAATGGGCCTGTTCACACTTACTCCAGCAGGATCCACTTACACCTACAGCACATCAAAGGGGTCCCGTGACAGGCACCCCTTAAGAGCCGCTCACTTAAACCAGAGCTACTGGGCATGCTGGTGCCTCAGGCAGCCCACAAGCTTTCTAAAAGGCTTTCTAACACACACTTGCTCCATGTAGCTTTTTCTACCATCCCCATGTCTCCTAGAACCAGTTACCTCCCAAACTGCCACCTTCTGTTGAACTCGCCTCTTGCCAAGCCATGGTCTGGGGGAGCGAGCGCTCATCGCCTTCCCTCTGTTTCAACCTCTGCACTTTCAGCCATTGCGGGGAGTTTGTGCAGAGCCCCACCACTGCCTTTTACACTGGCTGTGCTGGTGACTGCTCCTCTTACACTTGAATTCAGAGGCTGTGTCACTGTTGTACCACCAAGAGCTGTAGGGATGGAGCTGGCCGGGCTACAGCCACCCGCTGAACCAGCACAGAGTTGAGCTTTCACACTACAGTAGGAGAAACATCATCACCACCACCGTGCAACTTTCACTGTGACCCTTGTTGACTAGTCCATAGCTCACAGATGGTTACTGTTGACTACATGAATCTAGTGCACATTTCTGGTGCTAACGCTGAGCAGGCTTATTTAACCTTTCCCCCTGGAGCAGAGCACCAGCTATCACTGCTGCAGTCCATCTCTGTAAGCCCTGGAAACAGAGCCTGAGCAAGGCAGAGGATGTCATCTCTGAGGTCAGGACACCCCACTAAAAAGAAAAGGAAAAAACAAGGGAGGGGGAAAAGGGAGTATGAGAGAGCCAGAGTCATGGGAGAGTGAGTGAGAAAAAATTATTAAAAGCAAGAGATACTATGCAACCTAGGGGATACAGTAGTCCTGGGCCTCCTTTTTTCCAGTATCTAACAGAAGTAGCTGTTAGATGGGCACAGCTGCCAGCACATGCTTCTCCAGCAAAACCCCATCTCCTTCACACCCACGTGTGTGTCAGAAGCAATAGCTGCCTTCACACACTACAGGCGTACAGAAGCAGTGTAGCTGCCAAGACCAGGCTTTTAGAGGTACAGAAACTACCTTGGACCAAAAAGGTGGGGAGGAGGTTGCAAAAACAGAACAAATAAGCCAGTTTTGACTAACACAGGTATGTTAACTGCAAATCTGAAGACAGTAATTTTTTCCCCACTCTAGGGCTTTGTTCGTTAATGGCAGGACTTCCCTCAACAAAGGCAATGGGTAAGTGTGCCTTTCAGAAAATTTGTACTTTATGTGTAGTAATTTGCTTTTTAACATCTGCATTTTAAGGGTTCACCTCTAGTGGGGAACTAATCAGTATTCTTAACATCATCTTATGGTCTGTATTGATGCTATCATCATTTAGCAGAAAATATCAGACTTAAGTGGGTAAATGATCTACCCAAACCTCTCTAGGTTAGAGAATCCAGCCCCTGTCAGTTCCAATAACCTTTTCACATCATTCCCTTCAAAAAACATTTTGCGTTATTTCCATGACTCCCTTTGAGGTTTGTTTCCAAACCTCACTCATGGTTTCCTGCTTCACCGATTTATGACTTTTATCATTGCTTAGGACTGCTTTTGATCAAGGTTAAGGATGCTCTTACTCATCAGAACTGACATAATTGAGAAGTTTAGACAGTCTCTCACTGTGACTGGTAGAAAGAAAATAATTGAGCATTCTACATGGCCAGTTTTACAAGGATTATAATGCCTTGTCAACCATGCAGACATGGTTTTAGTTTGTATTACTAATACATAATTTCAACTTCTAGATTACAGAACATTACCTGTGAATAAATGGGATGAGAACCATGTCCAGTGTTGGCTAGAATCTATTGGAATCAAGAAAGAGTATGTAGAAAAACTGTATGTGGAAGAAGTGACAGGTCCAGTGCTAATGGAACTGGATGACTCTTTCCTCAAAGGCATAGTTATGAAGGGAGGTCAAATCCACATGTTAATCCACAAGAGAAATGAACTTCTGCAGCTACAACAAAATGCACAGCAAGCCAAGCATTCCAGCAGCAAAAGGTCTGATGGAGCTGATGTGCAAACAGATCCAGTAAGACCCAGGAATGCCCCTGCTCAAAAAACTTCAGGTGGAGACAGCTGTGGCCCAGTAGATAAACCTAGCAGAGACAACACAGCTTCTACTTCTGGCAAGAAGCACAGAAGTAGCAACTCCCAACTTAAAAGTACTGATGAAGGTTTAGAGCTCAGCAACTGTCGACCATTTAGAAGTCAGAATACTGATTTCAAATACGTGAAAGACAGAGTTCTTGCTCCAGAATCAGGAGTCAGTGGTTTAATCACTCCCTGCCACGAATACAAATCTTTTGCCATTGCTGCAGAACTGAACAGAAATCAACTGCAATCAAAATTTGCCTGTGAAGTGATACGATTTGCTTCAGCCTGCATGAACATTCGAACAAATGGCACCATACATTTTGGTATCATGGACAGCGTTGAGGATAGGGGTTGGAAACATGGCCAGATCATTGGCATAAAGGTCAAAGAGCGAGAATACTATGTTGATGCATTAGATTATATAGAAAAATGTTTTTGTGAAAGTGTACAAGAAATTGCAAGGAAATGTATTCACCCACCTGTTTTTGTTGAAGTGATTTCAAAAGACTCTCAGGAACAAAGATTTGTCGTGGAGGTTGACATTGAACCATCATCCAGTTTAGTAAAGAACAGAGTTTTTGAAGTGTATTTGCCCAAATACAATGAAGGCAGCCAGAAGGTGACCTTGACAAAAGATCGAGCTCTCTATCAGAGAGTAGGAGCAAAGTCTGAACCTGTAAAGCACAACAATCTAGCTACTTTTTTTCAGGGTTTACAAGACAGGGATGCTCAAAGAGAAAAAGCTGAGCTCTCCAGCACAGAAGTACATACAGAAATACCTCAAAATTTAGGAAGAAAGTTATCAATTCTTCTAAATTATGGCAAAAGCTATATGGATGATTCCCTACGGTACATCCTTGTCACAAACAGATGTGAAAAGAAGGATCTGAAATATATCAACTTCTTAATGCACTTGAACATTTTCTGCGTCTTTGACTTTGATGAAGATTCTAATGTGTCAGGGCTGTACAGCAAGTACAAAGAACACCACGCAACAAGGTCTTATTTTTTACAGGATTTTTCCAATGAAAGTAGGACTGGCAACCCTCCCTCCCAGAAACATTTATGCCTGTTTGATCAGACCAGCTGGATATTCTGCAATGGGCGCAGTGACTTCCTCGGGGATGAAAAACCTTGTGATGAAAATACATGGATTAGAACGAAAAAAAATACCTTAAGAAAGCAATTACTCATATCTGTGATGAAATCCTGCCAAAGCGGTCTTTCATTGTGCTTTTCCTATTGCTGTCACCAGTGCAGAAACCACTTGTGGACACTTTTCAGGAATTCTATACAGAGATGAATGGCACGGAGTACATAGTTTGCATTGCAGAGTCCAGAGAAAATTATGGGAAGTGGGCCAATCTAGCTCAGGTGTCCTGCAGCATTGAGACACTAGAACAATGCAGTATTGTGGGTATGAAACTAAGTCATGTAGATACCACCATTCAAACCATGCTGCCTTCTACAGCACAACCCAGACATTTGCCAGTTTCCACTAGAGGACTATGTACGCTTCCCTTGCTGGAAGAAGAGAAACTGTTTTCCTTAGAAATCCTTTGTATTGACCAATGCGATGATATCAAATTAGATCTTTTGACTGAAAAAGAAACACAAGAAGTAGAACAAAATTTTTACCAAGGGAGAAAAATAATCTGGGAAAACTTCTGGCTTGCTGATAAAAGACGCTGTGGGGAAATCATTGAACGTGAAGCATGTAAGGATGCTAGCAAACTCCTAGATGACATTTTACGAGGCAGTGGACTCAACTATTCAGTGGCTAAACTAAAGATATTTCACCACGCTGGAAGTGGTGGAAGCACAATAGCACGTCAAGTTCTATGGAAAAGAAGAAAGGACTTAAGATGTGCTGTTATCAAAACCTCATATCCACCTGCAACTGTTTGTGAGCATGCACTTCCATTTAGAGATTATGAAGAAAAAGAAATCAGTCACTGTCTTCCTGTGCTCCTCCTGATTGAAGATTATGATGAAGACTATTTAGAAGAACTAAGGAATGAGTTAATGGATGCTGTAGCAACTAGGAAAATTAATTCCCCCAGACCTTACTTCATCCTCATGTGCTGTAGACGATCCAATGACCCTGAAAGGCTTTGCAAGGCTTCTCCACTGGACACAGTTGCTGTCACCTCACAAGCTGACGGACTCAGAGAAAACTCTGTTCAGAACTAAACTTGAAAAACTGAAGCAGAAAGATGTCAAGCCAGAATTCATACTGACGTTTGTCCTGATGTGTGAGGAGTTCAACGAAACATATGTGAGAGACTTTGTAGGGCACATATTGCAAGACATAGACCGTTCTTCTCGTGATACATGCCTGATGCGTTATGTGGCTTTGCTTAATTTTTATGTACCCAATTCCTATGTTTCATTGTCACACTGTGAGGCTTTTCTGGGACTGGGGATATATACAGAAATGAAATCAAGAGCTTACGATTTCAAAAGTCACTTAAGTGAACAAGCAAGAATGATTTTTATTGAGCTAAGGGAAAGTACCACCTATATTTCATCTGTTCGGATAATACACTGTCTGGTTGCAAAAGAAATTCTGCATCAGCTTTCAGGAAATGAACCTCAAAGTCAACTTGCAATGACTCTTCTTCAGGAAAAGACACTCTTTGAAAACAGATTTGGACGAGAGGAATTCATAAAGTTCATCAGAGATCTGTTTATTCGACGTGATAAAAGAAGCAGGGGTGACAATACCGACACTCTTTTCTCCCCATTCATTGAGCACGTCTGTAAAGTTGAAGACTGTGAAAAAGCTATAGCTGTTTTAAAAGCTGCATATGAACTCCTTGGAAAAGATCCTTTTTTTGCCCAGCAGGTTGCCAGACTACATTACAACAATGAAAAATTTGAAGATGCGGAACATTGGGCAGGTGTTGCAAAATCTCATTTGCCGAATGATTCTTACATTTTGGATACAGAAGGTCAAGTCTACAGGAAATGGTTTAGTTTCACTGTGGACAAAATGACACCAGAAGACACTCCTGAAAGCATCGTTCAGAAGATAGAGATTGCTCTTAAAGCTATGAAATGCTTCAGGGCTGCACAACAGGCTGCAAAAGCAGAACATGACAGCATGAACAATGCTGGCTATTTTGGAGAAGTAGGATGTCGTCTTCTCAGATTTTTGTCCACAGTTGATGTATTTCGCAGAAGTCCAGAGGGGGAATATTCTGAGCTTGTGAGATACCTGATCACAGATTACATTCCTAAAGACACCAAAAAAACATGGGGAAGGCTTCACTGCCGCTTAAAAGGCTTACGTCAGAACCTGTACAATGCTTTGGAATGGATTTCAGAAGACCTAAGTTATTTCCAAACAGACAAAAACCATGAGAAGGAAGAGGAGGATGAAAAAGATGAAAAGGAAGAACAAATTTATAATCCCAGAAAATGGCTAAAAAGACAGTCTGAGGTATATGCCAAGTTTTTCATCTCAACATCACTTATTGAGGACAGCAATGGTGGCCCTGAGAGCCACCTGATTAGATGCATGAATATTTATAAGAGTGGTGGAGGTAGTGTCACTAATATCCTGTCATTCTTAACAGATAAGAAAGAGAATAGATCAGCTGAAAAGCTAGAAAAGATCCTTGGTTTCTATACAGAAAACACACTAAGGGACAGGCTGGAGGACAACGACCTGATCAATTACATTTTGTGCCACATCACATTAGCATGCTTAGCACCAGGATCAGCCAAACTTCTTCCAGTGCAAACTCTTCGTGATCTCAGTGTAAGATTCTTTAAAGGAAAAAGACCATTTCCAGCAAGTGCCCATTTTTTGCTCACTTTGCTGTACTGGCCAGATGAGGCATTAGACAAAGAGCCTAATCCAGATAAAGACGAAATTCTAATCTCAGCCCTTCAAACCCTGAAGCGTTTATATGACATCAAGATGAAAGATGTTCCTACCAGAAAGAAAAGAATCTACACCCACTTTTTTCTGGGAAAGGGTTATGGCTTAGGTAAGATTGTGCACAAAACTAAAATTGATAAATTAATTAGTGGGTCCTTAGATGAGAGGAGAATGAAGTGGCTACATGGAACTGTATGGAATATTGCCAGGATACGTGACATTCTCAAAAGAGTTTCTGGCTGGACCAAGGACAGAAATTTATTTATACGTGGTCACATGAAGGAGTTTCCTATCTTGCCACTCCACTGCGATTCAGTGCCCCCTGGAAATGAAAACGTGACCTTTTATTTAGGCTTTTCATTTAATGGTCTTGTTGCATTCAATATTGAGCTTGAAACCAATTCAACCTTCAGCAGACCACAAGGTATTTAGTACATCAACAGTATCTACGGTGCTGTCAGAATATACAGCACTGAAAGTGTCTGTTGTCACATTTAAAACAAAAAAAGTGGACTGCAGTGGCTGGACATCAGGTACCAAGATAACCACACATAACTGTCACCATAATGACCAAATATCTAAAAAAATTTGAAACCTACTAGTAAAATATACCTCGGAAT
Source organism: Elanus axillaris (assembly GCA_026212715.1). Lineage (NCBI taxonomy): Eukaryota > Metazoa > Chordata > Aves > Accipitriformes > Accipitridae > Elanus > Elanus axillaris. The sequence goes on along the minus strand of JANZLQ010000002.1, from coordinate 34,257,786 downwards.
AGAAGCCTTTGACAGTTTTGGAGTCACCAAAAGCAAGATTTCAAACTTAAGACAGCAATTGCAGTATTTGCTTGGGGACTGGGGCAGGGGTGAGACAAGAGACCCGCTATTTCTCCTCCCCCCTACTATATGGAGAACTGAGCTTTGGAATAAATAGGTTTAGCAGGGATCCCTTTATTCTCAGCTCACAGGTTAGGATTTTAAGTTAATTTCTGGGTGGTCCTGATCAGTAACAGAATTTTCCCCTTGTACCCAGGTTTCTTCTTCCTCCTGAATCAGCAACAAAAAGTTTAACTGACCTTAAAACATGTATACTACACTGGCCTTAACACATTTGTTCACATGTACCATGTATGAAATATATCTACCCATCACCTGCAAGCCAATATCCAGTACAGAAGCACAGAGGGCAAGTAAGCAATTTTTAAGCTGACTTTGCAAACATCAGGATTGATAAAAAACAGGCCCCAAATTTTTTCCTCCATGTAAATATTATAAACTATACTAGCTATATCTGTATGTGGGGAAGGGCACGGAGACATGTCAGCAGTTAGCCACTGGCAACGTAGAAGATCGTTTGTAAACACTGTTATGATTTCATAGTCCAAACAATTCCTGCACTTGGCAAAATGTTTTTGCAGCATTATCCAAGAATCATCCACACAGTACATGACTCAAATGTCTACTGCATATATCCATGCTTGAAAACATTCTTTGTCTAGCCTGATTTACTAATTTGAAAAATGCAAAGGGGTTTGTTGTCAGCACTGTGTCTGCAACCATTATGTCACATTAAGCTTCTAATAAAGCTGCTTGTTACTCTTGGAGTTCCACATTGTTTGATAACAATATTGTCACTAAAACTCCTAGGAAACCCGTCATATAGCTTAAACTTTGATCTAATAAACAGTTTTTAGGAAGAATTACCATTTCTACACCAGCTTAATTACCCTGCCTGAAGATGTAGTTCTAACAGTAGCAAGGTATGATTTGTTTTTCCAACTTGGAGCTAAGATCTGGGCACAGCCAAAAACTGTAAAAGGAATTGCAAGCCACTGAATTCAGAACAAACAAGATGAAACCATAGATTATTCATAAGTCCAAGCTTTCACCTTCAGGCCTCAGGAAGCAGAAACAAAGCTTGTGACTGCTGGCTAGGCAATACTTGTCTCCTTCCCTTGCCTTCAACCTTGGAGAATAGCAAAGCAGACTTCTGAAGGGCTATCCTCTCTGCTTGCGAAATCCAGGCTGGCAGATTTCACCAGGGTTAAGCTAATACTTAAGGGTTAAGCTTAACCTCAAGAGGTTAAGCACATCAAAGGCAGTGTTCCCCAAGATTAGCTAGGAAGATGCACTGGAGGAGCAAACGATGACACAGCATCTGAATTGCTAGGAGTGAGAGCTGGAGTGCTAGAGAAAGCCCTCTCTGTCACCCACCCTTGATGCAGGGTGCAAGACAGGGTGTGTATGTTTTAAAAGTTAATTGGGCAAAGGCAGCTTTCTTAAGTCTAGCATGGGGCATAAGGATGGTTTTAACCTGAAGCAGAAATAGGACATGCAAACATACTGAAAAGCACGGGAGCTAAAAGAAAGCATTAACCTTGTAACAGTTCATAGAACCTCCTCAAATGCTGTGGCAAAAGCTTTTGTTTTCAGAAAGAAACTGTTACAATGAAAAATTAAAGCCAGACAACTTGGCCAAGAGGGTCTGTCTGTAACTTGTTTCCTTTCTGCCTGCAGACAAAACTTGATACTGTAGCTACTATCCTTTGCTGTGTAGCCCACACCACTGCACACTCCAGAGGCTTTCCTTTGAGGCCTAAGTAGAGGTCTTGCTTTTCAAAGATACCCATTTCTACCTCTTAGAAACTAAAGGCTTAGATCCAAACAGTGTACCCCATCAGGGTATGATAAATGCAATCCACCCCCTGCACCCCACAGAAAAAAACAAGATTTAGAGAAAAAGCATAAACCTACACACAAGCATGCAGTGTCCCATCTTGCAAAACAAGCTCCTAAGGCTCATGTGAAGTACAGACCCATCCTTTTTCCCTCTTTACCCCAAGAGTCTGACTGATAAATCAAACTTGAGAATGCTTTAACTGGCCAGGCAACACACAACCCCCCTTACTCTACCCAGCTTTTAAGACAATGGGGTTTCCCTGTTTTTCAAATGCCCCCTCAGATCTCTCTAGAGCTGAAAAGGATAAACTCCAGTAAAGACCTCATGCAAAATAGTCTTCTTCCCTACTTCGTGTTAAGCTCTTCCTCATTACACATATGCAATTCAAAACGCCATCAGTTGTTCCAGGTAGCGTAGCATTAAAATCATGGATTTATATTCCTTTTACCACCTCTTAGAAATTCATTTATGAGTAAACAGTGGTAGCTAAATGAGACCAACCAGCCTAGCAGAGTAATCCATTCTCATCCTATAGACAGGAGCTGCAAAGACACACATCTTCAAAGCTACCTCATTTCTCCAGCATTTTGTTCTAAAAGGGTTTAGAACAGACCACACAACCGCATGCCCTCTCCAGCAGGTTTTATGAAAATACTATTAGATACTTTCCCCCATACTCCCCCCTTCCAACTCTGAGTCAAATTTTTTGTATAGTCAGTTCAGCAGAAAGACAACAGATCAGCAGCAAAATGAAGCTGCTACAGGTTAAGAAGTAAGGTTTCATTTCAGTAATAATTTAATAGGTCCTCAAGAGGAGAAAAAATACACAGAAACAGTGCTTCATTTCTGTTTAATCACAGACTGTTACAAAGCGGTAGACATACATTACAGATGTGTATAAGTGCAATGATTCATTCCTGAAGCATACAGTTCACAGAAGGTTCCCAATGGATGCAAATGACATTAGCTCCGTATTTTCTTTGAATCTTCTTTGGAAACTGAATGTTATAAAATTAAGCTAGTTACTGTTACTATTATTTGCATGCATTAAAGTGATGCACATACTTACCAGTCTCTCACTTTCTCGAATTAAATTCAACATCAATATTTTGCCACCTGTCTTTTGAAAAAGATCAATGATCCCATCCCTTTTGTAGTACTTACACAAAAGCAGTATCAAGTTACAGAAAAAACCTTCATGACACACTAACTTCTGTGGCTGTACAGCTACGGAGAGGGGACATAATTCAGTCATGGGCTCTAAGGTACTTTAAGAAGATAATAAAACCAGTTTGTAGTCTGAGTTCGCTGCACAGTGACCAAAGTCCCTGAAGGGGTGAGTCAGAGTCATTAAGCAGAAGTCTAAAGGAAGTAGTGTGAACTGACTCACTGTTCCATATATACTGTAACAGAACTGGGAAGGAAGACTTCTGAACCACATCAGACTGGACAGCTGCTCTAACAGTGTATCAGAAGTTGAGCTACAACTTAAGACTGCTCTTAAGACTGCTTTCTTTGGTTATGAAAGCTCAGATTCCTAGCACTGTTTTGGTCCTATCTCAAAAGAAAATAAACTTAATTCTACCAAAAAGTACTGTAATTAATTGTCATAAAAGGTTTCACAAAGAGATGACATTCTACCAGAGTTCATATTAGGATCCATCCTGGACAAATATACTTTTTGTTGATAAGACACTAGAGAACACCACTACCCTTTAGTTATCCCCACTGATTGCCAAGCTGATATACAAGTAGTGCAGGCCAGCATCCAACCGCTGTCAAAACTGAGACTTCACAAAGTAATTCAGCAGCCAAAAGCAATCAGTTACTCATTCCGACTTATTACTGAGCATCGCATTAATTATCAACTAGGGTCAACCACAGAAGTTTAAAAAAGATGCACACATTCTGTTAATGGGATAATGGCCTCACTGCAAGGTATCCCTATTATTCATGCACATCTGCCATTAAGATTTAGTAAATACAGGCAAAGATACATTATAAATTTTATTAGACAACTTTCCTGTTTTTCTTCTTCTAGGGAGAAACATCTACACAACATTATTCAAAAATGTGCATGTAGCTAGTTTTGCTGACAAAGCAATTTAGTGTGAATGACTGAGAACTGATGTAGAGAAGATGCCAGGAGATGGGCTTCAAATGTGACTATTTTAAAACCCGGGAAGATACAATCCTCTTGAAACTTTTTAGGTCAGTATGATAAATTCTGCAGTGTTGCATAAGATTTCAAAATTCTAAAATAAGCAATACTGCTGGAACCGTCAAGTCACTCATGGAACTACCATAGATCATTCAAATGAGCTGGCAAAACTAAAGGGTCTGTTCAGCTACCACACTAGTATGCTCTTTCCAATACCTAGTTTCTGTGTAATTATCCACCAATGATGTCAAAAGCCTCTCAAATTCACTGTGTGATAACATGCCCTTGAGAAGTGAATTACAGTACTGAGTTTTACAGCTCACCCAGCTGTGAAACTGTTATGTGCTACACAGCACAGAAAGTTTCATCGCCCATGCCGATATGTAGAGATGAGGCACATAAAGTTTAAATAAAAATAAATGTATGCAGCTATTCTGGAGAAGGTTAGTTACGTCTTTTATCCAGTCACAAAGAATCTCTCCTATTTTCTTTTAAGGTATAAAATGTTCTATAAAATAAAAATAAAATGCTGAAGTGTCCAGGAATATGGAACAGGGCAGAAGAAAAAAGAATAGAGCCAGTAACTCTGGAGTAAGACAAAACAGCTGGGCAAAACCACATTTCTAGGTAGCCTCTGAAGTGCTGAAATGGGCTAACAAAAAAAAAAAAGCCAAGACGAACAAAGCTCCTGGCTTACAGGCCTAACAAAGCAAAAATCTGTTGGCAAGAGACAGTAATTAGCAACAGCTAAAGAAAATCGAAAGAAAGGTTACATTACTGCTATGGATTCTTACAGAATTGCTTATTCCCCAATACAACAAATATAGTATCCTATAATTGGTTCACTGATAAAACAGCTTCTTTTAGAATAGTTATGTTACTGATAAAGTGACTTCAACTTTAGATCTTCACACTTTTCAGTAACACCAATGGCTATTTGTTAAGGTTCTGAATTAAGTTTTCCTTAAAAGTGTTTGCAGATATTACCTACCCACAAGTTTATTTAAAACCATTACAGATCTTACAAAAAAAAAAATCTAGACGTTCACTCACTACTGAAAACAGTAGTAAATAACAGATACATTCACATTTCAGACCAAAATTCCCCTCGTATTTAAGTGGTATCATTTGAACAAATTATTTCAAATAGGAACATCAGGTACTTACAGATTAAACTAACCTGTACTGGCAGTGCTGTGGAATTTTTCTTCTCTACCAGTAAGTAGCAAATGCTGAAATTCTGCTGCTAGTTAACAGAAACACAAATTGTATTAAACCAAGGAGTTTACCCATAATTTTGCCAAACTTCAATTACTGCAATTTGTTGCTTAAGAAAAGCATATGTAGTAAAGGCAACTATAAAACTACTTTCAATTTGCCCTTACTTTTCTGAAATTTTTCATACATAAGCCAGAAATTTAACAAGGTAATCCTGTTGCCTACCACAAACAAAGGAAATTACAATACTTACATAGCCAGGTTCCTTCATTAAACAGTCTCATAAAGTGTGTTTTCTTATTCTAGACTTTACAAATGAAAGACCAAAATGTGTTTTCTTCCACTAAAGTTTATGGGGAAAGAAGCTAAAGAATTCAGCGCAAGTAACATATATGCAAGTAACTCAACAAAAAAAGAGAAAGAAAAAAAGCTCTGCATGACATCTTCACCTCAAAGCATTACATAATTTCCTAAGTTGGGAGACAGTGAAATAGCTTCCTTTGGTTGTATGGCATTAATTTCCGGTAATTAAAACTGCTGTTAGCAAAAACCATTTAGACATATTGGCTACTAAGGGCAGCAGGAGTCGAAATTCTACACACACCCCCTTTCTGAATAGCACCTGGAACATGGTTAAGATTTAGACAAAATTTAAGAAATAAAATTTGAGATGTCAGAAGCTTGAATCTGGTATAAAGCAGTTAGCTAACAGAGATATATGCTTTAACTGCTAACAAGAATTTTTAAGGAAGCTTTCAAGCTCTTAAAAGTTGTGTGTTTGTTTTTAGTTAAGATGATACTGGCATTAAAATTCTACTATTTTCTCAAAACTTTTAAACTTCTTTAAATCCCTGAGAAAGAAAAACCTTAAGATAAGTTCAATACAATATTTATAGAGATGTTAAATTAACTGTCATTAAAACAGCTATTGTTCCTACTGCAAGAAAGCCCATAAGAATAAAACAAGTTATTGTAAACTTCCTCAGAAGGTGCAAGCACCTCACTATTCACAATAGTGATCAGGTGTATAAATACCAAGCCTCAGCGACAGTTCATACCACAGACAGTCAATACTGACTCATCAGGATGCTAAGAACAAACTGAAGATAACATCCTGGATCCTGTGGTTCAAGACAGGATATGGCTGTCTGCAAAAGCAGCAAGCTGAAGTGCCTGGCTCCCTCAAATAGACCTTTGCAAGACAAAAGTAAAAATGCATTCACTCTACAACAGAATCTACAAATACTGTACTTGAACTATTTTCTTTTAGTAGACTATTAATGAGAATCTGCGCTCTGACAATCAAAAGACTGCATAAAGCTGTTGTTTACAGTAAGGAAACTCTCCCAAAGTTTTCAGAACTTCAGAAAGAACATTATATACACTACACCTCAGAATCACTTCAATTCCATCTTGATTCCTTCAACAGCTGCCTCAAAACTTTTCTTACTCTGAACTAGTATCTACCTACCCCAATTTATTACAGGAAAACATGGTAGTCACCAATAGCTGCATTTTTATAGAACCCAGCCACTACCATTATTTCACTGGTCTGATCATTTTGCTTGGAAGTATACACACTTTAAAAAAAATTCTTCTTTTAAAAAATTCTCCTGGAGGTAGCCTATTCTGCAGAGTATTTAAGGTCTACAATCTTTATTAGACAAGGCACAGAACAGATTAGGAACTCATCACACAATTCTAAGCAAGCCAAAACTTCATGCGTGGTACGTACTTTATTTGCCACATCTCCCATTCACTTCTCGTTAAAAACAGTGGGTGCAAATTCACCCAATTTAGCAGAATATCAGTAATTCTTGCCCTTTAAAAAAAAAGAGAGTCATATACCTCTACTCAAGCTTAAAAAAGCACCAAACTCCCCAAGACCTACTTCCATTAGTATCTATAAAAGTCAAGTCAATAAAATACTATCATCATTAGAAACAGTGAGATGTACAACTTTGTGATACACAGACTGCTGCACTATTGACAGCTGCAACACTGGAGCATCAGTAAAAACACACTACCATCTCTCAAAATAAAGAGATGTCATTTACAGTGTATGCTTTTTTTTTTTAACTATCCCCCTTAGATCCACACAAGAGGCAGGGAGGAAAATGTCACTAACAGCTTCACAAAAAGAGCAAAATATGAACCATTTGCACTAGATAAGAATTTTACCAGTTGTTTTAAGAAGATGACAGGCCAGCTGGTCTAATGGCCAAGGAGATACTCCCAGCAAAAAGCATAGAGCCATTATGCCATCCTTGTGACTAGAAAGACAGCAGCACTTGCACACCTATCTAAGTACAAAACACAAAGCAAAAGAAAAACACACATCACTACTTGCTGCAAATTTAAGGACAAACATTAGTCTGTGGTAACAGATCAGAGTAACACAAATGTGATCCGCTAAAGCTACCAACTTCCAAAAAGGGAACGAAAAAGACCTGTCCTGTCCAGTCCTTTAGACTTACAGAAAGGAATGGAATGTAAAGGATGGAAGCGAAGGCTGTGTGAACTACCCACCAGAAATTACAAGCAGTATTTGCAGCATAGAAGGAAAACCCAGAGTCAACCCCCCTTTAATTCATACTGTAATACTCCATGGCCTTGTCTTAACGTCAAATGCATCTTTCAGAAGTAGATAGTGTGAAATTGATCTTCTTGGAATTGCCTAAAAGCAGCTTCAAGAAAAAAATCTACAACAATGTGGTGCCGAGAAATGCTGTGTTTTGCTCACAAAACATGCCAAAACACAAAGAAATGGTTCATTTGCTCCAAAGTATTAGTATACAGAGCTTAAACAATGACACAGTGAAAACAGAAACTGCATTTCGGAGACATTTTTTCCATGAACATGTCAAAAGTAGTTATCTTCAACAAAAAAAGATCAAAGCAATTTCTCCAAATTAAAAAACTTTTAGCTCTCACCAGGGTATCAATTTATAAGATAGAACCCAAGTGTGGATCTAAGTAGGGTACTGTATTGGACACAAGACAGCATACATATCTGAATCTTAGCTTTGTGTGCTTGATGACAAGATGAATATGAGTAGCTGTATAAAAACTACCTCATGCTGCATCAGTCTTAAATGGAAACTGATAATAAAGTTCAGTATCAGGCATCTGAAATTTGCCTACTTTTCCTTTTTAGTCTCGAAGAGATTCAGATACTTAAGCAAGAAGTAGAAGCCATACTACATATTATTTTTGGTTACATGGTTTCCTTAGACATTCTAGGGAAATAGGAACTAAGCCAAATGTTCCTATAGACTAAATACGTGAAACAAATACTAGTTGCAGTAGTGTATCTTGAAGTGTTGTTCTCATCTTCACTGTTATCAAGGGTAGCACAACAATGAGAATTAGAAAAACAACGCCATGCTCAGTAATCATTTTGGAACAGTTAACAGAGGACATGTCTAGTCCAACTGGAAAATTGACGATTCAGGGGGACATTCTACAGGAAAAATGCAAAGGGCAGAGTACAACAGGAATGTGAAATCCACTCATAACTAAGTTAAGAATTACAACTCCATCCTTTAATTAAAATAACTGGAAATCACATTGGGGGTCATTATTTAGCAAAATCTCAAAGAAATGAAACAGTCTATGCTCATAAAAAACCACAAACAAATTCTAAAAAGAGCTCAAAAATTTAAAGTAGTTATAAAACCTGACTCCAACATTTGTTAATTTTCTATTTCACTGCTAATAGGCTGCAGGACCTCCTTGGACAAAATCTGTTCTTCTGAAGCTGAAGTTGTCTTTAAGCAACCTCAAGCATTCAAAGCCAATATATCTGCAACAGCGTGAGCAGCAACACTAAAGCTCATTTTTCTTCACAAAGGGCCAAGTATTTTGTTGGTCACTGTGTGAAAGAAGGAACTTCATATAAGCATATACCTAAGCAAATTCTGAATATGCAACAGAATTCCACAAGGTTTCAAAAAAGTGCTATGACTTTCAGTATCATTGCAACAGACAAAATATTGTGAAGTTTGGTGTATTTGAGACATTGATGAGAAGGTTTTCCCTGAAACTGACAAACTGAAAAATCTGCAGCTTCGATTTCTCATTCTTCTTTTCCACTTTACCAACTTGAATCTCTATTTCTTCACAGGGCTCTACATTAATATTTGTTGTGGTGCAGCTCACATATGCAGCAGTATTAGCATCTTAACCTCCTCCAAAGAAACTGTATTCTGTAATTTAGCCTACACAATTTTGTGACTATAAATGTCACTTACTAGTTAAAACCTAAGTATTTTAAGCACTTCAGTAGATACATCTTCCCAGAAGAGGAAACATTAGTAGCCGATATTTACATGCCACTGGTTTAGAGACTACACAAAAGTCACATTACCAAAACAAAAACCAAATACAGCACAAATGCAATGCAGGGGAAGAGGGAGAGGGGGGCAATGTGGCTGAAGGACTACCTCAGCAGCTTTGAAGGAAACGCATTCCGTTAAGAGAAAAGGTACCCGATCATCTTAAAACATATTCCCTCCCCCTAAGACTCTTAAAAACATGATAATAAAAAGATAAATATTAATATAGAGCCCATCTACCAAAAGAGAATAAAAAACCTAAATTAAAATAAATTTAGGGGCCTTCACCAAACTTGCTGCAAGTTTGGGGACATAAATATCCAACAGCCATAAAGCTGTGAAAGCCCCCAGAATGAATAAAATAAATCCCACTTGCCTCAGACTGAACAGGGCAACACTGAGACTCTGCCTCAGCCTGTCCTATGGCAGGGCTATAGGAAGAAGAAAAATTTAAATTTTAGAAAAAACATGACCCAATTAAGTGAAAGACATGCATTCAAAGTTAACAAAATTCCAGTGATCAAGCAAACAAAAGAATATGACTACTATAGCACCTATTTTGTTAGGCCCGAACAAAACTTCTTACAGTTGGTAGCTATTTCTGAATGGACAGTTTGTTTTGCTTTGTATCTTGATCAATGGAACGTAAAGTCAGTTGTCTTGGGGCATTTTTCCCATAACTGATAGTATTTATTGTACTAGTTCACAAAAAGTAGAGTTAAAGATTCCATCAGCCACTGAAAACGTTCACCCTGACCTTAGTATTTACGTAGAAGCTAGACCAGTACAATTATTAAGACATTTACCATTAAGTGTCATTAGTTACCATTTTAAATTGCAGCCCCAGCTCATGGACTGGTATATTAGAGTCTCAATTTAACTGAAGAGCCATAATGCCCTTCTTGCTGTTTATAAAACTGAAGTAATCTTGATATTTTATTGTTTATCTTGTATGCAGAACTCTTCAGTTCCTATAAAAATAACTGCAGGTTATGTATTCCATTCAATTTTAAGAAAGTAAGTTATACAGGTCTAAGTACTGTTCAAGAGCTCCATACACTAAAATAATTGCAGAAACCATAGAAGGCAGATGCAGCTGATATGTTTCTAGAAGCTTGTTTATATTCTCCCATGCATGCACAGAGCGAGGAAGTGTTATCCACTGAAATTATTAGATATACATCCCAGCCTCAAATTTATTATCAGCACCTAAAAAAAAAATCTCATCTGTGGAAAAAAACCAAAATTTAAAAATCCAGAAGTTCCAGGAGAAGAAATTTTTAGTTCACATAAGCCACCTAATTTCAAGATTTTATTTAAAGCAACCTTTGCCAAAGGCAGATATTCTAAAGGCAGTACAAAACAGTCATATCAAGACTTCTGAAAAACTAGCCTGGGCTTTTCCAAGGTTCTTTCATGCCAATCTCATCCCTTTTGCTCTATAAATCAGCAGATACAAGATCAGCCTCTCATAATGATATTGAGAGACCATGCATAAAATAATTCAGAATCTCTTAAACAAGTCTTAGATGCCATAAATTCTAGTACTTTGTTAAACGTATTTTCCCACCTGTATCTGAACATTTTCTTGTAGCCTGTTTTTTTGTGTTGCATTCTAATTTAAAGATTGATCAAAATCCACTTGGAAGTTTTAATTTTACTACGAAAACTGCCACAGATAATTTAGGCAACAACTGAAATACAAAGCTTCTGCCTACATAATTATATCACTAGAGTCCTGCAACAGATACAGAAGAGATATGCTTTTCTGTAACCATAAAGACATCTGCAATCTCCTTCCAGGGAGAGATTAAATAAAGCAAAAACTGTCTGCATGGCTGCATCACATTAGGGATTTTGCTGGCACAACTATAGTAGTTAAACTTTGTACTGTAAAACAAGCCTTAGTCTTTATACAAGCAATTACTACATTCAAAGTAATTTTCCTCTTTTTGGGAAAATGCACCATAAATCCAACTCTCTGAACATTAAGAAGCAGTATCCAAAGAAATGAAGGAGGGGGATCAACAGACAACATATGCACTGAAATACCCGCCTGTTTACAGAAGAGTACACACAAGAGACACAAGATAGCCACATCACAGCTCTTACAGCACAGAAATGACAGGAGCAGGAAAATAAGTATCCACATGAGAAATCATGGAAAAATTGTTCACCTGCTTGCTGAAGCTTATTAGAGTACCATATGAATAATATGTGGCAGTACTTAGTTGAGGGATTATCGTAACATTACTACTAAGGAAAGTTCGATCTTAAAATGCATCCAAGCTGTAAGTCTATGTAGTATTAGCTACAAAATGGTACCAATATTGGAACAATGAGACATTCACTTTTTAAAAGAGGGAAACTTAATTAATACAACTTGCAGAATATGCTGAGTTAACAGTACATGCAGTAAGATTTTCAAGTATTTATCCCAGGAAAAGTAGGGGTCTGAAAACAACATACCAGTGAAAGACACCGAAGGGAGAAGGTATTTGCTTTACTAGGGCAGGAGGGCAAAGCATCCTTACAGCAGCAATATTATCTTCAGAAAAAGCAAGTTCTATAGTTTTAAAAGCAGAAGTTAAGATCAATTTATAATGTATGAATTTTATGTGAAGTATTACAAAAAGGATGAATATAAGACACTGTAAAAATCTCTCCAGTGTTTTGTTTTGTCATTATCCTTATTAGATCAAGAAAAACAGAAGAAAAACATAGTATAAAAGCATTGCCTAAGCAAAACAGTTTTCTCTGTTCGACTTATGTATAAAGCAAGATGAAGAGCTAACAAAAGATCTGACATCAAGGCCCACTCAGCACATCTGCAAGCCAAATACTGCACATCTGACAGGTGATCAGTAGATACCAGTAATCAGAAAGAACTGCTTCTCAACAGAGGCTTGGAGTTATGGTCTTAAAACTGCTAAATACTTCAGAAAAAGTGCCTGACAATTTTTAACAGTTAAACTAAGGCCATTCAGCTGCAATTAGACTGTACTGGATGCTCTAGTGCTTTTATGAGCCATTCCATGACCCCATGCTTGAAACTGAGAGACAATGTAGTATTTTAGTTGTACTGTATTTCTGGACCATTAAGAGACAGTGCAGAATAAAGCCACATGAAGTACTTAAGTGCAGCTAAAAAAAACCCCAAGACTTTCAAGAAAAAGAGCCAAAATGTTCAGTATTATAATTAAGTGAAAAAAACTCCACCATCTACAAAAGCATGTATGGACCATAAACTGATACAAAAATGCTGATAATCTTTCTAACCTACCCTAAAAGAAGAGCTATCTCCATAAATAAAATTGCACAGATAAAGCTTGAGGCTGGAACATGTATTTAAAGTTGACCTGCAAATGAAAAATTCACCTCTCCTTTTTTCCCCTGTTGTGAAAAGACCAGAGCTCTCACTTCCCTCCGAAAAGTCTCCCTCTACATTTTCCTTCTTATCAGAAATAGAGCACACTACACAGTGATGTTAGACACTCAAGAGAATGATAACCCTGACAGTAATTTATCACTCTACTCTTACAGATAAATGACTAATTCATACGGGGAAGGCCTCTCTTTGATAACTGTAATTAGCAGACTTGATCAAAAGGTCTCCTGCTTGAGACACTTCCATTAAATGGCTCAAGAAACTCAGCCAACATCTGATCACAACACACAGTGGATGGTTCATCTTTTAGACTCTGCTGAGTTCTGAAATTCTGAACATTTAAAGTAAAAATACAGCATATAACATATTACTCTTGCCCCCCTTCTCTCTTATACATTGAGAAGGTCAAGCTACTTTTTCTCTTTTGCAGGTCAACTTCAATACAACATCAACTGGAAGTCACTCACCCATGTGACATGCACCTAAGCTTCTAGAAATCTTCATCTAAAAGGCTCCTGAAATTCCTATGTGTTTGCAATTAAAAAGGAGTCAGTCGAAGAATGAACTAACAGGTCACATCTGGCACTAGGATGCATCTTAGAGCAATCACTTTTACATCCTACAAGGGCCAGGACTAGAAATCATTTAGAATTTATTGAGGACAAGAAAGCACAAATAAAGAAACATATGCATTAAGAGAAGTTACAACCAAGAGTTAAGATGTGCCTCCTGCAACCTCATTTTTGAGGAGTCAGTTAATAAGTGTACAGGTCTTTGTCTACTCAGACGTGCAGCTAAGGATTGACTTAACTTTAGAACAAGGAATTCAGATCTTATCAAAACAGCACCAATAACCGTGTTCATTACACCAATAGCTACCATGGCATGCATCTGTACAAACCTTTCAGGCAGTTGTCCACAGCTGGTCATGAATAAAAAGGCATATAAATTTTTCTCTTCTTTTATTACAATGAAGTTTATAACAGTACAGAAAAGTCACACGACCTTAGTGGGTCAGTTTACTTAAACCCTGAAACAGGAGGAACTCTAAATACATTAAATATTGTTACAAGTTCAGACTGAAATGTACAAGTAGTTGGGAACAGTTACAGCCCTCACCAAACTATGTTGGGGACACGAAGTCCAACAGCACTTGAAGTGCTGTGAAGGCATCATTTCACAAATAGCAACATAATGTTACAGAACTTGCCTTTAAGGTGGTATGTTCATGTAATTCCAGCGCCTTCACAATTTAACGAACCATATTTACTATACTTCACTTCTAAAAACCTAGATGAAACATGAAAAAGAAGCCATACAGTATAAATTGCAACATCAGGAAAAGTTCCTGTTATTATTCCAAATAATTTTTCCCATGTAAAATAAGAATGTCCAATAGCTCCTTGCATGTGGGAAGATACTTATTTTTTTAAAGTCACAATGAAGCCTTAATTGACGGAAGCTCGGCTATATTAACAGCACAAGATGAGAAAAGGTTTAATCTCCAAACCTATTAGAGCGTGTGTAGTAGCATCAGTAGCGGCCACCTTGCGACATTACAGGAGGTCTCATTCCCATTGGAGGTCGAGGAGGTCCACTTTGGTAAGGGGGCACCATCGGAGGTCCCTGACCATATGGAGGCATGGCTCCAGGAAGATATCCTGGCATGCCCTGGTGATGAGCACCATACTGACCTATAAACAGAACATTTAAGATGCAAAGAAGAATTTTTTTATTATTTTTTTTTAAATAAAGGGCAGAAGTTGTATTTTGTGAAAAGCTTCACACATACACTTTCCCCCACCAGTGTATGCCACTTCAAGTTTTAAAAAAGTTTATAGCAAAGACATTTTTTGAAGGAAAGAAAGCTAGGAGACTTATGATTACCATGAGGTGGCATGGGAGGTCTCATTCCTTGTTGTTGTGGAGGAATTCCTGGCTGTGGTGGCATCATACCTCCAATTGGTCCAACTGGTGGATTACCCAAGGAAGCTTGTCCTGGTCGAGGAAGATTACGCTGATATTTAGGCAACTGTGCCCTCCTCTCTTCCTAAAACCAGGAACAGACAACCATAACACATTGTAAGACTAAGACTCACCAAAAGAAAAGGAAATAAAAGTGTAACAAAATAGGTCACAGGGACTGAACTATTTCAACTACCTTCCAAGTTCAAAGACTGATACCAGTAACATTACAGAGTAGCATTTGGATTTTTCCCCCTTCCTTAAAAGCTACTGTATGAAAGCTGGCCAATCTAGCATTTTGCATGCAACACAAATTCTCCTCCTCCCTCAGTTGAATAAAAGCCTCTTCCTCGTAACAAGTTGAGACAAAAGAGCCAAACACAAATCTAAAGATATCCAAACTGAAATTAAGATTCATTTGTTTCATCCATAAATTCTCTGTATTTCTGACTGCTGTAATAGCACCAAGACCACTTCAAACTGTCTTTTGTCCTACACTCATTAGCTGTATCTATTTAACTTCAAGGTTAAGTAACATGCAGAAAAAGTCCAAATTATATTTTGGGTTGAGTAATTTCCTATCACCAACAAAAATAAGGCTTAGATCTGCAGCAGATCGTTGCAGTATGCCAGTCACCGCTCTGCAATTGAGGAAGTCTTCTCAATGAATGGTTCCGTTATATTAATTTTGCAGTTTGCACTCTTGCCATTATTAAAATATGCATAATTCAGAGCACAGAAGAAATTCTATTTAATCAGCTATTATCAGCATAAATTGCATTTTTCAGTAAGACAATGAAAATATTTTAACTTACCAGTGATATATCCTCATCTGGATGGATCAACTTACTGGTTGCACTGGTTGTTGTGAGAGTAGCAGGCTTACTTGTTATAGATGTAGCTGGTTTAGCTGCAGTACTGTTTGTCGTGCTAGTGGTTGAGGCTGTAGATTGTGTGTAAGCAGGGAATGTAGGTTTTGGGGGTTCTGTTGTTGTTGCAGGTGTAGAATTCAAAGGTTTGAAATCAGTACCAACTGGACCTGGAACAGCTGCTGCAGCCTGCGAAACACAGAAATAGATCAATATTTATTTCTCAAAGCGTAAGAAAACTTAAATGATGTCTGTTAGACCTCTGAAACCTTCCAGTGAGACACACAATTAAAACAAGCTTGACAAAAGTAAAGTTCAGCCTTATTGCATACTAGAGCAACTGAAAACAAGACAAAATAAAACCCAGTATATACACATATATACACACACACACACTGGAAAGTCTAAAATTTGCAGGTCAAAAGCCACAACTAGAAAAAAGGAACAACAACAACAAAAAAACTTATCAAAATTTGTCTCTGAAATACTGAGTTTGGTAAATGTCTAAATCTTTCCTGAATCACTGTTTTATTAAAAGCCTGTAAGTATAAATTCATTGTTCTCTTGCTAAATTAGCATACTTTAGCAATCATTAGCGTACAGCTCAAAGTGTTAGTATTTATTAAAATTAGATGTTTAAGAAATGTTTTAATTAAATATTTAAGAAAGCTCTATTGTGTCAGGGTTTTTCTTTTAAGCGTTCTCTCTACAAAAATACTGCAATATTTTCACAAAGTACTGTCTCTCTATCAATCTTTAATCTCACTTGTGAATGAAGACTCAACAGAAGGCAGATATAAGGTCCACTACAGATTCCAGCACCTCATCTTTCCTACTTTTTTCTCTAAATTAACTATTAAGAAAAATCTGCTTTACCAGGTTTTCTCTGAAGATGCAGCAATATCCAAAGCAAGCTTTAGTTATGAGAGAATGCTTTTGTTTCTAGTCACTGTACATTTACAATTACCTAAACTTTCCAATCAAAACAAAGTATTTCCATCTTTTGCACATAATGCAAATTACAAAATTTCCTACATTATGATGTACCATATTAAACAACATAAACTAAAAAGCCTTCACCATGCATCAAGCTAACCACTGCCCACTAAAATGCATTTAACTGCTTTCATGCTTTTTTAACCCTTTAGAACCACGATGTAACATTTCATTCTTTCGCACTAAGAAAAATTGGGCACTTTGACATGCTTACTTCTAGTAAGATGCAACTCACAATCACGGACTCTGCAGTTTTACCAGCTAAACATAATAAGGAATATAACAGAAATTATCTGAAGATTTTTAGTCAATTTTAGATTCTACAGAACGGTCCAAAGGGTTAAGTTGCAAAGCAATTTGTTTTTAACTGTGACTTCCTGCGTACTTGTGCTGTGCTAGGAAACAGAGCGTTAGAAGATGCTGACAGACTTTCTGAATTGGAGGAAGCTGCACTTGAGCTTGTGACAGGTGTCCCCATCTGTAGCATAAAAGAAAGGAAACAGTGAAAAGTCTCCAAACAAATGGGTGGAAAGTATCCAGATGAAAGGATTTCTTATGCTAAGTCCTTTCTTATGAAAGGACCGTGTTTTTGTAAACGAGTATCTTCCCTGCAGAAGTCCAAAATGCAAATAGTACACTATGAAGGTTTCCTAAACATACTTGAAAGCAAGTAAAAACTTCAGGACTTGTATACAAGTGCAATCAAAGGGTAGAGGTCACAAGCCATGATCAATTCCCCATTTCCCTCCCCAAAACATTTAAACATTTTTTACTACCTTAACTTACTTGTAAACTTTTTAAAGTTAAAAAACCTCCTAATTCAGGCAATGTTTAACCAGTTTAACAAGGCTATAGAATAAATTAGTCCATCTATGGGTAAAGACCCCATTATGAAAAAAATAGGAAAGAACAAGTCATGTGAAGATTTATACTTTGGAAATTTTAGGTAAAGTTCCATGCAATCAGATTCCTGTAGCTAACACATCCTTTTACCCACCCAAAGCACCCTTATTAATGGCAAACTAAAGGGATTAAAGAAAGAAGTGTTTTTCCTACTCCTTTCTTCCCCACGTGCTTACAGAACTTCTGTCTGGTTTCATGGCTGTTGTAAGACAAACAAAAGAATCTTCTAAAATTCATTCAAGCACTACACTGAATTAAACTTAACAATCAACACAAGCAAGAAACTTAACCAGTCGTTTCTTGGGCCTCCTTAATAATGAACAGACACTGTTGACACAGTGGCAGTTTGAAGAATGTAACAGTAGATTCCAGGCTATGAGATACCTTACCTGCCCCGCACTTGGGAAGAGTGGTTTAGTAACTGGAGGCTGGGGGGTAGGTGCCGATGCAGCAGGAGCTGGAGGTCTGTTAAGAATGCCTGGTGCCGTAACAGGCTGTGCTTGTGTCATTGGAGGCATCCCAGGACGAGGCCCAACAGGCGGCGGCATACCTACAAACCACAAAGAACCGGTAACAAATTAGGCTTAAGGAAGTAAGAATACTCCTTTAGAGGATTCTGTTCACAGTTTTCCTTAGAACAAACTCTCACACAAGGAAGATGTATTTTTAAGGCAATAGCAAAATACAACATGACAAAGGGTAATGCCAGCAGCCACCAATAAATGTCCATGCACAGGCAGTAACCTCAAACACTTCAGAGGAATACTGAACTAAGTTGTGCTTTCTACTAGAGCTTCAATGCTGTTTATACTCTCAAATCAACGCAATTAATGCAGTAACTGTTTCCAACACATTGCAACATTGCACATTCCAACATCCTGCCAAGCACATGGCTAAGACTGTTACAAAATCCAAAAGATGTAGCCATTATGAATGGTATCGGAACTTTGACCAAAACACAGATCAGCTTTGCTATGGGTCTTTAGCACAGTGCAACAGTGACACAAGGCTACTTTTTGTAGCCTACCATCGCAATACATGCACTTTGTATGAGCAGGGCACTAGGAGAGCGTCAGAGATGGGAAGTTAACAGCTCACATGGTTTCCATCATATTACTGTGCAGCAGAACTAGGCTGTAACTGCCCTAGTGGCTTGCTTCCTCCTCCAGTGAGGAATGCAGACAAACCACCAAGTCTCAAGCCATCATAGCATAGCTGCTGGTCAGGTAGGACACTCTCAGAACTTAAAGGCTGCTTAAGAACTCCACAAGCTCAAGAAATGTCTCTTCTAGCTATGGTAAGAGACCAAAATTAGTTAGTTTCTTCACAGAGCAGATTAATTACTTGGGTATTTCTCATGTCACACAACCTTTTCAATCATTACCATTTTCCAGGTGCAGCCACAGACATTAAAAAAAGGGATGAAGAGAGACTGGGCAACACAAAGCCGGAGAAAGTAAAATAGGAAAACTATATTCTGCTTTTTACCTTCAAAATGGTACCAAGCACAAATAATTATTTATAATCAAAAGCACAAGAATGGCTTCTGTGGCAATCAGTCCACACCAAGGTGATGGCATAAGTCTGTATATTCCTTATATAAATCCTAAATCTTGGTGGAAATATATATAATTAGCTCACACCATAGTATGAGTTCAACAACCCTGACCTACCTGGTGGCATACCAGGCATAAGAGGTGGTATTCCTGGCCCAGGAGGCATCATTCCACCCATCGGCATCATCCTATTAAATGAAAAATGAGCACTGGTATGAACACTCATGATAAACTGTTAAGACAACTGGCACATACCTGTATTTGATAAAAAATTATGATATGTAATTTTAAGAAGCTCTCAACAGAGAGAATTCAAAACCAGCCAACTCCACAGTTAAAAATGTTTTTCCACAAGAAAAAAACAAAACAAAAAAACCCCAATACCACACCAAGAAAACCCCCAAATGCTTTTTATTTGAACTTTAATTCCTCAAACTTTCACTTCTTCTGTTATCAGATTTGCAGAACTAGCGTCTCTCTTGAAATCTATTTCAGGCTACTAGTTTCAGCAGAGCGTTCAAAGAACCTGCTCTTGGTACACCCAGAAAATTTGGAAGTAGGAAAAACGGCTAACTCCAACCACAGTAAAATCACTGTACATCTGCTATCACTCCTTTCTAACACTAGAAGTCTCTTTGTGGTTATAGCACTCTCACATTATTTTAACATTATCCTTCCTCTAGTGAATAGCAGACAACCCAAACCTGTAGAACTAGCCACAAAATACTGATAAAAGCAGAGCAGAGACCACAGGGTAAGAGAGCTTCTGGAATTTAAATTACAGTAAATATTCCCTACACTAAGGATAGAAAAATGGGATTTAATATTTCTTTTTAAAATGAGAAGTCCTTACTATGGCATATTTTTCCTTCATATTAAAAACAGGTTTGGGTGGGGGTTTTTTTCCCCTTTCCTTGCTACTGATACCTGGAGAAAAAAAATTGGTCTGTATTTCCTAACAGAAAGGTGGCACCTAAATGACTCCTTTTATCCTTATCTACTAAGCCACACTACAAATTAACACACATTCCCCATCTAAATCATACATACAACCCTTAATATAAACAAATTCCTCCTCCACAGGGCTGCAACTTCATAAAAATAAGTTATCTACAACACTGAGTGCTTTTACATTGGGAAGCTATAGATGAATATGTACAATTCTTTTACAGGGAACAAACCCAAGTGTAACTTAAGTTTGCTTAAATTTTTCCAGACACTCGAAGCTGGATTAGGGAAACAAAATAAAGGAATGGTTATTACTTTAGTTAGTACGATAAGCAGATATGTAGCAGCCACGTGCGTACCAAAACCTCACTAAGAAGTAGCTTCTATTTGTATGACAAAGTCAAGACACCTTCACCATTGTTATTTCAAAATCAAAACAAACCATCATAAATGGGCAAGCATTCATTCTGCACAGCAAACTGCTACCCAATCTTATTTTTATTCTCAACTTGTCTACCACTGCCTCAAAAGGAACAACCAATGCAGAAGTAGTAATGACCGGGAACATAGTACCATCACCCCCTTTAGGGGTTAATGGTTGGAGAAGGCAAAGTCAGTCTTGCCACCCATTTTGACAGCTATCTGTTAGACTCCCCAAAAAAGTGCTGGCTGCTTGCTGCCTGCTGCCACCAGAAAGATGACTTTCAGAGAAACTGCAGAGATAGTGCTAGAACTAGTGTCACACTAAAAACAAAGTTGCTTCCTAGGTCCTAATTCTTCTTTGCTCATTTTTAAACAAAATTACCATCAGGTTAAGCAAGCAAAATTTTAGATTGAAGTAGGTAAAAGCATAATATAACACCACCCCCTCCCCCTAAATTTCACAGAAAAGAAAGTACAGTGAATTTCTGGCAAATTAATTTGTCTTTCACTAGATGACATTACATTCACCTGAAGTTAACAAAGAGTTTAAGGAGGACTAAGCACCACCAAGCCTGATTAACATTCTGTTTGGTTACCACCCAGAAAAGCTACAGTCATGATAAGCATCCGTAAGATGTTCCACTATGACATGGTTTTTAAATTCAAAGACTGCTAACATTTATGTTTCAGAAGAGAACAACCTTTCACCTCAGTGAACTTAAAAACTTAGAAGCAAAGTTCCTGCAGTATGTCTTACTGGGTTAAGGACTGAGCACATGGAGCTGTACTCTGGTTCAAGAGAGGTTATATGTCCCTAAGGGCCTATTTTGTTAATGTTTTATACAATGCATTTCTTGTAACATAGTTTTGTAATATTCATTTAGATAAAGCCTAAAAACTTCAGCTATTATATAACAAAACCTAACTAGACATTTTCCCCAAATTCATAGGCAATATTTGAGGTTTTCAGTAAGACAATTTCAAGCTTATAAAAACATGACATAAAATGGCATAATGAATGTACCTAAAATTACATTAATGAGATGCTTACATGTTTCCACCACAAAATGACTGCATGTATTTTCTCTGTTGATGTAATCTGTGAAAATTTATGACAAAATCAAAAATCTAACTGTGATTTTCCAAACACATTGTGATAGGGTACGGTGTCAACCCCAAACAAACATAAAAATCAACAACTTACTTTTGCCCAAAATACAAGAGAAATTTAAACTATTGAGTATTTTTTTCCTGTTAGGTTGATGACTGATAACCAGATGCACAACGTATGTACAATACACAAAAGAATAGTGATTCACAGAAGACTCTAAACCAACACAACAGAACTTTAAATTACTATACTACTAGTCAATAGTTAGGAGAAAGGCAACATACTCTCACAGTTTGGCCATATTTTTAACGTTGGTTTACAGCCATCCCGTTCTTTGGTTAGTCTCAATGTTAAGGTTACAGAGTTCACAGGTTCCTACATACATTTTTCTGATTAGCTTTACTTTTTCTGTGACAGTTTAAAATGCACAATATGAACATGTAATATTAAGTCTTTGTTGCTACTCACCCAGGTGGCATTCCAGGCATAACTGGAGGCATTCCAGGCATCATAGGTGGAACACCTGCCATTAATGGTGGTATACCTTAAAAGAAAAATAAATTTTAAGCAACTCCAACAACCTACAGTCACTAACAAATCTCAACTAATAAACTCAGACTGGATAA
The DNA here is from genome assembly GCA_026212715.1 of Elanus axillaris. Lineage (NCBI taxonomy): Eukaryota > Metazoa > Chordata > Aves > Accipitriformes > Accipitridae > Elanus > Elanus axillaris. The sequence continues at coordinate 34,235,382 of JANZLQ010000002.1, read as the reverse complement.
ATGCTTTACAGGTAGCTCTAAAAGATTGGTTTTGGAAATAACACTGCTTACAAGCAACACAATATAAAATATTATCTGCAAGTCTGACTTGGATTCATTGTTCTCAGTCCTGCAAGACTGTAAATTTTCTTAGCAGTCTCCAAAGAACATACTTATCATTATAGAAAATATGAGACTAGTTTTCGCTCACCGTTATTGATCAAAATTCTTTACTCAATATTTGTAGCCTGTGTATAAACTGCCTGTTCTATGTTGGCAGTCTGTAGATATATGGCAGGCTTTCTGCCCTGTTTCCAAAATCCTGTTACACGATACCACAAACAAGTGTGATTGGTAGACTTATGTTTAAAGTACTAATCTCTCTTACTACCACACTCCTTCAGTCTAGGTGAAAGCATTAGGTATCTTAATCTATTTCACAAAGGAAGATGTGTGCACACAGAATGGGGGAAAAAAATGAAGAAACCGCTTAAGTGCACCTTGAAACTATTTTGTGACCTCTAACACCCAGTGTTAGAAAGGGCACATTATTATTCCAGCATACAAGCAGCAATTTATGTTTCTACTCAGCTATTCAGTAAGTATCTTGAAACACCATCTCACCTGGAGGCATCCCTGGAGCACCCGGCACAGGAGGCAAACCTGGTTGTGCCATTGGGGGAATGTACCCCTGCTGTGGCTGAACTTGCTGGGGCTGAAATGAAGTTGAAGCTGCAGATTCATCATCTTCATATTCATCAGAATCATCCTGTTGTTTCTTTTTCTGGCTCTCTGCTAAACAGTACCATGTATATGGTCAGACTGAACGTAAATTATAGTCTATAAAATTCACTTTATCTGGGGTATTCTAGTTGGAATGAAAATAATAAAATTAAAATTTTATCAGCGTGTTCAAAAATTCATTGAATCACCAAGAAAAACTATGTGAGCCTACCTATATATATAAAAAATAAAGGGAAGGAAAGTGACTCACACTGTAATGACCCTCAACATAAACGGGTCAGTCTCACACTGTCCAGAATAAGCCAAAGCAGTTCAAACAAAGCAAAGAAATCTAAATATTTGGGCATCACACTTGTATCACCCCTGGCCTTTCCTCCCCTTACCCTCAAAAATAAAATCACCATCCTCATATTAATTAGGTAATTGTTACAGCTGCACTGGCACGCAGCTACTTCTCAAATGGAAAAGTATCTCTCAACTGGCAAATGTCTAGAGTTGCAGTTAAAGAACACATTAAACCCAACTCTTCCAAGAAGCGAGACCTAGATCACACAGCTTAGTATCAGTAAGAAACAGACTAGGAAAAATAACGGATAACTAGCTAGATTACACTTTACCCTGAGTTTTTTGTTCAAGTAACCTCCTTCGTTCCTCCATGTCTTTTTCTGGAATGCCCTCCATGCCATAGATTTCCAGTTCAATGTCTGTTCTTCCAGGAATAGCATTTGGAACAGCATCTATTGTTTCTTTATGTACCTTAAAAAAAAAAAAATCATCCTGACCACAGTTCAGGTTAGATTCTATGTGCTCTTCAGCCAGTTTCAAGATAAAAAAGGAACAACTTTAATGTGAAGAATCTCTCTGGCCAAGCATTTTCTAGACATGTGCTTCCTAATCACTGTTAACTACTATTAGCTTCTAAAACCAGTTTATATAAATTTGTCTTCTGAACACCAAGACAATACAATTCCTCCACTCCTCCTAAACCCTAAAAGTGATAGCAGAGATCTCTACTGCATAGTCTCCATGACTCCTGACACAGCAGAACTCCTGTTCTGGAAACAGACCATTGCCATCTTTTTCTCATCAGTTTTTAAGACTCCAAAACCCCAAACCCGCCACCTTTTTACATTCACTATTAATTCCAATTTTAGACAGTGTTAAGAAAAGCTTATGTAAGTCTAAAACTTCTTACCTGCATGCAGTGAATAGCTAAACCAGGTCCTGTATACAGTTTCTTATGACATATATGGCATTTAAAGTGCTTTGCTTTTTGATGCTGTATAAGGATTTTTTCATCATCAAAATCCCTGTTACAATACCTATTGAAAACTGTCAAGGAAACATTTAATCTTGAAAGTGACCTTCTATATAACACTAAGTTAATGAACATCATTGTAATTTTTCCTAAAGCAAAAAAAAAAAAAAGGAAAAAGCATAGGAAGCATCTCTGAGCATTCAAAGCATGACAAATACTTCACAGATATCTGAAACCAAACCTCCTCTTACACCATCCAGCATTTCCCTTCAAATAGGTACAAAACTGGCAAGATGTGTGCACACAATCAGAATCATTATTTGATTCCATATTCTTTGACACATGCTAGTTATTTCTAAGTGGACTCACCGCTTCTGGGCACACATGTACATTAAAATAAAGTTGCTAAAGCATTAAACGAGAAATAGATTTGAAATCCATGAAAGGGAAGTGATGCTAAATACTTCAAAGAAGTGCCTATTTAATACAAGTATCAGTAGCTAACATTTATAATAGAGAACAAAATTTTTAAGTAAAAATTCCGTTCCTTTTCAGTTATCCAGCTACCAATTCTTATAGCACTGCATAATTCGCTGCAGTCATTAAAGAATTCTCTGGTTTTAAACAGAAAGATTTTAAGCAAAGAACCTTCTGGATAACTATGTGACAGAAGAGGCAAACTGCAATTTCCTGTCTGCAGGTCAGCATTAGTTATTTCAGCAAATGCTCCACACATATCTTCCTAAATAATACAAATGCACATTTGTTATTTATTAGCTGTTACTAGTTAACACAATGTGTCCCTCACTTCTAAAACTTTAAATATATTACTATCTCAAACAGAAGCACAGATGTATTCCAACATAAAACGGTAAAACACCTCAGAACAGCTTAAAAATTCCTTTATTAAAAAATTTAGATTGGGCAGAAACGTTTTACAGAGAGAAATGGTAAAACTGTAATCACCCCCCAACAAAAAGCAGATTGTGAATGACGGAAGGAGTGATTGAAGAAAAATCCTCCAGTGCTTCTGGCTCCTGAGGAATTATACATGACTGATGCAGCAATTACAAATTTGAAAGTACATCCACCCCCCCAAAAAAAGTTTTCAAAAAGTCTTTTTTAACCACATCTGCCCCACTTCTTCTTGAATAACTGTATTTATCAGGGGCAGGGGTTTCTCCCATTAACATCTTTCCCCCCGGGAGAGAAAGACCGTTCTCCATTTTCCTCCCGTTCCCGGCAATCCAACCGGGCCTGGCCGCAAGAGCGCCAGGTACAGCCGGCCGCAGAAGCTGCCGCCTACCCTGGCTTTACGGATCGGAGGTGAGGCCGAGGCCTCAAGCGACGGAAGCGGGATCAGGCGGACTAGGCCGCGCTGGAGGAGGCGGGGGGGGGGGGAAGAAGCAGAGGAAGGGCACGGACCAGGCCCCATCCCAGCACTAAGGAGCACGGAAATGGAACACGACCAAACACAGAACCAAACCGTAGCGAGGGCGGAGAGAAGAACCCCGTCTCCGGGGAGCGAGGAGCCAGGTGGCGAATGGGACAGGACGGGACAGACAGCACCCGGGCCGGGCCGCTCCCCTCCCCCACCCAGCTCCCCACACCCGCCTCATCCCACACAGAAGGATACCAGCACCAAGGCTTCAGCTGCTTCTTCTTCTTACGGCCCATGGCGACGGCACCCCCGACCTACACAGAACGGAGACAACCGAGATCTTCTCTCCTGAGCCGCAACGCCCACACCAGCCTCTCCACGGAGGCGAGCGAGGCAGAGACAAAATGGCCGCTACCGTCCCTCCTGGCGCCACCGCCTCAGAGCTCCCAGCCTGCATCGCGGCGGGAGGGGGAACCCACGTGACGGGGCTCCCGGCCCTCCCCACCGCCTTTGGCCTGCCAAGGCACCATGGGCCTTGCGGTGGAGTTGGGCTGCCATTTTGTCTCAGTCGGCGCTGTGGGAGTAGTGAGTGGGGTGAGCTGTCTGAGGCATTTAGTTGTTTTTCGTTTCTGTGTTTAACGTCAAGGAGAAGATGTTTTTCCCCTACTAAATCAGGCTGAGCAAGAAGCCGTTATCTCTTAAAAAGTCCACTCTGCACGGCGTTTTGGTGGTAGTTAACCCGTGTCGTGTAGCTGGCTCTTGACGGGGAGGTCTTGCGGTGTGGGGGACCGCGGCCCTTCGAGAACATTGTAAAACTGGCAGCAGCGTGTTGAGCCTTCATCGCCCAGGGCTTCCCTTGCCTGGCCGGGGTCTGTTCCCTCTGTTACATCCCACCGGGTGTTGTTTCTGTATTAGCCCCCCCGAGCTCCCCAGCTCACGGACCTGCTGGCTGCCTGCATTGGCCGCGCCGCCGGCTGGGGGCGAAAGCCGGCTCCCCGGCCCGGAGGGCTTGTCTGCGAGAGCTGCCTGTTAGTTACGAGGCTGAGCTAACAAATGTGCTGTTTTAACAGAAAAACAACAACAAAAAAAAAGTATTTCAGAAGCAGAGGAGGCATTTTAAATAAAAACTGGCGGCACGGTCCGCCACGGCTCTAGGTCGGCTCTGTTGCACCTCAGCCGCCTCGCCATGAACCCTCGGCCACTTCACCCTCCTCCCCGCTGCCGTGGGCCTGGCTACACCCACCCGGGGCGGGGGGCAGACGCTGTAGCGCAGCTCCGCGGTACGCCCGCCCTCCCGCCGGCCTCCCTCTGCCTTCGGGGCGGGGAGCGGCGAACGCCGGACCCGGTGCGGGCGAGTCCGCGGCGGCGGGTTGGGGCGGGATGTTGCCGGCGCTGCCGGACGGCGATGAGCGGGAGCTGGAGAGCAGCGAGGAGGGCGGCGGTGCGGGGGAGGAGCGGCGGCCGGAGCGGCACGGCAGCACCTACCACAGCCTCTACGGTTACCGGAGCTGCAGGTGAGGGGGCCGCTCGCCGCCGCCGAGGCCTGCCGGGGCCTGGCGAGGGGGGTGCGCGCTGGGGAGGCCGTTTCCAGGCCTTGTCCGTTCCCAGCTGCTTGAATTCGCTTTATTCCCCCCGCCCCTCTCCCCGAAGAGCTCTTTTTCCGCCCGTAATGTCCCGATTCCCTGCTCCTGCTTTAAAACCCTCAGGCCATACCTTTCCCTGCTGCAGTCCCTTTTCCCTGTTCTGTGTGTTAAGGCTGTAAAATCAATCATAACGGCTTGAATGTCAGATCCTCACAGCAGGGAGCAGACAGTGGGAATGGCAGTCCCAGCAGTGTGGCAGCAGAGACACCCTCCAGTGAAGACTTCAGGTAAAGCCAATCTGCAGAACAGTATAATCACCCGTAACATCCCATTTTAAAGTCTTTGCTGTATTGCCGTTAGGTGAATAGTAAGCAAGTACACTGAAGTACCTTCAGAGCAGAAACCTCTGTGAAGGCATACTGAAGTCTCCTGGTGCTTTTTCTGGAATACCTAGCGAATGGACACAACTACAGAGCTTAAATAATGTATTAAACATAAGCTATCATCTTTGAGTTTGAACTCTTTTCTTTGCTACTAGACATTTCTGTATTGACTTAGGTCTTCATGTAGACAACAGATAATTAAAATTTATTAAACAATTTTAAATGGACATCTTATCTTTCTACAAGCTCTGTAATGGAGTAGTTGCTCTGTATTACAACTAGGGAAACATAAGAACAAAGAGGGGCAGTGACATGTTCATAGCTGGTGAGGAGCTCAGCATCAGCTGACACCACAACTCCAGACTTCTGGTCTAGTGGGCAAACCACTGAATGCATTTCTGATGGGCCAGAAGTCACAGAGCAAGTTAGCTGTAAGCCAGAGAGAGATCACAGTGGTCCTCCTAGAAGCAGGTGGTTCTGCCCTTGTTCAGAGAAGCAAAACAATAACATTTGCTTTTTGCGAACAATTTCTTCTTGTTTTTTAAAGCCTCTCTTTGCTGGACACTAACTTACCAGCTGAAGCGGAGACCGAACTGCGCAGTTTTATCATTAAGCGTCTTACTAAAGGAGCCCTGTTTGAAGGAATGGGGAATGTAGCGTCAGTGGGGCTGAGGTAAATTTTAACAATTATTTGTGAATGAGAAACTGTAAGAAACATTGGCAGCATTGCACATCTTGCCATCTGCTGCTGCACTTAGGTTTAATCCCAATTCTGTGTTCTCAGTCTATTGCTGCTGTTAATACTTGCTTTACGCAATACCACTTCCCTCTTTTTCTAGGTAGCTTTGAGAAAAATATTGTAGTAAATAATTTACTGTTTGAATACTTCAAAAATACTACATGTGTTTATGACTATTTCCTTTGAAACTACTCTGATCGCACCACAGGGGAAAAAAGAGAAGGTCTAAGAGCTCTATATATGACCACAGGAGCCACCAGTGCTAGTGGGTGAAAATGTTTTCTTTACAGAAATCATGTATGTCTGCTTTTTGCACTTACTTATTGTGCTGTATCTGTAACAAAGTAATTCTTTTTTTTTCTGCATAGCATACCAGAATATAGAGTTGGTTGTTATTATTGTCATTTCCAACAAGAAAATCTTCTAGAAATGGCAACAGTGGAATCGGACACCAACAATGCTCCAGAATATGTGGTGTGTTTCATAGGTGGCTCAGAGAAAGGTCTGGAACTATATCCTTACCTTTAACTTTCTTTATCTGTGTGGAGAGGGACATGATATAAAAATTGTGTTCTCATTTTGTCTGTTTACTACTGGAAGTCAGCTCGTTTGTGCACACCTTCCAATAACAGAAAATGTCAATAATGGCCATATGCTGAAAGGGAAAAATGCAGGTCTTAATTGAAGCATCTTATTTTCCTTAAGAAGATACTTTCAGACTTGAGCTGGACAAATACATTCAAAGTCTGAAGATAAACCTTGATTTGGAGGTAAGGCCCAACTTTTTTTTTAAGTGTTGAAAATTACTATGGACACAAATTAATTACTAAGACAATCTGGAAGATTTAGTCTAGAGATAAAATAGGTGTTTTACGTACTAGAATGAAACACTGAGAGAGATACTTGATTCGCTGTAGTGACAGTGAATGTCTAAAGTGCAATCAACCACACAAGTCAAAAGGAAAAATAAAGGGGGGGACTTTTTTTGTGCTAGTCGTAAATCCATTAAGGGTTACTTGCAGTTAGATTCAGAGAGAAGAATGACTAATGAAAGGTAATGGTCTACAGGAAAGTTATCAATGTCCACCTGTATTGTTACCACTTCTGAATGTTAAGGAAGGATTTTTAGTGGTTTTCTTGTCACAATTTTTCTAATGGAAACTATGCATTTTAAGTCTCTTTCTCATCCCATCTGCTGTTGCATGTATGGTCTTTGCTCAGTATGTACCGTAATATTACAGTTCTGTCTCTTGAAATGCAAAGCCCTTCATTGCTCATAAAGTGTGGCTTTAAATGTCAAACTTATTTTAGTTTACTGTGGTTTGAAATTAAGAAGGCTCTGACATGCAAATATTTCAGGTTGAATAGGTTATTAAGAGGCTTCTGTTTGTGTAGAAATCTAATTTGTAATTAAAGTTCTACTATTTCAACTTGTTACAGCAAAAAACCTTGGAGACCTATGTTCACCCCTACTTGAGAAGCTGGTTTGAGAATGCCATATGCCCTATTCAGAGAGTAGTACAGCTCTTCCAGGAGAAACTCACCTTTCTGTTACATGCTGTAAGTGTATTTCAAACTGGATAACTGAAAAAGGTTCAAAAGGAATGTCAGTGACTCCAACATGTTTAAAATGTTTCTTGCATTTGCTTTCCCAGACAGGAATAAATGCGGAACAACTTTTTTTTTTTTTTTTAAATTCAGGGCAAGTACTTTTTCCCTGCTTTATTGCTAAGGAAGCACATAGCAATTTCTTGTATCAATTTTTATAGTTAACTCATTTTAAATGACATAGTAGTGTCCAAGTTGAAATTAGACTGAAAAATAAGAAACAGCATGAGAAAGCCATCCCTGCTATAATTCCTCAGAACCAAAAGGATATTATATTGTGTACGTGCCTCATGTAATGCACTGGAAGCAGAAAAGAAATTAATGCTAGCTCTAGTCCCTGATTTTGAGGAGGTTTTGGATGGCATAGAGTATAACTGCTGTATTTCTTCTGAATGCAAAAACAGCTGCCATGATTACAATAGGGAGTATTCCCTTAGCTTCTACTCTTCCTGTGAAAAGAACAATTTTTCAAGTACTGCATTATGTATATATTGCTAGTAACTGCAATATAGCAACAGAAGTAATACCAAAGTTGCATCTAGCTTTTTTCTTTTTTTTGTGTGTGTTTGTTTTAAGGCGTTGAGTTATACTCCTGTGGAAGTAAAAAACGCAGATGAAAGAACAGAAAAAGACATCAGCAGGTAAAGATACTTTGAGACTAAGGAACCTGTGAATAACTTGGCTTTTGTGTATGACAGCCTCCTGTTCTTGCTGTTCAGGAATTGTAAAGAAGCAAGCAGTTCACAAGAGCTTTTTGTGTCAGGTTTCTGGCAGCTGCCAGCCTCCAAGGACTCGTTCAGGAAGGCACGATGACCTCTTTGTGTATTGCCATGACTGAGGAACAGCACAAGTCAATGATTATAGACTGTAGTGGACCTCAGCCTCAGTTGCATAACGCAGGTGAGATTACAGCTGTGAATACTTCTTCATATTACTTACTTGTATCCATCAGCTGCTGAGAGTTGTGGACTTCAGAGGTAATTGAGGATATTCAGAAGCTCATAGGTTCATGCCCAGTTTGGATTCTGGCTGGAAACTAGAACACCTGTTTTCCTGTGAGGTAGCAGAGTAGTTTGTTTTACCATACACACTGGAACTCTGGTTTGAAAATGGTTGATAATAAAATCCATGGTGCGTTTAGTTTGCAGACCATGTAACTATGACTCATATGCTTCAGGGAAGCTGCAAAACTTTTTTTTCCTGTTGTATTTTTGACAAATATTGTGAAAATTGATTCAACAATCAGAACAGCATTGCCTGTAATCACTCTAGCTATGTTTGCTTTTCTTCTCCACATGTATTGTTTTTCTTAAGACTTATTTCCTGGCCCAGGTATACTATTATCAGGTGTGTGAGAGTGATTAAACCAGGTGAATGCAGCTATATAGTTATGTTGAGCTCATTTACTTTTTCTCATCTTTTCTCTGCATTCTTGAACATGTAACAGGAAGCAACAGATTCTGTGAGGACTGGATGCATGCTTTTGTGAATGGTGCTGAAGGTGGAAATCCGTTTCTCTTCCGGCAGATTTTGGAAAACTTTAAACTGAAGGTACCTGTTCATATACGTTAAAGACTTGGAGAACACATCAGGGTTACTGAGGGAGCAAATAATCTTTTTGCAGCAAAAAAACCTTTTAGGTTATTTCTGATGTCTATATGTCATTAACTGCTTAACTCTGAAGTTTAAGTTGAGGACTGGCTTTAGTGTAGCTGACAAGAACAGATTGTAAAGTAGTGTGGAAGTTTCTTCAGTGAGTACTCCAAAGGTATTTTCTCGTATTTAAAATAAAACCCACTTTTTTTCTTTTTTAATAAAATACTGTTAATTTAAGCTGTGCACACACAGTGTCATGTAATTGGTAATGTGGATTCAGCTGTTAACACTTCTTAGGTGATCTGTCGTAATAGAAGAGGGGAGCTCCTGATGCAAGTTTGGACATGATCAAGTAGTGGTGTCCACACATTTTGCATCATTACAGTAACAGTGGTAATATGCATCAAAGACAGTATTCAATCCTTAAATTACTCTTGAATAATATAAAATTCCTGTTGGAAATGCTTTTGCTTCTCCTGCTCTTCTTCCTTCAGTTTTCCATGCAATAATATGTTTTCTTTCCATGTAGAAGGATAAGAAAATGCTCTGTCACTCTTTTCCCAGGCTATACAAGACATTAACAACCTGAAGAGGTTTATCCGCCAGGCTGAAATGAACCACTATGCCTTGTTCAAGTGTTACATGTTTCTAAAGAACTGTGGCAGTGGAGACATCCTTTTGAAGATTGTTAAAGTAGAACATGCAGAAATGCCAGAAGCCAGAAACGTAGTGACCGTCCTTGAGGAATTCATGAGAGAAACATCAGTGGCTTAAAATGATCTTAATTATTCTGTACTCATTTGAGGGTATTGTATAATCATTAATTTCTTCTGTGCAGCTTAGTTTCACTGTTGCAGGATTTTTAATTTATATTTAAAAGTATTGCCCAATTTGCGGTTTCATCTGCCTTTTCTCTTTTTTAGAGAAAGCAGTGTGAGCTTCTATAATGCGTAAATATCTGAACATACAAACTCCTGCATAGCTTTCAGTGCTTACCAGATTCTCCAAATTACTCACTCCTTTTCTGAGGAAATCATGACATTTGGTTTTTACAGTCATTGCATGAAAAAACCCCAACCCAAACAAATCCCTTACCTGGCAAGCATTTCAGTGTTTTAACTATTTTAAATATCTTTAAAATGTTCATGTCTAATAATTAAGATCTGGTTACTTTTGTTTTAATACATAAAGAAGCACAAACATCTGCATAAGTCAGAGTAAATCAATTAATCATATTTGTTTATGTTTATATAAGAGAACATCGGTAACAAGTCTGTAGCTAGTTTCCACATTCTACTTTCAAATTGGCAGTTTGTTCTGCTGTTACTAGATAAACAAGTTGTTAATTGGTATGAAACGGAACTGCTTTAGGATTGAACAGAGTTTTAGAAATCAGTTTGTATGTATGCATACATACACTAGACAGACATGTTAAATTCCCAGGCTATCTGATGGATTCCCTTAACTAGTTTGCATTGTGATCAAGACCTTTGTGTGTTCTTAGTACCTGTTTTACATAACTGTAAATAATGGTATGTTTTTCAACCATGGAGAACTAAACCTGAAAATTTTACAGATTAAATATTAACTTTAGAGATACTTCTTCAGAAATTGAAGTAAACTCAGTAACCAAGTTAATTATTCAGACTTTAAAACATTTCATTGTATTTCAGCAATGAATTCTTACCCACATCATAGGACATTTAGACAGCGGAATAATGCAAGAAAATATTTGGCTACAGCTGGAATCAAAACTCACAAGGCCTCTGAGTGACCACATCATAAACAAGGACTAGTTCTGCAAACCTGATACAAGCAAAACTCCCTGTTGCTTTCCTTTGCAGCAGAGGGTTTTGTTTGAATGCTTGACCCCGGGCATTTGAACAACTCTCCCTGAAACAGTAACAGTCTTACTAATGCAGTTAAGTTTGACTGTTCTATCAGTGCTGTATACTGTGATGATAAAAGTTGAAGGCTTTCCTGTGACACCACTGTGTTGAACCTATAGTGAGGTTTACAATAAAACACATTTGAATCCTTAATAGTGTGCTTACGTTAAATTACAAATTAGTGTTGTTCTTGATGTCTCCTGTTTAAAACCCTTTTTTTTACACAATGCAGAGGAGCTGCTAGTTTAATGTGCAGGAGTCTGCAAGTGTCATACTGACAGCTGAGGTGACATATAATGTATATGGGCAGGTCAGAGAAGAAAATAAAAGTAGTTTGTAGTTTGAAGGAGGAGCTCTGAGAGGTCACAATGTTTTCCTTCAGAATATTTTAATCATGAGTGAGTATAGCAGCACCTCTTAATTAAACACGTCACCTTTGGTTGGTCTTGTATGTTTTTGACTAAGTTTAGTATTTTGCCTCATCAGGAGGCAAAAAAAAAAAAAAAAAAAAAAGTGGACTGTGACTTAACAGGTAGCTGTGATCTGGTAGGACTGTAAGCAATCATTGCAGTACTCCTGTCTGTTCCTTGTGCCTGCAGCTGGGTGGAGATGTTGGGCTGGAGGCTCGTTAAGCGTTCTGTGTGCTGGCCTTAATAGAGCAGGTCAGTCCCAGGTACAGTAGTGCTGGTGGTGATAGACCTTCCCTGAGATGCACCCAGAATTGCTTTGCCCAGTCTGCATCCCAGGAAGTTTTCAAGAATAAAATGGCTGAAGTGTTAAGAAGTGCCTTAAAACCTGGCTTACCCTACTATCCTGTGACCTGTACTACAGTCATTTAAGTAGTTTTGTTTGCTAGGTAAATTACCATAAATCACTTCTTTAAAATCCAGATTATTTTTAACCTTAACTGTAAAACCTTGCTTAGTCTTGTTGGGCCTCTCTTCTCCAAGGTAATGCATTGTTCAGTATCAGTCCCACTGAATTTGTACTGTTACATGTGGACAGCTTGTCATAGCTTTTTCTGTTGCAAGTTCCTTTTCCTGAATTTTCCCTGCGCTAAAGGTGGCTGACATGAAAAACATAACTTCTTGCTTTCTGCAGCCTTTGTTTTAACATCGTCTTGCTTCTGCCAGCTTTGCAGTGCCTTTGCCATGCAGTTACCTTAACTACTAAACTCAAGATGCTCAGAAGTACACACGCACTGAAATATACCGTTAGTTCATATATTTACAGGTTTTACTGGCATCTTTCCATTATAAATTCTGTTTTAAAAAACAAAACTAAAGGAAATTAAACAAAAGCATAATAAATAATGCAGAAGCAGCTGGTTCAGCTGCATGAATGCCTGGAGAGTATTACACACTTAACTTCCTCCAGCAATCAGCTATTCAAAGCTCAGGATGAAGCACACAACAGGTCAGAAGATGCTTAGATGTGCACTTAATCTGCAAACCTGAAAGATTTTTACTGTAGTTTTAAGGGTCTGATTTAAAACTCGGGGAAAAAAAAAAAACAACCAGAAAACAAACCAACCAAAACAACAAACAAATAAACAAACAAACAACCCCCACACACACTCACCCAAACACAAAATTCCCCAGGCCTATGTTAAGAATGCAAGTTTAGATTTAACTGCTACAGACCTTGCACTTTGAAAGATAAGAGTCTGGCTTGTTTTTTTGGGTTTCCCACCTCTTTATCCCCAAGAGAAGTATCATATAAACCAATTAGTATTTCTCTTTCCAACACTTATGAGCAATGCTTACTATACAGAATATGACTTGAGCTATGGGAATAAAATGCTAATGAGTTTTATGAGTTTGTGTGATCAAAGCTGAGTACCAAGGCTGCCAGCATTTGGCTCCTCTGTGACAGATACACTGGAACTGGCAGTATTTCTGTCCTTCAGTTTACCTTTCTAAAATTATTTTGGCCAACAAGAAAAATGTATGGTGCTAGCAGACAGTGTCACTTCCTGTATTAACTGACAAAAAAACAACAAAACCCACCTTCTTGCTGAAAGTCATCAACTAATGAATGAAGAGATTTAAGTGGCTCGGAAAGCTCAGTTAAGTGAAGAAACCCAACAGCAACAGCTGAGTCCCCCATACAGTAGCAGTGATCTGCCCCCCCCC
>JANZLQ010000002.1:34195583-34221987 GCA_026212715.1 Elanus axillaris | reverse complement strand
TTTGGTGTTTTTTAACACCCCCCCCCCCTTTGGTTTTCTGGACATGAACTGCTGCTAGTTACATCTTCATTTCTTTAAGTTATGCTTTAACCCAATGTTTCCCAAAAAAACCACAAAATATTTTTCAATATTTACCTTCCCCTTTCACATTGGTGGAAGGATTATTTTAGTTATCTCAAAACAACTAAATGAGTTGGAGGTTTGCTGCAGAACTTCCTGGATTGCTCCCACTATTGATTCAAGAGACAAGAATGTGTTGGCTCGAAGATTTTAAGACATTCAGTAGAGACTGCTGTTAAAAATGAACAACCCTCCCCCCAATAAAAAAAAAAATAATTTAATATACTTGGTCATCAACTTCCCCCCAGTTCTGAGGTCACTGCTGCACTAAAGTCTCAGTCGTCAAATGGTGGGACAAGGCCTGAACTTCAATACAAGTCCCAAGCGAGTTCTGCATCCTTGTTAATATCTCAGGGAGAAATAAAGCAGCAGTTCACTCTCTTCTTTATCTTTTAGGGAGACATTTTTAGAGATACATAAAAATGAGTTATCAATGTCATTATTAAAAGATTACATTGCAGAGCTCAACATTAATTGTTCTTTTGTTAAGTACTGTGTTAACTGTAGACAAAATTACAAAACTGAAAGGGGTTTTTTTGGTTGTTTTTTGGCATGTGACATAGAACAGCTCAATTTTATTTAAAAAAAGAGAAAAAAGAAACAGAAAACAAAAAAAACACCAACAAAAAAATTTAATGGATTCTGCGCTCAAATAATATTGTTACAACAAAAATATACAGAATGTACACAATACAAAAATATTTGGAAACATACCATAGCATCTTACCTTGCAAATATCATTTTGTTTTACTAGCCCTTAATGGGAAAGTATAATTTGTTCAATATTTTAAGGCAGAAAATTACATTGTTTAGTGCTTTGTGTTTAACACTTGGATGTGTTGTTAGCATTAGTAGTGTAAGCAAAAGAAAAGCTGCATAAATCTAGCTTTATTTGCAAACCAAACAGACACTGTGGGGGAGTCAGGAGACAGTCAGTGACTAACGTATCTATTAAGCTCACTGGAGATTAAGGTACTTTTGCTACTTAAATCAGACCTTAAATCAGGAATATTTTGTGCTGTGTTGTAAAGCACCCCAAAACAAATTTTCTGTATTACTACTGGCATTTCAGAAATACCACATTGGAAAGCTTTTTCCAATTAAAAGCCAATGATTAATGGTGACATTAAAAATACATTTACTTTTAAACATGCTTGGTTTCAGCCTTATGTGCAATTCTTTTAGAGCTGCAAAATGCACTGTTTTCCTTTATAAACAGCTCTTAGCATCAGCGTCTGCAGAAGGAATTTTTAAGTCATATCACAGAGCACTGTAGAGCAGCCACTACTATAAAAGAGACAGAACAGCAGCAATATTCAGAGGCTAAAACCCCAGATGTGCTGGCCTTTGTTCTCTAGATCCCAGTTTACCTCCTGAGGCTGCTGGTGTTGAACAGCATCCATATTCTCCAGTTCCACTTCAGGTAAAGCCAGTGGATAGGGTTTCCAAAGCAATTCAGCTGAGCTTGAGACTATGTAAACAGATAGACTTTGAGCTCTTTACTCACTGAAGTATGTGTGAAAGTCCTACCCACGATCCTGTGAGACTAAATATTGGCACAAAACAGTAGCTGTCTTATGAGGTCAGCAGATACCTGTTATTTTAGTACCAGCTCTAGACGTGTCAGATTCCATCCTTTATACCCCAGTTCAAATTGATCTAATCTGATTTAAAACATATGGGCAGTACAATCCATCAGAAGGAGCGAGGTCTTGGGACACAGAATCCCTGAGCTTTATTTCTAGTCCAGCAAACTCAGACAACGATAATTTCTCTGGCACCCCCCTTCCCCTTTGATAAAATACTTCCTACTGCTAAAGGAGCAAGCAGTGGAGAAACACAATATGCTACGTAAGTGCTAAGGTTCTTCAACTGATGGAGAAAAAGTTACATGAGCTGTTGTCTTAAGAACTCAGCAAAAGTAAATTCATCAGCATTTTTACAACTCCTCTACACCTCACTCAGAGATTGGTCCTGGTAATCTCCTCTCCCATCACTCCATTACAACCCTCCCCTTCCTCCTTCCTATATTACCGATGTGTGCAAAATTAACCTCTACCTGTCTCCAAGCATCTAGGAATAAAAGGTGCAATCTGCAAGCCCCATGGACTTTGATCTACCTGGTTCTCCTCCTCCTCCTTCTTCCTCCCCACAGCTGCCTAAGCCACTTGTCACACCTCTCTTCTGGGATGAGGGATCAGCAAGAGGCTCGGGGCCAGACCCCATCTGTGCTGTTGCTGTGCTGCTGGCAGGTATCCCTCAAGGGGCTCTACAACCAACACCCCAGGCTCTCCCAGTCTGCATTACTACTCCCTACACCCATCCTCACTGGACCAGTGCTGCAATATACTTACTAAATAGGAAGTCCAGCACAAAACCAGCTTTTTTTTATTCCAGGTTGTGTGTCCTCACTCAAGGACACAAGCATAAAATAACTTCCTCTAATGTGCACTGTTCAAATCTGTAAAATCCTGGTAGCAGCTGAAATAAAACCAAAACAAATCACCAAAACTAGTCCCTCAGTGGACAGCTCCTTCAGGAACATGTTGCTGCCTGTGACAAGTTGGAACCACAAATGAGCAGGATGGAGAATATTACGTCTCCAACATAAGCCAGCAGCTTCAAGGACATCTGGAGGTAAAAGAAAAGCCTGTTTGCTATTAGCTCTCTGGTGCTGCAGCACTGTGGCACTCCTGGATGCATTAAAAAATAACATAACTAGATTTCCTGAAACTCTGTAAAAACATAACAAGTTTTCACAGTGTAACTTTAATGATTAAAAAAATTAAAATTATAAAAGCTTAAGCACTTTGAGCTGCTCCTGACTCCATGAGCTAATAGATCCTTACCAGACAACAGGCTCTGTGTACAACGTGCTCTATGTATGGGGAGAGATTTCAGCTCTGATGAGCAGGAATGTGAGAGGGTTTCATTTCTTCATCCACAGTAAATCTAGTACTGCTTTAAAGTCTGGCCCTTTTGATCCCCAGGGTTGCCTATAGACTTGCTCAAGTGACAGGGTATGGGGACACAGAATGAAGTCAGAAAGATGAACAACAATTTAAAAGAACAAGTCATAAGCTCAGCCTCAGAGCTGTTTTCAACCAGTTCATGTAAACTATGTTCATCTGTAGATAAAGGACCAAAGAAAGGTGCCTGGATTATTCTGTTCAGCTGCCTCCTACTCCTGAGCAGAGGCAAAGATATGTTAGCCAGGGTCGGGCTGATGAAGAAACTGGTGGCCCTTGAACTTGTAGCTTGCTGCATCACCCCAGAGCACATCTCTGGCAGGCACAGAAATCCTTCCTGAGGAGAAACTGATGGGCATTAAGTAGCTTTCAGTTGAGAAACCAAAAATAAAAGTCAATCAGTACATACTGTACTCTTGTAAATTATAGGCAAAATAATCTGGGTTTTGTTGTGATTGACATTTTTAAACAAAATTTTCAAAGTTTTCCTAAAACTTCCAGGACTCCCATTTCTGCTCACCTCTGTTTTAAAGGCATCTGTAATCAGAAAGGCTTAGCGATAAGTGAGAAAAGGAATGTCCTCCTTACGTGTTAACCACACTTCTGTCAGTATTCTCCTAGCTCCCCGCTCTCCTGCTTGCCTGCTCCTTCCCAGGGAGACGATCTCCACTGCTACGAAACTCACTGGGCCAGCACCTGAAATGATGCATGTAAACTCTCATGACTGCTTTGATCTAGACCCAAACTACAGAGATAAAATGGCACAGCAAACCAATCCTCTTTTCCAAAATGGCCAGAGCTCTGATCCTTAACCTTTTCTCTTGTTCCTTGATCTGAGGACCCACGAGCAATGTACTAGCCACACAGAACAACAAGGGTGCAGTTGCCCTCAGAGATACCATTCCTGTGCAGAAAGGTGGCAAAAAATTGTTTCTTTTGTGGTAAGGCTTATTCCAGGCTGTAGAAACACTTATTTTCTCCCCTTTCCCTGAGGCAACAGGATTTTTACTAGTGCATACTGTGGGAGCAGAACTTCACTCTTTCAGACCAGAGAGATTTTTCCCATAAGAGGCAAAGGGGGCAGCTGATAAGCACTTGTGAATGTCCCCTCTAGAGAGATAGACTCCTACCAGTTCATAGTATCATCTGGCAGCACTGATTACACAGTTGAGATGATAAAGCCCACAATACAGAGACATTTTGCTACAGAGCAAACCCAACTGCTACAGTGCCCATTAGATGTGCTGTGGAAGGCTCTGGTGGCTGGTGCGTGGGCACCAGTATGCAGCTAGGAAAAACAAAGAAAGGAGCTAGTCTAGAGAGACTCCTATGGCTGCTTTATCCAGGCCATCAAACTAGGTAGGTAAAGGGGAGAGAAAAGGAGGGCATCCACATTTCTGGTCTGTAGTTTGGCAGCTCTCTAAAGTGAGAAGCAAAACAACATAAGCACCTTACAGAGAAGTGTACCTATAAGCACTGCTTGTGCTATGGATGTTCCAGTCTGGTCCCCAGGTCCATGCAGGCAACTGTATGGACTGTGCTGCATACCAGTTACAGATTGCCAAACCTGGGCTTGACTAATGTTAAAGAAAAAGGCATCATTGCAACTAACTGTTTCTTGGAGCCCCCGAACATCCATTGCCTCAGGAAGAGACATCCTCAAAATTTAGCAGTCACTTTAAAAACAGTTTTATCTGTTTCACAATGATCACTGTAACACAGTAATACCCTTTCCATTTCAGTGGGAAACCAGTGCTACACACAACCTGATTTAACTCCACTGACTTCAGTGGACAGATTTGGCCCCAGATGGACTGTATGGCTGTAAAGACTAGATAGTTCCCACCCTGTGCTGCTATAGGTGATTCTCTCCCACTTTTCTAGTAAGAACCTGCTGAAGGAGTTGAGATCCTTGCTAGGAGCTCACTGCAGGCCAGGCGTTACATCTATGTGGCCAGAAATAAAGTGAGAAGAAAACAGCACCTGATTGTCAGCTGATAAAAACACGATTTAACATTTGCCCTTCTTTTCTCCATCCTTCAAAAAAGAAACCCCAGCCACACCCTCTAGCCACAGCAGGCTGGGAAAAAAAATTAAAATTAAGTGAAACATGCACAGTAAAAGTCACCTCTGGCTGGGTGTCCACAACACTCTAAGAGTTCCCAAGATTTATAGTGCAATTTCATTTGACCTGTAGTTGAAGACCAGTCTCCATCACTTTGGGTGATCAAGTTCTGCTGATTCCTTTGAAAGGTGCATAAGACAGGTTTCACCATAGGCTAAAATATCTTAGGAACCATTCAAGTAATTAGACAGTGGCACTGGTATGGCTGAACAGTGAGATGTGTCCATAGAAACCAAACCCAAGCTGCCTTGTGAGTACCATGTGAGTCTCTAATTAGTTAATGTCTGCTCTTTTTCCCTTTTAGTGTTCATTAACATTGAGGAGATTCGTTCAACAACTGGCCATAATTCCAGCACTGACCTGGAAAATACAAATATCTTATACAAAATATTGATATGTGCTAACAAACCAAGTGATAAGTGCCCAGGTACAAGCTGCCCAACGGGAGTCCTGGCAGTGCAGAAACTGCAGGGTCCAGGCCAGCCAGTATTACAGTACCTGCTAGATTTGTGAACAAACTGATCAGCCCGTTCTTTTGTGAGATCTTTAAGCATCTCCTCCAGCACACACTTGTGTTCAAAAGAATCATCCTCCCCTAAGTTAAATATAAAAATAGATGCTCCATCTTAATTCATTTAACATAGCTGACAGATGACTTCCGCTCTCAAGTTTTCTGTCCCATGTTTTCAAGGAGGGGGAGGTAGCTTTAAATCCAACAGGCTGTAGGCAAAAATGTTCCAGAAGATGGCAAACAAGACAAAAATGACATAAATAGAAAGGAAGATCCACCATAAAGTCTGGTCTTGGAGTCTCTGCTCATAGTTCCTCAGGATGATGACACCAAGGGTGATTCCAACCATCACGCCTCCCAGATGAGCCATGAAGCTGGGGTGTGGGCACGGTGGGTAAGCGGAGGGGTGGAATCGCAGCCACACAGCTCTTCCAAATTCAAAGCTCACTGGAACAAAGAAGGAAAAAGAAATTAATTGTCTAGGTCTATCCCTTCTTAAGTCCATCTTGCAGGCAGCGCTGTGTCCCTGAAGAGATGGGGAGGGAGAAACTGCCTTGTACAGCAAGCATAAGGAAGCTGGAAAGCCATGGCTGTGTAAGGGTTGCAGTGCACAGACATGAAGTCTCGCCAGTGGCTGGTAAGTGGTCTGGGTTCATGGGAATGTAGAAAGGTAAGGAAACATTTGCCTTCCAAAGTTTATACCAAAACCATAAAATAAATGAATTTGACTTCGAAGACAATAGTCTCTGATGAATACACAGC
Organism: Elanus axillaris; assembly: GCA_026212715.1. Classification (NCBI taxonomy): domain Eukaryota; kingdom Metazoa; phylum Chordata; class Aves; order Accipitriformes; family Accipitridae; genus Elanus; species Elanus axillaris. The sequence goes on along the minus strand of JANZLQ010000002.1, from coordinate 34,215,500 downwards.
TTAGTTTCCCTTATCATGCCACCCTACGGATATGGCTGGAAGATAATTCATTAATGTGTGTATAATGCTGTTGCCATCCCAGATAGGAAGTGCTCTAGGAAACTTAAGTATTATCATTACGAAAGCATTGCTTGCTTGCTAATTCAAAGGCGAGACATTTAAGTCCCAGATCTTCACAAATGCCACAAGCTACAGATGTTGGCTAACAAATAATCCTCATTTACAAATGTTTGTGTTGAAAGCCAAAATCTGCATTTGAGAGTGATGTGGTTTCTGCTGCTAGACAGCTGCAAGTTCCTACCAAACCTGCCGCAAAGTCAAAACTCTCTGAATCAGCATGAACCGTTACAACAAAGGCAAACAAACCAGGATTGCGTGTGTGCCAAGTATTGCACGATACTTACTACAGATCAAGGCAACAGCCATGCGCAGCAGTTTGAATTGGCACTTCATTCCTGACCAGTTCTGGAAAAGAGAGAAGGAAAACGAAGTGATGCTGCATGCAAACCTGGAGGGATTTTGCATTCAGATCTACACTGGAAGAGCACCACGGACAACCAACCCTTGAAACAAACCTCTTTCATTGCCTTTGCCACCTGGACTTTCCACTCATCACACCAAACAGAGATCTGTCAATCCCAGAGACATAACCAAAAAGGGTATACTGCCATCATGTCCAAGTTATGGACAGTCCATAACTTTTTTGCCTGGCAGTCTTACTGGCTTTCTTTGCCTGAGATCCAGCTAGCGTGGAATGGTCCTTGGCTGGCCTTGCCATTCTCTGTTCTTCAGATTGGCTAATTTTTAACATGTTAGTATGATGTTTCACCTTAAATTCCAATTTCTGAAAATATTTGAATTTACCTACCCTGCAAAACCCTGTTGTATTAGGCCACATCAAATAAAATTATGTTAAGTAGTACCTAGCATTCAACATAAGCATCATTCTGGTTAACATCACACAGCTCATCATGATTCACGTGGAGGCCCAACACTGTCACCTGTCAGGCAATTTCTCGGTGCAGTCAAGCCCTACTATGCTTTTCCAGTGCTACTGCCTGTACCTCAGGTTCCCTGAAATTCTGCAACTCAGATCTTCAGCAAAGTACACACAAATAATAAAGACCTCAATAAAAGCATACCAAGGAAGCAGTGCCAAGAAAGCCTGGCTTTTGCCTCCTCTGTCTTCAGGCTTGGTCATTAATCAACATAGTGGAATAAGAATCTCCGAATGATAGGCAGAAATCCTGGGAGAAATGTTTAAATTCCTCCTTTTCCACTTGCACAAAATTTCCAAGCAGAAAAAGAGATTATGTTCTGGGGAACTCAGGTGTATGACAACACTATTATTATTAAGTAACTAAATGAAATTTTGTCTGTTGAAAGCAGTATGAGATACCAAGCTAGCCAGGTTTCTTGTGAAAAACTCCCTGTTCATCACATTGAAGGAATAAAAAAGAAGTTTGTAAACTCTTCAGCCTAAGTTTCTTGTCATTTAGTGACTTTTCAGCCTCCTGAAGAAATATTCTGCAATACATATTACCTATATTCAAGTTTTATTTGCAATATGTCTGTAAATCACTTCTGTGACTGCAAAAATGCAATCTCTACAAAATAAGTAACTCATTTTGTCTCTCCACAGAGACACCTAACCCAGTCAGAAAGCTCTGAACTCATGCTGATTAATACTGTGCTGCTTCCTTCAGTTTTCATTTCCATGTAGCTGTTTTGAATTCCTCCCCTTACTCTTTTCCTTAGGGTGACATGCTTTATTGCTTCCCCCATTGGTTATTTTATGTATTTAATTCCAAGAAGATTTATTTTTACAAGCAGGAATGTTTTCATTTCCTTTGGTTACCAGGAGGCACAAGGAAACAGAAGACTCAAGAGAACCTCCCTGCAACAGTCCCCCCTCTTCCCAGCACACTCAAAGCACCTGTCTAAGGCTGTGTGTTTTACCAACAAATGGCCAACATATCTTTCAGCATGCGGAAGCATCACATCTAGGTACTAAGTGAGCAGAGAGACACACAAGGGGGGCAAGAAAAGCAAAAAAAACTCCACCAGAATGGGAAAGGCAGTAAAAGTAATTTCAGATGAGAAGAGAGGTAGCAGATAAGGGAGAAATATAAATGCTAAGGTTGCAATTGCTAAACAGATTTGGAGGAGGCCAATGAGTACTGAAAGGACAGGCCACTTTGCAATGTTTTAAGAAGTTTGGGAAGGTAACTGGTGAAGACTCTCCACACACCTCTGGCAGAGCCTCTTCCTCTAAAACAACCCAAAATTTCCTCAAATGTCCTGACCCCCTGAATCTCAGTGTGAAGAAATGCTGTGTCTGCATTACCACCCTATAAGACAGAGGAAACTCACTCCTGCTGGCCCAGTGACAGGGCATGTATATCATACTGAAAATAACTGCATATAAGGAGGCATTTCCCCTGTAGAAACCTTGTGGTATAGGGGTAGCCCCTCTACCCTACTCCCTATCTCTCTGTCAAACACTCAACTGTGCTAATTTGGACAACAGCCCTCAGCTTATTCATGCTCCAAAAAACTTGAAGACAGCAAAGGAGACCTATTCTGCTCAGGAAATCACTCCCTTTCCCTGCTCCCAGCTGCTATAAAGGCTGCCTGGAGCAGCACCGTTGTGGGCTGCAGCTAGAGCCTGTGGACTTCGCTGCACACAAGCATTAAATACAAGGTTTTCTTTTAGGGTTGACACAAGTACCACCACACACACATATGTTTTCCAGCACCCATATAACAGACCTTCTGTCTCTTCTGCAACCAACCCACATTATCTTCCCAGTCAGAGCCAGGGGAGGACATATTACCAACATTTTTATGTTTATTCCGCTCTGACATTGCTGGTACAGGACAGACATGCAAGCCTATACCACCACACAGGAATCCTCTCTCAGCAAAGCCATTTTGCCCAGTGGTCAGCTTAGGAGTCACACAGGCAGATATGCTGAGCTTTGCCACCACCTAGCTGAGGACCTTGGATGAGCTCCTCTTTACAGGTCTTAGAGGAATGATGATGCTGGTACTTACTGACCTTTGTAAAGCATTTCATTAGGTGAAACAGCAAAAAGATACATCACTAGTACACCCAGGGTTCAGCTTCAGTCTGGGTTTTACAAATGGAGATCAGGAATATTCTGCACACAAATCTACCAAATACAAAATTTCCTTAGGTACTCGCTAACATTACATGGCACACGCAGACAGAAACAGGTCTGCAACTTCTGCAGAGCCAGACAGCTCTTTCTTTTCCAAATATTTGTCAGCCCTTGCAAGGAGAGCTGATAGTCTGGAGTACACTGATAAGTCTTGGATTACCAGCATCTTTGGCTTCTCCTGGCAAGCTGCCAGTCATCAGGGTACAAAGCCACCAGCTGCAGCATAACATTTCCATTCCAGGACCACACCACTGAGACAAGACTCTTAACTGGCGCAAGCTCCGAATGACCAACAGCTGGGTCAGGCCCTATTTCCAATCCCTTTGGACCTCCAGACCTGGCTCACTTCCAAAGAGGTTAGACAGTCATTCTGGTACTCACCATGACTATATTGGCCAAGTGAGCTGAGACAAGAGCATACACGCCTCCAGAGGAGCCCACCACAGGTGCAGTCATATCAGCTACTGACACTGCCAGGGACCCTGGGAGAAAGAACAAGGGTTTGTGACAATTGCCAGCCAAATAAACACACTCTCTCCTACCCTACATCCCTGCTACTGCCTGTTTTGTGCTAATTGCTGCAGGTCAGTAATATACTGACAAGAGAAGGAGTGGGGGAATCAATTGACTTGTGAAGCTAACTCAGTCCTGTAGAACTACCAAGACAGTGACTGATTGATTCTTCTGCACATACTTTAAAAGAAGCTAGGCAAGGCAGCAATGTATCTTCAAACCTGCAAAAAGGCACTTACACCCTGATTAAAATAACAAGGAAGCAGGAGACAGACAAATGTCTGTCTTGTTCCTCACCTGAAGATAAAGTAGAAGTAGCTCCCATCCTGGCAAGACAAATATTTGCACAGTGAGAAGGAACTAGGGACTTGTAACTTAGCACAGGCCTCTGATCAAAGCACAGTCTGTTACTTATAAAATGTCAGAGTAAAACTAGCTAAAAATAACCTGGATGGAGGCAGTAAACACAAACTAGCAAAATGACAGGTCAATCATAGAAAGGCACCACTAATAACAATACATCCAAACATAGATACTGCTTCTCCTTATCCCAGTTGGAGGCTTGGATCTGCTCAAAGCTCCTTGCATTGCAAACTTTAAGAGTAATTTAAGAGACAGAGAGACAAATAAAGACTTGGCCTCACAAGGCAAAGATAATGAAGATTTTTGTGATGAGAAGGAATGGGAAAAAGACATAATGGCAAATCTTGAGAGAGTCCTCAGTAGTAGGGAATCTAACAAATTTTTTTGCTAATTGCTCAGCTGATTCTGGGTCAAGAAAGTGCTGAGGTTCCACCAGGCAACTCTGCTGATAGCTCCCTCCTTCACTCTATGGCCCTGAGACTTCTCAGCTCTTAAACACTGCCATTAAGGAAAAAGTTAATGAGAAGTTAAGAAAGAAGTAATGAGAACTTGCAGTTAAGTCCTCAGACGCTGCACTGAGTCTCTTGATCTCAGCCTCAACATGTCTTCTTAGTAAAGCCAGACAAATGAGAAAACCCCATACAAGTAGGGAGTGGTCATTGTGGCCCATGTCTATATTTTACTGTTTATTCCCATTTAGGAGCTATGTTATCTTTATATTGCCAGATCCTCAGCATAAGAATGCCTCTTTCTCTCTCTCCTGGCACTTGTCAAAGAAGAAAGCATGATTAATAATTGGCTAACATGTCAAACAGGTAAGAGTATCATGGGATGCTTTTCTGTGTTGGACTGTCCAGTCACATTTGTAGTTTCAACCCACACTAAGAAGGGAAGTTTTCCCTTTCCATTTGGCACTTTATTCCACAATTTATAGGTCATAAGGTGTGAAAGGCAAGTCTACGAGGATGTGGCAGCTTGTCTGAGAAAAAAAAAAGGGATCGTCTGTGTAGCAGAAATGAACCAATAATGGTAGGTGGGCTATTGAGCCTCACTCAGGCACTGGCTACAAGCCTCCAGAATTCTGGGCATTCAGCCTGGCCCAACGCCAAGTAAAACCTGCCTCTGGCCCTGCAGACCCTGCCAGCAAGGCCATAGCCACAGGAATCTGAGAGGCAGACGGCAACTGGGCATGCTCACCTGGGCTCAATTGTAGCAGATTCAATGCTCACTTGCTTCACTTACCTGGCACAGATGTGTGATGCATATTTACACATATATAAATGAAGCCCCAGGATTTGGTAGATGGATCTACGTAGAAAAGCTTATGTTGCGGAAGTTGCAGATTGGGGACCAATTTAGTGCTTATTAAAATAACAGGCAAGGGATGGTGGAGCTGGTCTGCTAACTCCTTCCTCCACATTAAATATCGTGGTGTTTGTACCATGCCTAGTCCTGTGTCCTAGTCCAATTATTCTTTCTACAGTTTCTTTACGGGAATGTAGGATTTATTGGTGCCCAATGCAGCCCACTTTACAAAGGCTTTATCTGTTCATTATGGAAAAAATAAAATTATGTAGCTGGAAAAAAAACATCCCCATAAATCTTGAACTAAGGCAGTCAATCGCTGTATGAGTTCCACTGTGAAGCCCTTGGTTGTTCTCACACTTTCCTCCTGTTTTAATTAGATGATGATCTATTGTCAGCTAAGTTCCATCACCTCCAAACTGCTGGAAATGCCAAACATAAATAAAAGCAATACAGCACAAAGTAAAAATCAATTAAACCCCATGGCTTCATGATGAAATGAATTTCCAGATTCCTGTGCACTGCTCACAACCTACAACCAAATACTTCTTGCTTACTCAGGCTGTAGAAAGCAGACAGCCAGGACAAATGGAGGAAGCACTGGCACAGGACCTGGAAAAAAAAAAAAAAGACTCTTCACGCAGGGATGCCTGTGATGCTACCTTTCTTCTAAGCTTCTACGGGACAGGAGGAAAGAAACAGCATGACTGCCACATTCAGGAAGACCATCTAAAACAAGGCCATTTTAAAGTAAGAGGTTGTTGATGCTTTTTTTAGCAGGTCTCCTAAACACAGAGCCCATGGCAAGTTAGAAACAGATGTCAAGTTGTAGCATGTTTCTCAGTTCTGCCCTCAAAAAGAATTTAAACACACAGAAGATCAGTGACTACTCTTCTCCTACATCCAAATGGCACAAAACATTTCTACTACACGGAAGTCAGCACAGACCACTTTCAGATGCTCCTCCATCTGGGGCATCCAGAGGTGTCACCTACCTGCCACAACTCCAGCAACGTACACAAAACTGATCCTCGCAGCTCCATGCACCATTTCCAGGGGAATCCCAACCAAGAGCTGAAGGACAACATTGAGTCCAAGGTGTTCTATCCTGTGGCAAGGAAAAACAACAGTTGTTCTCTTTTCTAAGTCTTTGTCTCCCTTCTTTACACTTGAGACAGAGATATCTTGGAAAGGAAATCACATAGCACTTGCTTCATGAAAGTAGATTGTAACACTGGGAAAAACAATGGTTCCTGAAAAAATCAGACAGAGCTACAATGTTTCTTCCCTCCCTGCTGCTCATTATCTTTTTCATATCCACCCAGGTCCTTTCAGCCAAAGACATCATAGCATGTTTGGTTCTTAGTAAGACTTATTTTTATTTTTACTTTGGTTTTGGTTTTTGTTTTTTTTTTTTGGTCTTGTTTGTTTGAAGAAGTTAAATGACTTGTCCAAAAAAGCAGCAAGATGGCAGCAGAGCCTGGAACAGAACCTAGAAATTTGACCTGCTCCTCTCTTCTCCCCTCCTTATGATACAGCCTTTCCCTGCACATATAATATCTGCTCCCAATCATGGCAGTGTAAAGTCAAGAGCAAGGTAAGCCTAGCAGTCCTAAGACAGTTGCTGTTTCCTTGTGACACATAATACCGCTTTACTGTTTGTGCTATCTGACCCTCCCCCTTTTCCGCTGTGCCTACTTCAATGTGATCATAGTCAGAATGGGAAGCAGAGGGCATTTTTATCTGAGATTAGGTGCCCAGTGAGACACAAAGTATATTCACTCCCTGTTCACCTACTCTTGTTCCCATTACAGTCAATAGCAAAACTCCTACTGAACACAATGGGAAAAGCTGGGCTGAGACCAGTCTTGTAGAAAACTCCACTGTGCACATTGTGCAGACCACTTGCAGCCTAGTGGTAAAGTGTGACAGCTAACATGGGCATATTTGGTAAAGGCTCTGGTGCAGCAGTTTTCTCCTGTGCTGAATCAATAGTTTCAAAGCAAGTTCTTTGTTGCTTTAATCAATAGTACTTAACATAACTGTCTTGCTACTTTTGAAAGCTCTGTACAAATATTTACCCATGCCTTTACCATCTGCAGGATCTTTCAGTGTGGTAACAACAGCACCAGGCCCCTGAACAGGGTCCTTCTCAACACTGTGCTAGTGTCTGAGATTTACCCTGGGCTCACAGGGCTGCAACCTTGCTGAATGGCCACATCATGCCAGACCCAGAGGTATACTGTTTTCTGTATGAAGAGTGCCCAAGTCTGCTTACAAAGCAGGTGGACCTAAATGACACAGTGATACCCTTAAGGCTAATATCTTTGGGGGGAAAGAGTGCAAAGTAGGTAATGCATTGAAAATCTACATCCTATTTTATACAAGAAAAGGATTGCTCACAGCAGCCACTAGCAATCTTTGGTTTAAGTTATGTGCATTTTCACTGTTTTGATCTTTCTTCATGTTACCATAGCAATTTGCCATATACATCAGTGAAAAACGCTGATGGTGAGATGCAGTAATGCCAGAACAGTCTCATAAATAAGAATTTAAAGTTGAACTGGAAAAAACTGCTACAAATTATACTGGCGGAAACAGTCCTTTCCAGATATCTTAATAGGTTTGTTTCCACTGAATTTCTCTCCAAGGATAAATTTCTCTTCTGCATGAAACACTCAGCACTGCAATTTGTCATCATGGCAAACTGCTGCATGTAACTTATTTATTACCTCGCTCAAGACTTTTGAAGCCACTGGGCATGGGCATATTCTGGAATTCGTTTGTTCACAGAACTTAGGAACTACATTAGGAACAACCAGCAAAGGTCAAACTGAGATCACAGAAAAGAGTCAAAGCATCCAAGTGCCCTTTTACAGAGGGGAGGAAAGAAGCTTTGTCTGGCACAGAGTCAACGTCATGAGGTGGCACCTGACATTTTTACACAAAGCACTGGGTCTTATTTTTCAAAGGAAGCTTTTGTTAGAGCTCGGCAAAGTTTATCCTAGACTCTAGAGTGACTGCTCTGATTCACAGCTGTTCTTAAAAGACTTTCCAGGAGCAAACCCTATCACTTCTCCTCCCCATCATGCTAACAGCTTTGAAGGCTCCACAGTCAATAAGCACCCATAAAATATAATTACCCTTTGCCAGTGCTGAATGCGTCATTCTTAAAATGACAATTTCATTGATTTATTAAAGACTTTCTCCTTCCCTGGGACCAAACAAATAGGACTGAGCATCAATGCAAGTCATTAGTTATGGCAGTGTTACAAATGCGTGGGCCCCAGATAATCAACGTCTGCTTTCCCTGAAAGCAGAAGGGCAGAATTTACAACTTTGCCTGCCTTTTCAGCCCTTGACAAAGCTCCCTCCATCAGGACCAACACACAACCCGTGCATTTTTGGCATCTTTCTAGAGGCACAGCCGGACAAGCCTTAGCAACTGCTGTCTTCTCGGGCATCTTCAGGCTGTCACTCGCTCTTCAAAAAAACCAGACCAAGGGCACTAAATTAAGGAGCAGTCCACATTACCATTTTAAAGTCTCAGCTGGAAGCAGGATAACAATAGACCCCATGGCATTGTGTTAGCCTCTCATTTGAAAATGAGAGGAGAATGATGGTCTTCCACTAACAAACGTTATTACCTTTCCAAGATTTATCTGTTCTCCTGATATGAAAGGAGCTTAACACACCGGTTAGCAATAAATGAACATTTAGCCTAACTCCACATACTGCAGATAAATCATGGGGTTTATTGTTCCAGTGGGACTCTCCATTGTTTTGAAGGCTACATAGCTGAAGAACTTGGAATCCATCACAAAAACAATGAGTCTCCTGCACACCACCTTCCCCACTGTTCACCTCTGAGCCAGCCACAGATGTGAAAAAAACCTAAGCTATTTTTCAGCCAGTATGTGTGAAGAATGCCAGAGCACTGTGTGCTACAGGAAAGGGTGACCTTGCACAAGTTAGGAAAGCGTGCCTCGGGTAATAGAGGAAGACATTCAAATGCTGCAAAATTTGTCCTTGTGCAGGTGCTTCTCTTCAAACGTATCTCGAAGCAATCTGCAGTTACATGTGATATAGTAGAACACTGCCACCACCAGAAGAAAAGCCAGATAAATTAGCTAACTTCAGTTAAAATCAAATTTTACAACTTTTAAAAGCCCAGTTTTCCCTTCATCCTCAGTGATGGAGATTTCCAATTCTCATTTTACATGACCAGCCTCACATCTAAGCCCAATAGTTTCCACTTCCAGATTGAAACATATATACAATGGACTTTTTGGAGGGATTTAGCATGCAGAGTACAGATGTTGCTATGTTAAGAAGTTTCATCTATAAATTTTTTCGTACTCTCCCCTTGGGTGGAGTTTGTTCTGTCCTGTGGTTTTTATCCAGAGATCTGGGGCACATCTTGTGCTCAAGGGCAATTACACACCAAGGCAGTTATTCCATAGCAGAGAAGAGACATCAGCATGTCTTCCATCAGGGACATGGAAAAAGGAAAAGATCAGCTTGATCTTTCTGGCCTTTCATAGGAGAACACTGACTGATGGGAATATAGGCTTTCTATTTAAGAACAAAGGGTCTTTATCCAGTTTCAAACTATAAACTACTGCTAAAAAGCCTGTTGCTGTGACTTTTCAATGACAGAATTAAAGAAAATTGCAATTATCTGCCAGGAATGTGTGAAGATAATGATCTGAGAAACTACTCAGGGCGGATAGAGTATTTTGTACAGGGATGAACTTTTCTGTGACACTCATCACCATGGCATCACAAATATCACACAATTAAGTCTCTTTGAATCTTGGGAGGACTAGTACAGTTGAGAAGCACAGAGTTAGAATCCCCATGGCTTGCATTCTCTTCCCAAGTCTGCTACATACCTCCCATGGGATGAAGGAGGATTCATTTTACTGTGCACCTTCATTTTGCATTTTGTGTTAGATGGACCATTCTCTGTCCATCTGGCCAGTCGAGACTGTCAGCTCTTCAGGAACACTGGTGTTTGTACAGTGTGTACAAAATAGGAGTTCAATCTTGACTCAGGCTTCTAGGCATTATCTCAGTCCCTACAGAAGGGACAACATTACGAAGTGATGACATACCATAGACACAGGGAATTTAATTGACTTTTCCAACCTCAACTTGGAAATCTAGCAAGAATATACCATGCAGTTTTTAGATAATTGCACAGGTCCTCTAGAGGGACACGAGGCTTCAATCTGGTGAGTTTCAGGAAGCACACACTGGAAAGTGTGGAATAAGAGGAAGGTGTGGTCCCAACACTACAGGGTAGAAGACCTGCACTGGTAAGTTCCTTATGTTGCCTCCTCCCTTCAGAGAGCTGTGAAGGTTTGCCCCTCATTGCCCAACACTCCACAACAGCTTCAGACTTTTATATGCAATTTAGAACTGATTTTTAAAAAATTATTTCTGAGCTAATTCTGTCACTTCCTCCTCCTCCCTCTCTCTGAGGAACCTCATCTGTGGAGAATCTGTGCAGTTTGTAAGTACTCACCCTGCATGCATGAATATGTAGGTTAGGTACCTCCAAGCCTGAGCACGGAGCTGAGGATGGTAAAGTAAGGCGTTCTTCAGGTATAAGGGATGGCTGACTTGCAGCACAAATCTGTCTAATACCACTCCGTTGTAAAGAAAAAACGCAACCTAGAAGAGCAGGGAGATCCCTTGGTTAGCAAATGCCTTCTCTCACTGAAAAGCAATTTGTAGCTCAAAATCATGGAGAAAAAAGTCAAATGTACAATAAATTTTCTCCCATTTGACAGCTTCACAAAGCATGAAAATTCCCTGTTTTAAGGAACCTGCAACACATTGGTATAATTCCATGTGTGGCTTTCTGTAACACACCAGCCACTGAGTCAGAGGAACTCAGCACCCTACTGATTAGTTCCATATTATATCCTTCTCTGTGCTTATTTGAGTGCATTACTCATCAATGGTGCAAAGATCTCATCTGGGCAACAGATGAGCAGGTCAGAATATTTAACCCAGTTTCTCTTCCCTCCTTTTTCTCTCCATTCACAGAACAGAGATAACTGTATGGAATTTTTCTTCTAATTCCATTATTTTAATTACCAGTTTTCCTAGAACTGTCCAGATTTTCACTCCTCAAAGTTTTGCTATAGTTTCCCAAATTCTGTAGTTTCATATACAAATTGTTTCAATGACTACTAACCATGCTTGGAGACAGATAGGATCACAGTCTCCACTTACACACATGCATATAGGTAAGCCAAAATGGCTATCAATCAGCTTCATGCTTGTCCTTGTCTGGGTCTAAATAAGTCCCACTCTAGCCCTTGTTCACGTCCCAGCAAAGCCTTTGGCAGTGTGAAGTGGGTTCCCAGAGAGGGCATTAAAGGTACTTGCCTCTACAATAGTGATGGTAATCATGAACCAGGGTGGAGGGCAGCAGGTATAGCTGTCATAATACCACTTGCGGTCTATCTCTCGTGGCAGGGTTTCATATGCAACATGACGGATCAGCCTCTGTGAAAGGCTCAGCCCTGTTTCCTCCAGCAGTGCCTTGCTGCACAGCCTCCTGTTCCCCTGCAGGATGGCTTGGCGGAAACTATTCGACCTTTTGTTGCTCATCTGCGTAAAAAGAAAAGGAAGAAACCATGAAGACAAAGCAAGGCCTGGCACAACCATCTGGGGAGATTAGTGCCAGTTTTGCAGCACCAGATCCAGGCAGGCAAGAGAACACCACCAGGCTGGAGCTTTAGGAACCAAGTCTCAGGATGATCACAGGGTGGCCTACATGGGGTGCAAGGAAAACCAGTACCAGGGTCTGCTCTTACAATGCCAATAAATGAGGTCAGGGCAGAACACTGGCAAGGCAGAGCAGAGGCTGCCGATGCACCTGGCTGAGCTCTCTGGCCCATTCTCCAGCTTTCCATATACTGTCTTCACCACCAGTTACCCCATTCCTGTATCCTCCTTCCCTCAGCTCCCCCTGCTCTTGCCATCTCTTGGGGCAGAAAATTTCTTGGATGTAGCAGCAGGTACATTCACAGCATCTAACTCTTGTGTTCTCATCCTTGTTGGCAGGAATTAGCTTTGGGCAAAGAAAATTATCCCTTTGTGTAAAACAAAACTGCATGAGCAACAGGAACAAAAGAACAAACTAAACTGGTGTACAGGATGTCTTAGCTGCTGTAAACCTGCAAGAGGAAAGTGTTTCTTCTTTTAAAACAGTTATCTTCAGAGGGGACACATTTTGAGATGGTGCAGGCTTTGGAGAATACAGCTAATTTGTATATGCATTATCACCTTACATGCATAGAATTAGCTATCTTTTAGAGCATACACTTTCCCAATTTAGATGCATAATTAAAGCAATTGCATTTGAAAATTAGCCTGGTGGGGGATAGAAAACAAAGCCCCCAAACCCACCCCCAAAACAACCAGGTCTGAAAGACCTTCCTCCAAGATTTGGATAATTGCTAATTAGCCCTGACGTCAAGCCAACCTGCTGCATTAGAGTCACTGTACTGGCTGAATCTTTGGTAGGAAGCCTAACTGTGCATAAAGACCACTGTAGGGGGAACCTTTTATGTAAAAGGCAGCAAAGCAAATGTGACAGCCTGGTCCTTCTTCTGAAAGAACTGCTAACTGATCTCAGAAACCACCAGTATCTTCAGTCTCCTGGAACCAAGTAAGAGATGACGTTCAACAGCATTGGCTTCCAATTGTCTTGGATTACATTGGTTTCAGCTAACAGCCCAAAGACAGCAAAGCCCAGAGCTTGTGCTCTCAGTACCCAGGCAGCTGGGTAATTGTTCCAAGCTGCACCAAGCTGCTTAAAACACAGTAATCACTGCAGGGACCCACCTCCTGTTAATCACTGGAGGAAGGCAAAGAGGCCATCTGAGGTGATGGCACTGCAACCCACTCTCCCAGCAGCTGCCCATCCCTCCTTAGCCTTCAGTTTGCAGCCTGTCCCTCCAACACAGAAATTCTCCAACATGAGCAAAATTGACAGGCAATTGATCTATTTTAAGTTTTTTAAAACTGGGGAAAAATTTTTTGTTGTTGTTCTTTTTGAGTTGTTTTAGTGAGAAAAAGGTTTACCCTAAAAACTCTTTTTCCTTTCTTGGTAGTTCTGCTTTGCTCTCTCTTTCCTTTGCTCATTCATAAAACACTTGTAACACTCCTGGCAAAAGAAGCAGAAAAGGCAAAGAAATAAAAAAATATATCTATCCACAAAAATCTTTCTTCCAGTCTTCTCAAGTCTATCATCCAAAAGCTTTTATCTAAAACTAAGGAAGATCAGGGGGAAAAACATGTTGGTGATCTTCTGTTGCATTAAGAAAGCCTGCTCATATTGAAAGGGTATTTTCACAGAGAAACATCCACCAGGTGCAAGACTTTCCTTAGTATTTGAGAGATGCTTTTTGGTAGGCGAGAGACATACCTCTGTTTCAAAAGGTACCTTTAGCCACCTAATGATCTCACTGTGTTCATAGAAGAAAGCTTCGCTCCAGGTTAGTAGAGCAGCCTATTGGATACATATTTTGCATGCACCCTGGCAGAGTTCATTTTGTTATCTCTGGCTTTGCTCCTCTTGTGGACAAGAATAAATTCAGAATGAAACTATATTTGCCTGCTACAGACAAAAGTACCAAACAGTTGACTGAAGCTCCTAATACGGTTATTCTAATTACAGTGATTTCCCTGCCCACCACAGAACAGTCAGTGCTTTTCCCTGCTGCAGCTCTTCAGTGGAAAATATAATCATTTCCAGAGTCAACCAAAGAAAATCATCATTGCAGTTCAGCATCAAGAAATGCTGACCACCCTCAGCAGATGATCACCTCATTGCTGCAGAGTCTAGTGAGAGAGAATCTCCAAAGGCTGCCAACGTTCATGTCTGTGCTAGGCTCGTAACAGAAATTTCTTTACATTTGTTCAGCAGAGGATCCTAATGCAGGTACCACTGAACCTGTCTAACAGGGACTTGCTCAGTTCAATTGCCTGAATTCAGCACAGTCTCATCAGTCCAGGGTCCAGTTCCACATTACTGCTAATGCTGCCCAAAGAGCACAAATAACAGCCAAGGCAGTGCAAATTCATCTGCACGATGTTTCTGAAGGTGTTCCTCAACATATTAAAGCCAAAACAGAATGGAAAGGTCTTCTTAGTTTTGTTAAGAGCAGGACATTGCAGGATCACTGCGGAAGTCATACCTCAGATGAATAAAGCCTCTGGCTCTCACGGGGAGGTGGGAAGCTGCACCTCAAAACACTAAGTGACTTGCCCAAGGCCATACACTAGAGTTAGAAGAATCCAAGTTGCACAACTTCTCTGATCACTAGGCTGCACTGCTTTCAAGCCCTTCATTCAGCAGAAAGCTCTGCCTTCTTCCTCCAAGAGAGGAAAATAAACCACAGGACTTTCCACACCCTGCATAGAAGCTAAAATGGAAGCTCATGACAATGTGATTTCCTCCAAGGAATGATGAAAGACAGTTGTAGCTTTATTCTCTCAACAACCTGTTCTCATACCCCGTTATTTCTACAAGGTGTTCCATATTGATTGTTTCTGGCCACATCTGGATGATAAAATGCCAAGAGTTATTTAAACTTGTAATGATAGGAAAGCAGTAAATATTGATACTACAAGAGTAAGGGAAGCTCTTGGGCAAAATGCCGATAGCTCTCTGGGGAGCACATGTGACTGCTGGAGAGAGACCTTGTATGCCTCAAAACACACAACAAGATTATTTCTATACGCTATGAGGCACCGCCTATTGGCAGACAACAGGTATGAATGTATCACATTAACTGCCCTTTTAAGTAGCAAGCACAGCCTCTTCTCCTAGCTGATTTTTGGTAGACCTCCCCAGATGCTGTGAGATAGGCACAGAAAAACATATGGCTAACTCAGATATGAGGTCATGGGATCAAAGCGATCAGAGATGGAAAATATCTTTGAAGTCAACTTCTTAGGTGGCTGGAATCCTGTCCCTAGATAGAGGGTCTACTGTGTTTTCAAACTCATCAGCTCTTAGCAAAGAGGCGACAGGAAAACTGCCTGCAAATTAAATGGAGCAGGTCGCAACCTGCTGCAGTCTTGCAGAACATATGGATATATCCAGCACCAGGTATATACTTCCCAGATTGTGACACAACCAGCAGATTTGTTAGAAAGAACGTGACTGGCAAGGAGCAAGATACTCCCTGCACCCACCAACAACAGTAGGTGCTGTGTCAGTGGGAGCCAGATCTCAATTTACCCAGAAAATTAAAATCCACTAAAATGTGGATGACTGAACACCTGTTAAATTTATGCCTCTCAGTAAGAAGACATGCTGCTGGTCTGCACCTGCAATCATTGCCCATTACACCAAGGAGGAAATGATCTCCAAAGAGGCAGCACAGCTGACTGCCAAGGCTCAAGCAAACACCACAGCTCTGGGCCTACTCACATAACCCCGTAGGCCTTTGGATCATGCTGTTAATCTCAAGCTAGGAGGTGAAGGGCATAAGAAGAGACAGAAGATTAAGTCACTACTGCTGCTCTCATCAAGTCTTGATGACAAGCCTATTTTGTTCCTCAGACTGACTTTGGAAGACTCAGATCTTCACAGAGAGTCTTGCATATGGTCACAATTTGCTGACTTGATTTTGGAATTACATAATATTGGTATTTATGAGCCAAGTATTTAATCATCAGCTGAAAGAACACTGGGCCCATTGTTGGCCTGCACATTATTAGGGCTCCGGAAGCTCAGGGCAGCCCATCCCACTTCTCTTCACGCAATTGATCTGGGACTTCTTTAATGAGTGTGATATTAAAGCTGCAGGCAGATGGGTACAGCAAACAGTATGTGAAGAGTGAAGGTAGCAGTGGGGAACAACACATGCCCTTAGTCCTTCATGCCTGCAGAAAGTTATTATGCAGAGAGAAAGCCATTTCCCTTGCAAAACAGCCAAGCTGACATGACTGGTAACCATGCACTGCCACCTCTGCCCTTTGGTATTACCATACCAAAACAAAACAAGGCTTAGTGATACAGCTCTGCTCAAAGGATAGGTTTGATACATCTGCCAGAAAATAGTTTTTTTTCCTACTTAGATCTGAACCTGTCTTCAATATTGAAAAAGTCAAATTTAGGATAAGAGTCCTTACCGTCTAGCGTGGGACAGTGCCAGACTTTGGTAAAGTACAGAGTCCGGCTTTTGTTCAGCACACATGCCAATCTAGAACTACTCTCAGATAATCTGCAAATTGCAATGGAAACTGTCCATTCCTACCAGCAGACCAATTTCTCTGTGTTTCTTGGCTATCTGTACTGTTGTTGCTGCCTCAGATAATCAATAGCCAAGTCATATAGCATTTTCCTATCTCCAGTTTCATGGCTCATGTGGGGCACTGTACCCTTCTTATGGTTTTTATTCAGCCTCACTCAGGAGGTTTTGGAAAACATGGATTTCTGCCCATTGCATATTGACACCTTTGAGGCTGGTCTATGGCTATTTTTAAACACATACAACACTGTGACAGGCAATGCATTCAGCTCTCCAGCTCTGATCTTCCAAGACACAGAACACTAAATCAGAAGTTAGCACAAGCTTTTTAAAAGCCTCTGTCAGCTCCAGTTTTATAACCCACTTTACTTACAAATGCAGCCTCTCCAATCAATTTTGCTTTCAAGATTCACATTTATTTCCTTCCCTCACTCCGCACTTCCACAAAATGCTAATGTGGGTAAAGACAGCTTCTCCCAAAATGCATAGCTCAGCATCAAGTTCATCTGTCACAGATGTTCATATCCTCTAAGCCAGCTTGGTAGCACTTTCCCAAACAGTATCAAATGGAAAAAAAGCAAATACCAACATACTGATTTGCTCTGGAGATTCAAGAAAAGTTAGAGGCAGAAGAGACCAAATAAATTATCCTGGTCATTGCAGGGGTATTCTCTGCTCAAGGTTTTGTCTGGACTCCTATTAAATGTGCCAGGCATTTCCATTAGAAAAGGTAAACCACATTCAGATTTCAAGGTTAATTGCAAGAAGACTGCTTGCAGGACAAGACTAACACTGTTGTTCAAATAACATTGTATCAAAACACAGCAAGTTTGAAACTTCAACCCCCCCCAACACCTATTCTATTTTTCATTGGCGCTGAGAAGGATTCTGCAACTGAAATGAACCCAGATTTAATTTTCTGAAGCAAAATTTATTTTAAAAAATATCTTTATAACATTTCCCACTCATTCATGTATTTTAGATACATACACAATTAAAACAACCATTTAAGTTGATATGTGCTTCTCAAGTTTCAACTGTATGTGACTGAAAACAGCTGAGGAATCATGGTTAAGGATGGAAATTTCTATGCTAAGTTCCACTTTAACTGGCATAATGATTATTTGCCA
This sequence comes from Elanus axillaris, assembly GCA_026212715.1. NCBI lineage: Eukaryota > Metazoa > Chordata > Aves > Accipitriformes > Accipitridae > Elanus > Elanus axillaris. The sequence continues at coordinate 34,197,719 of JANZLQ010000002.1, read as the reverse complement.
GACTAGTTCACTTTCTTCCAAGTTCTCTCTTCTGCTGCTATGTGTAACTAGTACCTAATGGACTCAGATCAATGTACAGGCTGAACACACTCCAAAAGCAGCATGTCAGTAATTAAATTTTAAGATACCCACCTTGCCCTCTGACAGCTTTTTTCCCCCTCAGGAGATGCATGTGGCTCTTGGAACATCAAAAAATCACCCATTTTCTCCAAAATGGGAAGGAAAACAACAAGAAGGCAGTGTGAGGCACATTTGTCAGGAGGGGTATCCAGCTCCTGGAAATGCTCCCTGGAGTAAGAACTTTGCACCTCAATAAGGGCTTTAATACACTGAGAGGTAAGAGATATATAAGGACACAATCACATGACTGCTTTCATCTGTCTCTTGAGAAAACCTCCTCCTTACTCATAATAGCATAATATTAGATCAAATACTGAAGTAAGAGATTTTCAAACCTTTTTTAATTAAATATTTATTATTATACCTCTGAATAAAAGCCAGGAAGAGAGCTCAGGAATCTTATACTTTCAGCCAAGACAGTGAATCAAGGATAGAGGGAGCACTTAAAGGGGTGTCCCATTGGAAGCTGAAGGACATCCCAGAGGGCCCCAGATGTGAGTCCTATTGATGTTTTGCAGAGGATCTGCCCTGGTTCAACAGTGCAGATAATTGGAAGCACAGAGGGGAAGAAATGGAGCTATAAAACCTGCAGCTTTGCCTGCAACAAACCTTTCCAGAGTAGCAACAGTGAGAATAAAATGACAAACACTGGACAAAAACACTAGAACTGAGGTACTGTGTTATTCTGCAATTGCCTTTTAAGCTTAAAACACTCACTAGAAAGTGAACAAGGATTTAGCAGGAAGAGGAGATACTCATTTGGACAAACTTGTCCTGCCCGGGGATTCCCCTGAGAATTGGAGATTTAGGCTTTATTGCTTATCTTCCCAGTGACTTGGGTAATAAAGAATTATATACAGTTCCTGCAAAGCCTTGTTCACCTAAGCGTTCTACGCAGGCTGTCAGCTGGTTCAGTAAAGGACATGCAAAGACACTGGAAGTGGAATTTATAGCTACTTTATGACTGTGCTACAAAGTACTTCTAAGTACCATCAAAGAAACCCTCAAACAAACCATGGTTTAAAGGACATCTCATACCCTGCCCCAAGAATACAGTATGTAACTTCTTAAAAACTCATCTCCACAAAGATAATAGAGCCCTCCTGGTGCTGTCACATAGACACTCACAAAGTCAAAGATAAATTTCAATGTTTTCCCTTTAAAAAAAGTTATCTCTTCTAGCTACAGCTCTTGTTTTACTGTTTTCCCTCATTTCAGTCCAAGCCAGGGTGGAGGAAATATCCCAAGTAAGTGTTATCATTGCAAGCACTGAAACAGTAAAGGCAAGAATTACTCACCTTTGAAAGCAGAAAGCATGGCCATGAAAAAGTCTATGGGTACATGCAGTATCCCCACAAGGGAGAGAACCAAGCCTTGCTTTTATCACTGAAGTGGCTAATAAGAACAAAAGGCTTCCAGCCATGCATTAGTGAAAAATGTCTTAATAAAAATATAAGCAGCTCCTTTGAAGCCTTGGAAAGCCATGGAAAAGCAGGCTGGAGTTACAGGAAGAGGTAATAGGGAACTAAGGGAAGAGCAGGATGGATTCAGCACCTTGCAGAACTGGTCCTTCTGACATGGCTGGCTAATGCCTACTAAATCCTGCATCCAGCTGGAAATACGTCCCACCTCTGCTCTGTTAAGATAAAACAACACATTGAGAGTTTGGAGAAAAGTCCTTTCACAGACCCAAACAATGTGAACTTTTCATTTGGTGACTACTGATCGGGAGGGCGTGCTGCTATCTCTGAGGCGTCTGCAGAAGGAAAACTTGTAAGTCAGAGAAGGTGCTCTAATGCCCCCTTTCAGCGGCATAAGTGGCCAGCAGAACAATTGCAAAACACATATGACTCTGAAGAAAAAAAAAAAAAAGAAAAACCTCTCCTAGATGGAAGAGCTTTGCAGCCTCCAAGACAGCATGTATTTTAACGGTTACCAGCTGTATTGGGTCTGGCTGAGATGGAATTAATTCTCCCCATAGCAGCCCTCACAGTGCTGTGTTCTGCATTGGTAGCT
>JANZLQ010000002.1:34185371-34195483 GCA_026212715.1 Elanus axillaris | reverse complement strand
GTCCAACTGAGGAGGGGGAGTGATAGAGCGGCTTTGGTGGGCACCTGGCGTCCAGCCAGGGTCAACCCATCACACCAGCATACATGCTGTGCCTTTCACAAAGCAAAGGGAAAAGAACTGTGGAGTCCAGAGAAAAGACTGTCCCCCCAGCCCCGTGGAATATGGCTGCTAATTCCTAGTTGCGTAGGTCAGTTTAAAATCTCACTAAACTCCATTGGCTCTTTAAAGAAAAAAGAGCAAAAAAACCTCACTCCCCACTTCCTATTACAGTTGATAGGCTGAAACAGCCACAAGAGGACACCATTTAATGACACCATCAATGGCATTTTAGAGGTTTTATCCTTACAAAATTTCAAATAAGTTGTCTAGAAGGGGAAGTTCCTAACACAACTTCAATAAATTGAAGCATGCTAATTCCACATCCATTGGGCTTCAATTCAGGGCTGTGCAAAGGCATTACCTTGTTCTAAGCACATGTTTAAATTTAATTGTCCTTATACTGAGTGCATCTTTAAGTATCTTTCTATACTGCATTACAAACTCTTACAAGTCTACAAAAGCATTAAAACTAGAGTGTGAAGTCATTATTTTGCTATATTTTTTCTTTAGGATAAGCCATACAACAAGCTTCTATAGACTGATGAAGCTGTAAAGTGCAAGTCAAAGCCTCCCTTGAACCAGTTCATTTCCCACTTACAACATTCCAGGACCCACTTTGGACTTGCTGTTTTTGTTTGCAGATTGTAACACAATCCCAGAGTATTTTATCCCTTCAGCCAGTCCTGCTCTCTCCTCAAATGCCTACACGGATCACCCTGCCCAGGACAGAAAAGCTAGCATCTAAATCTTGACCTTTGTATTTCTACAGCATCCACTAGTATAGACAGACCATAAGACTCTGGGTAGTCACTTCACCTCCTTCACTTCCCATATTTTATCTTGGTTTTATGACTCCAGCATTATTTTGACAAAATAACTGCTCCTTTGAACATCCAGCTTGACAACACATAGCACAAGACAGCCTTCTACTAACAGCTAATCATGTTCCAGCCTCTTCCACGAAGTAAGAAACTACTGTAAAGATATATTCCTCCCACCTTCTCTGATGGCCAATAGACCTGAGTATCTGTCACTCATGAGGAGGAAGAGCAGGGGCTGCAGATTTCTTAGCCTTTATCTGCAGTTTTATTTCTTTACTTGAAGAGGGAGGATATGCAGTTTGGCAGCACACTGAGCAAGCCAGAGAGGAAATCACAAAAACTAAAGGAAATCTTTCTCTTAAGGGTAAAGTGTGCTGGCGCCAGCAAAGTTTGGATTTGGGTGACCTGATTGTTGTTATACAGTGCTTAAAAAAATGCATGTTGTTCACTGAAAATGAGGTAGAATTAGCTTGTGCCTAGAAGCCAGCAAGGCCAGGGAAAGCAAGGTGGGTGTTAATTCTTGATCTGGAAAACAAAGGATGTGCGTTTATTTAGCTAATATATTTTCCGCACTACTGAAATGCTACATCAGCTTCAAGTTACTACAAAGAGACAGCTAAATATTTCTGTTGGAAGCAGCAGTGTTTTATTTTTCCCAAGTCACATGAAGTCTGTCTCAGAGCTTACTAATTCCTCCCAAACATGCTGAAATACTGTTGCCTTCAAGGAATGGCATTTGTCCTCAGCTCTTCTAGACCCAACACAGCTCCCCGAGCAAATGCTCATCAGAGAGCTGGTTCCCCAGCACCTGGCTCTTCTTCCTCTGGAGAACTGCCATTGACTTTGCCAAAACTGTGAACCGCAAAAGAGATGCAACTCTTAGCTCCTTCCATCTGCTGGAGAAACAGACCCATGAGGCACAGACACATGAGGCTTCCAAAAGTTTCACAGTAGTCTTTGCAGAGCCAGGAAGAAAACTTTGGTCCACCTGACTTCCAGTCCTGCCCTTTGAATACGAGATCCATAGCAGGGACAGAGAGACCTTCAGTGTGCACTAGGGCACGCCCCAGAGTAGTGCCAGTGTTGGAATAGGGGACAGCCACATTCCCTTCCCCCCTCAAGTCCTCCTGCCCCATACTGGCAGGTCCAATCTGGACCACACTGAATGCATTGAGGTCAGCTTTTACAACACATTTGGTTCAGAGGTGATCTGTAGAGTTGCACTGGCAGAGAAATCTCTTGGGCTGCAGAATGGATTTTGCTTTAGTCTCAGTATAAGCTGGATTTACTTTTCTAGCAAAAGCTGCTTTATTAAACACAATATTCTGTAAAACTTTTCCTTGTCCAGAGTAAGGCTAGGAGTTACTTACCCGATTTTCACAACAAGAGAACATAAGCTACCACCACAGCCTGAACTGGCTCCATATTGCCCCTCCATCAAGCAGAGTAAGGTCTCAGAAGCTCCATTGTACCCCCTTGATTCTGCTCACATGTCTGAAGAGGAACACATCAAGAGGGTGAGGAGGTGGTAAAGCCATGACCCAGCCTGTCCAAAGCAACAATCCACATTCCCAGGCAGAGAAGACAAGGCAGGTTTAGCCAGAGAATAAGAGACTGAGTCTCTCCAGGGCTTCACTGCTCTGTCCTTTAGCTCTGTTACAGTTCACAGGATATATGTGAAGTAGTCCAGGACTGCCAGTAGCAATTGCTGTTCAGCAAGGATCCCAGCAAATAACATCTCAACTATAATTACCTCCTGACTTGTCTCCTCTCTCGAAGTAGCAAAGTTAGTTAAACAGCTTTGCTCATTATCTCCTCCTATGGCCTATGCTGTTCACAGCCAGAATTTTCACTGTGCATTTTTAGCATCTCTCTTCACAATGCAGAAAAACAAACAGACAACAGAAATGCACAAGACATCTCCACTTGTACAGGAAACACTGTTGTTACTCTGCACTGTCTCAGATACAGGATAAGAAATCCCATCTGAAACTGCTTTCTGCCATTCTTGTAAGCCCCAGTGTAGAAACAGAAATGGATATGATTGCAGCATTGTGTTTTACAACTACATGAGATGAATTGCACGGGTACAGAGGAGAAATAATTCCCAGTGAGTTGCCTATTTGATTTTTTTTTCCAGCCCTTTGTTTGCAGATGTCATCAGGAGTCTTCAGCTTCCCTGAATTCATTCATTACTTAATTTACTTACCAAGTGATTTCTAGGGTCTATTCTCATCCTCTAAAATTTTCAAATTCAGAAGTTTAAGCTGCTTTGCTGAGCTGAGAACAGGCATATATTTTGTGGGAGTATATCTGGATCTCCTTATTAAGGTGAGATGTCCTGGAATTAAATTTTTGGTGCATCTAGAAGTTCAGAACACACTTTGGACATCAGGAGATAGGACAGCTTTGCTCAACAGCAGTCCTTTAGTTGGGGATCACAGTGTCTGAAAGAGCAGGCAAAGGTCTTGGTGCTCGTGATGATGCATACAGGTGCAAGCATTTTTTACTGCACTCTCTGGGACATGCAGTACCCTGGAAGAAACAAATTGTTAACACTATTGCTTTGTGAGGTTCATAGCCTGTAGTGACTTCCGAAAACAATAATTTCATAGAGTTACAGGTGCTTCCGTGGTCACTAATAGCATCTCTCGGCATCAGGCTCTAGTAAGTAGACAAGCACCCTGCAGAATAAGCATCACATTCTGTCACACTTCCAGGGAATCCAGCAAAGATCAAGGGTTCTACAAGGCTGAAAAAATGGAATATCCTCCCTGCTTGATTTTTATCAACATTAAGCAAAGCTGAGAGAAAAAACAGAGAGGATATCATATCCCAGGAGCCGACCATTGAAGACAGAGTTCTCTTGATGCCCAGCAGCCAAACCTTGCTTTCTACTGGATTCTGTGAGACAGTCAGTGCATGTTTGTATTGGCTTTGGCTGGGATAGAGTTAATTTTTTTCATAGTAGCTTGAGCAGGCAGCTCATCAGCTCCTTCCATCCCCATGCTTGGAAAGAAACCAAAACAGCTGCTTGGGAGACACACACACACAGAGGAGTCTCCTTTCTTCCACACCTCTGCTTTGACAACTGCACTGTAATGCATCTCTGATACCCAGCCCCAGTCCTCCCCTCAAGTTCTCTTCAGTGGCCAGAGCTTTATTAATGCAGTTTTACCTCTTGCTCAGGGTTTCAGTACCTCAGACACATTTGGTAGGCCTGGAGATTCTCACGTCAGAGTACTTGTTCATGAATATTGATGGAGAAAAGGAAAACCACATGCACAGAGCCATGCTTGTAAAACCTTTGTGATTCTAGTAAAAGGTTAGCCTTTCCCTTCCCCACATCCAGTACTACCATTCTTGGGAGCAGATCAATTCTTGCTAAGCTATGGAAACAGACAAATTAACCTGAGCAAAAAGCAGAGATGGCTGATGTACATGCACAAGCATGTACTTAAACACCACCACACATAGTTTCTAGGATTGACAGCTACAACATGAAGGAAATCACTTCATGGTGATTCTGTCAACTGCTGTTTCTTTCCATCAGGAAGTTCACAAGACAGGTTTGGGAGCAGGAAACTTGGGAGAAGAGAAGGAGCCCTAAAAAGTTTGGATGTTAGAAATCAATAGCTTCTAGAGGAGTGAGGAGAGAGATGCCATTTGTAAGTAGTTTAATGCTCTGGCATTTTCATTGCTTATTGATTAGAAAGTGCAAAAAACACAGATGAGGATAGAGGGACTGATGACAGAAAAATCAATGGCTTTTTTTACCGGAGTCATTCAGTAGTAGTGAAGGAAATTTGCCATTTTTCAGAAATCACATCAGGTGGGTGTGAGCTGGCACAATCTCCTATTCCCCAAAGGAGGATGTCCAAGCCTTTCACCTCCCACCTGCCTCTCATTAGCTTGTGCTGCTCTGCAGCTCAGTGGAGCAAGGAGAGAGGAAAAAGCCCAGTTCTATTCCTGAGTCTCTTGCCAACCTGTTGGCTGGCCCTAGGCCATAATTTCTGTAAAAGAAATTAGATGATGCCTCTTCCTGCTACCTAAGTGTTGTGCAGCTCAATTTGTGAATGCTTGCTTGCATGGTACTTTGAATATACCAAACTGTAGTACAAACAGCTGTTACTGTAAATACACAGCCGATCACAGAGTACCATTGACCACAATGTTTATTAAGCTGGAGCTGTGGAAAACCTCACACTTACTGTGATCTATTTAATAGTTGCTACATTTATTTTACTGTGTACCTAAATACATGCAAGGGGCTAACAAGACAGCTTGATTAGATACAGCAGATCTATGTCATTGCATCATAATAATTTCACGTTCACACTGCCCATGGTCTGACCAGGTTGTGACCTGGATCCTTGACAGCTATGCCCTGTTATCATACTTTTCTGATTAATGTGAAGACAGGACATACAGAAGACACTTTCTTTCTCAACCAAGAACACATGCATGAGTGACCATGACAAATGGAGGGATCAAATCCCCATGTTGACTGCAGGAACACAGAGATGCAATTATACTCTGCATCCAAAGCACATCCAGCTTTCCAGCAAAACCTTAGAGATGTCACTGGCTTCCATTGCTCATTGACTTTGTCACCCAATTTTCTCCTACTGCTGCACTAAATCTTCTGGAACTCAGGTGGAGAATGATAGAGCAAGAACAGGGCAAGCCCCTGGAATGGCCACTGTTCAAGATACCTGTCTTGCAAACAACATTTCTAGGCCATGCTGGGTATCTAACAACACATGCCTACATCTGTGTTGGCTCATCAAACTACCTTGATGAGAAACAGAGAGATCCCTTCACTAATTGACTCATCAGTAAAGACAGAGAGGCATCCAGATCATGACTCACACAATCTGAGACATCTCACCTGGGATAAAATGAACATGACCTAAAAACACTTTATCCCTGTTGCTGTTGATGCCTACAGCAGTGCAATATGACTCCACCCAGCAAGTCAACTCCATGTTATAGTTTGCCTGGGAGTGGTGAAATCTGTAGATAAAATAGGAGACATTCAGACTGACAGACCTCTGCTTGCAAACAAATGGCTCCTTACAACAGCTACTAATTGATATTCAGAGCAAAAGCCTCGAAACTAGCAGCAGCCATTGCTTCATGCTCCTCTTACAACAGCTCCCCCAGTTTCTTCCTGCGCAAACTTGTTTCCCTGGAAAAATCAGCAGCAACTTGACTCTTGGCTTGAGAGTTCAGTCACCACTGAATACTTCAGCAAGCCCATGCAGAGTGTGATGCAGAGACACAGCAAACACTGCTGTTGACAGAGGGAGGGAGGGAAAGGGACTGTCCCTCAACAGCCAGTGTTTTAAGCAGAGCCAAGGACTCAAAGGCCCTGCCAGCCAGAGCACTCACCAGGTTGACGAAGTCCTGGTAGCAGATCCTCCCCTCAGAGTTGCTGTCTGCCAGGGCCAGCAGGACCTCCAGCTTGTGGGGGTCCAGCTCTGAGCCGTGTCTCTGGAGAAGGGAACGAAACTTCTCGGTGCTGATGTAGCCGGTGTTGTCGGGATCGAACTAGGATAGGAGGGGAAAGTGCTACAATTAACCATTCCACATTAACACACAACTCTGCCAATGCATTCATCACCTGCAGCAGGCCCACAGGGACCCCAGGGGCTGCTCTAGGCTTTGGTGATGCATTGCCCTGCAATCACCCCATCTCCAGCTTCCATTCACTGCCCAGGGACTGCAAAGCACCCTGCTGCAGACGGAGGTGAACCCAGGCATCATCATCCACACCATCACCCTGTCTCCACCCAAGCTTCAGCTAAGTCAGCTCCCTTCACCTTCCTTCCCTCTGCATCATCGTTTCTCCTGGCTATTTTTTATATCCCTCTTTATCTGGACTATCAAGCAAACCAGAGATGCAGTGTCAGATAAAGCGTACTGAAAACAGTTTTACTCCTGTATTTCCTAACACAATTGCAACACAGGAATATGCCATCCCTCCTCAAGCCCTTTCTGTGCTCAGTATTTCTGACAGTTACTTTTCCAGATCACCTCTACAGATGCCTTCAAAATGGTAAGTGCTTTCACTGCTGAAGAGCTCTCTGTTTTAAGATGGATTGGAAAGAAAGTCTTTGGACAGGGAGCAAAGGAGATGAATGTTATGTCACACTAAAAGTGACAAGGCAACCACATGCCATTTTCAGAACATAAACCAGACTCTTTAGAAGGAAAGACCCAGGTGAAATTTGCAGTGAATCCCACTCTGACCACAAACATCACTGTTTTCCCTCAGACTAAGTGGTTAATCTCCTAAAAATGCCAGTGACCAAAAAGAGACAGCTTTGCAAGACTGTTCAAACTTACAACTGCTTCCAGTGGCCTCTAGCCCATGCTAAGCTCCCCAGGGCACTCTGCGAGGGGCTGCCAGCTCGCAGGCAGGCACACCCCCAGCCCCAACAAAACCAGTGCTGGCACCATGCTGAGCATGTTTCTTTTGTGCTTTGAAAACTAGTGGATGCAAGCTGCCAGACCAGCCCACATTAGCTGTGGTGCAGTCAGATCTCTGCCAGCTTTCTGTTGCTGGGAGATTTGCCTTTGATTTCCCAAACTTGGCTGTGAGGACCCTGGTGCTCACTGGCCTCCTTTTGTAGATAATGATATCAAGCTTGTTGGATGGATTGAATGGCTGTCAGGGGGCAGGGTGGTCAGGAGGGAGTCTTTTCATGGAAACATTTGGGACATAAAAGGCCTTGGCAGAGCCAAAAAGGTCCTGACAATCCTCACTCTTTCCTAACAGAGAACAAAAGCTGAACAGGCGCCGGGACTTCAATCAGACGCGGTGGAGTAAAGGCTGCCTTGGCAAGGGAGAAGGTGAGAAGGGGTATGTGGTATATGATGCAGCCTGCCAGTGGCAGGGCTGGCACTGCTCTGCAGCAAGCAGAGCAGCTATAAAACAGACCAGCCTCAGACATGGGCAGCTTGTTTAGAGGACACAGTGCCCACGTGTGAGGATCTGGCTCAGTCTCCTTCCAGCCAAAGCACCTTTGTCCTGCTGCTCCTGGGGACTTCTGCTACCACTGGCTGCTTTGTGAGGAGGAGCTGTCTAATCTGAGGAGGCAAGATCACAGCCCATTGCTGGAGCAGAGCTGGTCTGTGATTTTTTCAAAGCAGCAGCCCCTCTGTGAGGAAGCTGCTGGAGCAAGTGCATGACACAAAACATTCAAACCAAGTGACCTGTGGGCCAGTCAGAGCTGGGCACTCTCCCCTGCTCTCTGCCAAGGGTTGTTCTGTCCTTGCAAGGTGGCCTGGATGTACCTTCCTGACAGCTGGCACTCAGAGCCAAAGGTGGATTTCATCAGCTGTTTACTGTTAAACAAGGGCTTAATATTAATCCCTGGAGAAGTTTAGCTCCCCTATTCCAGCCCACTCTGATGCTTTAACAGATCAAATTCTAAAACCAGCCCCAAAATCAGGGCTTCTGCACTCTGGCTCAGTTCTGATGCTTTTTGGCTCTTCTTGCTGGGACTCCCAAGCCAGCCTAATTTTCCAGTGCCCAATCCCAGAGGCACAGATACGCAGGAAATAAAGTATTATTAGCATAATACCTGAGGTGACCTTTCTCAAGGGGAATTTGCAGAAGCTTGGAGATGAGTCATTCAGTGAATGAATCTAACACCTGCAATCCCACAGATACTGCTGTGTTCATCCTTGTTTCCTGAAAACATTTGACCTAACCAACATCTTACTTAACCGCACCACTTTAACTGTATCTTGACAGTCAGATGTCAGAACCTACCTTGTCTAGGACAAAACCATTTGCTCCCTGAAAGCTTAAATGCCTTCCTACTTTGAGGGCCAGGGTCAGTGACTGAAGCATGGGACTCTCCCCATGCTGTATGCTCACTGTTTGACTTTGTAGGAAAAGACTGATGGCCACAGCCATGGAGAACATGGCTATTCCTTCCAAGGACAGAAGAGATACAGAGCTGAAGCACACAGGCTCCCGAAGCACAAAAGATGTGCTAAGATCACAAACCACTTCTCCCAGACTTTTTTTCTGCTTTAATGCATTCCAAAAAGAAACATTTTGTAACCAAGAACAAAAATTACACAACAGCTTCAGAGTTTCAAACCAGCCCACAAGGACACACTAATGATTCCAGACTCACAAGCACTAGAGCAGACACAATCTTGTCACTCAAGATGGTACTGTCCATAGCTGTTACTGGCTGCTGGCTTCCCAAATGGACAGGCAGCTGAAGCCTGTTTGGTGGCTACAAATGAGCCTCTGCTCCAAAGATGCTTCTTTCTCACACCAACAGGTACCAGCATTCCTCCTTCAGCTCACTGTCTTGCTGCTTGTCCCACCAAAATCAAAGCGGTGGCAGAAGGTAGCTAGTATTTTCAGTACTGTAAATGTGCTAGGGAGACTCTTCTCTTTCACATTACTATGTATAATTTTCTTTTCGGTACTAAGTTAATGTTACTAATTAGAAATAGGTTTGAATTAAAACAGTGGATCTGAATGCATGGAAGAGTAAGAGGTGAACAATAAACAACTGGCATCTGAACTAAAAAAGCCAGACTTGGAGCAGGACTAGACCACTGCTTCCACAACCTGGAGTAGAATGTTTTTCTGTAAACCCCAGCAGTAAGGGAGTTCTCTTATTTATGTTTAAACAATTTTTCAGCATATAAAAATCTGTCACTACAGCACTCAAAATCTACATCAACACTTCAAACTGCCTCAAACCTTGTTTCTGATATCACAGCTAGCCACAAAAATCAAGGGGTTGAGTTGGTCCTGCAGAATGTGTCCCCACCCACGGCAAAAACAACGTGTGATGACACACTCAAAACACTTGGGTCCATCAATTATAAAAGAGGCAACTGACCTTTGCTAGACGCTTCATGTATTTATCCATGATGATCTTGTTAAGGGCTAGTTGTCCCACAAGCCCAGCCAAGCACCTTTGTCTCACCGAGAGGACAGACAATGACTGGCAGCCAGCAGCAAGGCTGTGCTGAGCCCCAGGTTCAGCCCCACAGGGACAGCTCCCCAGGCAAAGCCTCCCAGCAGCTAAGTCAGCACAGTGGCTTCCTTCAGCACAGTTACTTCTGCCTCTGCCCATCTACTTGGGCAAACAAGCACAACACAACGGGTGCAGGGATGAGGAAGGCCATTTGCTCCCCCTCACCCACCCC
>JANZLQ010000002.1:34170421-34185271 GCA_026212715.1 Elanus axillaris | reverse complement strand
CAAACAATAGGACACTAACGGCAATTTCATGCAAGGTTTCCTCCGCATTTCAATGACAATCACCCTTAACTCCCTTGATCCTCAACCAGGCTCTTAAGCAAAAATGTAAATATGTTAATGACCGTAGCAGCCATCTGACTCAGGATCTTAATTCCCTGGCCAAAACGAAGCTATCTTTTGCTATTTCTTCCTTATTTTAGAGCAGACATGCCATAAACTGAAGGCCCCACAGAAAAACTACAAGACAAATATAAGGGGAGGGGGCCCTGCAAACTCTGATGGAAATAAGAAATATGGTTGAGAAAAGAAAACGAAATCTCAAATTGTTCCTCCTCTTTAATTAAAGACACATCAGCCACAGCTCAGTGAGCAAGTAGGGTGGAGGCTGGTGCTGCAGACAGACAATGGGCATCTTGGGAAAACACAGACATTTCACATAGCGCAGCCAGCTGCTCCCCTCCCTCATGGCAAACAGCCCTCTGGGGCATCAGAGCAGCTGGAGAGTCAACAGCTGAACTGGGCAAAACATGAGGATCCTTGGCTGGCTTTAGGTTTGCAGATCTGTTGCAGGAACAGAAAATTTGCTATGACCCGTGGTTTCCTCATCAAGGGGCTTTGTTTTGGCATCACCCAAGCCATAAGTTGCCTTTGCAATGGGCAAGGCTCCAAGCAACTTCATCTAATTAGGAAGTTGGCTTTGAGTAGGATCAGTCCCTTCAAATCTGAATCATTCTATGGTCCAGTGGTATCTTCATTTCTGGGGGGGACTGGCCTGGCAGTCAGGCCTCCTGGCACTGATCCCAGTTCTTCTCCAGACTAGGAGGCAGATTCTGGAAATAAATTGCCCTCAGCTTTATCTTCCCCTCCTATTACATGAAAATGACAGCTTCTGTGTTATTTCCTACCAGAAAGGAGCTACCAATAGTAGGCCTGCTTCTTGTTCACATTGGGCTCTTCCCACTGGAAAGAGAGAGTCAATCACATGCAAAATCTGTTCATCTCCAAGGGTTTCAGAAACCGCTCTAAATTTGCTGGATTTGAACTCAGACCATTAGATGGCATAGTCTCCGCAATCTAGGGATGCTAACAAGCTCTGGAAACAATCAGACCATCTCCAGCCTCAAAGGCCATGCTGTAGTTAAATCAAGCATCTCCAAGTCAAAACATGGAATTGACAGACTCCAAGTTGAACCTGTGAAAAGACATTGAAGACAGGCACTGAAACTCTCCTCAGGATAGTCACACATTTTACCAGAGCCCACTCTCTACCTTTGCATAATCTTTAGGGTCATGCTGTGAGTTGGTGAGAGGGATTTTTTTGTTTGTTTAAAAAAAAACCAAAATACAAAAAAACCCAACAATATGGCAACAGTATAAGTAGCATTTGCTCCTTTGATGAAGATTAAAGGAACGACAAGGCAGAAGATGAAAGCCTGCCTTATAATCCAAATGAGAGGGCAAAAAGCAGGGGCTGTTTTAACAGGAGTTTCATCACTCCTTGGTGGTGATGATCTTCCCAGCAGCTTAATGATCCTGCTCTCTCTTCCAATAGTGGGAGGTACACATGAGAGGAGAAACCCTGATCCAGAAGAGAGGAAGGCCAGTCAAAGGTAAGCATATATACCTCCACATTGAAATCCAGCCTAACACCGTTAAAACTCACATAATCTCAGTTGCCTGAACATGTGTAGTAAAACATTAGTGCTGGCTCCAGTGATGCACATTCTCTTCCCCTGTAAATAATGAATTTACCCACCACTGCCCAGACAATATAAAGTGATTAAGGGCTCTCCAGCAGTACTTTTAGTGCATGTTTGATTGCTTTGACCCGAGGTGAACCCAAAGGCTGGAAACATCACCCAGCTCCCAAAAGCCAGATTGCATTTAAGCAAGGAGGATATACTCTCACTAACTCACCACGCAGGGTCCCCAGACAAGACCCGCTCCCTGGAAAGCTGCAGTGAGAGAGCACAGAGCTACCCAGCTCAGCAGTCACCTAGGCAGGGAGGCATTCTCAGGGCAGATGATCCATCACCTGGATTTGGGTGTTTCTCTGCACACAGCACATGGCAAACTGGAGATGGAGGGAGCTGGTATGAGTTTCCCTTTTCCTTGAAGAGCAGAGCAGCCTGAAGGACCAGGTTCATAAGCTAGCTGGCCAACCTGTAGAGGTGTTTCTGCTCTAGTTTATTTCTCCTACTGTCTTAGGTGCAAAGACAAGGAAAGGACCTACATTACTACCATCTGTTGTTACCTTGTGCAAAAGCACTTCATCTAAACAGATACTGGAAGTACAGATTCAACATGAACAGGAGAACAGAAGGATTCAGGAGCACACCACTGCTCAGTCAGGCAGAAAGGAAAGAGGGCTTTGGGGCCAGGTATGAATTCTTGGTATTGCCAAGATTTCTGGAGTGAACCCAGGGCTGTGGTGCACCAACAGAGCATGACTGGATGATGGCTGCAATAGCAAAGAGCAATTAGCAAGCCACAAGGCCAAGCAGCACAGGAAGAATATGAAGAGAGCTGGCCTTCTGCCAAAGTTTCAGGTATAGAAACATATCAAACTTTCCAAAGCCAATGACAGCTGGACACCACATTGAACTCCTTGACTCCACAGATGTTTAGACCCCTCCCTGGTCCAAACAAATCCTGCCTTTGGAGACCCCTGGAATTTCTGACCCAGAGCGTGCTGGGGAAGCCTATCACGCTCAGCCAGGTACCCAAATCCATGTTTCTGTTTCCATATACATTTTTAATGCAACTCCCTCCACTATCCTTCCTCTGCCTGTGGGTTTCTTGCTGCAAGTCCTTGCTAAGACAGTAAGAGAGGATAGAGCTGAGAAGCACTCACAGAACCTGTTTGTTGAGCTACCTTTCAGTCCTCTGCTGTCTCAACAACCCACCACTCTGAGCCATCCCATTGTCTCTCTCCAGATCAGCCTCCTGGCAGAACACTCACAGGAATCAGCCTCCAGTCTCAGCTGGGGAATTACACACAGTGTTCAAGCCACCCAGAACTAAATTATTCAAAATATGCCACTGTGCTGGCTTTGAAACCAAAGCCGCTCCCCAGAAAGAAGCCAGGGTAAATAGAAGCTCTATTATCAGCAGCACTGACAAGGAAGGAGATGAAGCACTGAAAGTGAGGGAGATAATTACATGATTAACGAGACAGCATGGATGGCAGGAGATGCCCTCCATTATGCCACAAGGCTTAATGCAAAGAGACATGTTTATAGACTGAGCCTTCTCCAGCTCTGCTTCTTCCTGTTTTATTATTTATGTAAGTGCATTAAGACTAATGGAAAGAAGCTGAGGCACTCTAAAAAGCGGTGGGCTTTTTTTTAGGTAGAAATAAAAATTTTATTCTTGATCCAGCACTGAGCACCTTGCATATTTTCCTGGACAGATGTCCTCAGCTGCAGCAACAGGCTGGGCAGGTTACAGCCCAGACTGGCGAGTCACATACCTTGCATCATCAGCCCAGTTCTGGTGCTGACTATCTGCACATTTCTGAGAAGGTGGACAAGATGAAGCCTACAAGAGATCACCTAGTGACTACCATGACCAAACCCACCCTAACAGTTAAAACCTTTTCTTAAATCCTTAGGCAAGAGATTTAACACTCTTTCTAGATCTGCTTGTCAGCACTGGCCCAGACATTGTTATATGTACAAATGCCCAATCTCTTGCTCTCCCTTTTGAATTCCTCTAGTTTTTAGAGCTCTACAACCTCCTGAGGCAATGAGTTCCACAGTCTAATTAAAATTAAACCTACTTTTCATCTGGATGGTATAAGGCATTAAATATCAAAAGCTGAAAAGAGCAATATCCATACTACCATGACATATGATATTCTCATTTACTACCACATAATTATTGTTCATCTCTTTTTAGCCATGTCTTATTGGAGGATATAAAAATCCTGTATCGCTATTAATCACATCTCTCAGGGCTTCCACATTGTGAGGGGACATAATGCATAAGCCATTTCATTCAGAGCTGAAATGCAATACACTCTGGGTGGGATGCTGCATTTATTTGGACTACATAACTCAACAGAAAGCATAGCATGCACAGTCAACCTCACAGCTGGGAGACAGACAGGCTGTCATCACTACTGCTATGAGGAAAATAAAAAAAACCAACATAAAATCAAAACCCAAAACACAATAGTCAGAATAGCTGTTCAGCTGGGGCTGTATTTCAGGCCAAGTTCCTGCAGTCAGATCCCTGCTTAACCCCAGGTTAAGTAAATGTACACAAGCATTTCTGTAAAATTCAGGGCTACCAACGATGTCACCTGTCACAGCAGAGTTTCTGCTGGTACAGATGAGGCAGATGAGTCTTCTCATTCAAAACAGGGTTTTGGTCTGATATTATCTGGAAAAAGTAGCATAGGTGGTACTAGCGCAAAAGAATCTGGAGTAGTTGAAACATTTATGTTCTGTATATGGACAAAAGCTGAATAAATTATTTCTATTGTATGGTGATGACACACTTTCTGTCCCAGCAGTAACTCTGGAGAACATTACACAGCAGCTGCCAAAGTTAGATAGTTTTGAATCAGCAGGTCAAGGTAACTTTCATCCAAAAGATTTTTAAAAGCCAGTACTAATACTTATTTTCTGCAAGTCTGAGAACACTGGAGGAACATCAAGATCTGCTTTTTACCTTTCTTCCAGCTTTGAATCAGCAATGTAGCCCTTCCAGCCATAGCTCCCAAACTCCTGTCCAAACATGGTGACAGGCACCCACACCATTTCCAAAACTGCAGGGCTGTGACAAGAATTTAATGGGACAAAGCAGGTCTGTTAGCCTAATAGCAACCCACAGCAAATAAACAGAAGACTGATACTGAGTAATGCATAATGGGAGGACTGGTCTAATATCAGTCAGAACAGGCTACATTAAACAGATTATGTTCAGCTGATATTATCTGGGTGGAATACAAACTTGGTGCCGATCATAAGACAAGATTGCTGGTATAACTGATTTCTGCAGGGCATCTGACATCACCAGACAACCCTGTGTTTGAGCACTTACTGAGACACAAACTCAGGCTGTCACACATTCAAAATGATAAAGTCTGGCTATTTGACAGGTCTCAAAAATAAAACTAAGCTAGAGAGCTACCATCACATGCAGATGCCACTAATGGGGTCCCATGAGAATTTGTTCTTGCCCCTACAGAATTATCGTTAGTGACTTTCTCCAAAGTGTAAGGCAAGTCTGCATCATGCTCACAGATGAGCTAAAGCAGCAAGTTACTAAGCATGAGCTGGGTCTTTTGGTAAAGCTGGGTGCTTGCAAACAATACGTATTACAGTAAAAACAAATGGAAAGCCATATGGCCAGGAGCCAAGAATGTCAGCCAGCTTACAGGATGGGGAATGCCATCTTCAGAAGCAGCTACTCTGGGAAAAAAAAACAACAAACTTTGTTTGTTACACTGAGAGCTCTCAAAGTAACACTGCCTTCAAAAAACGAACATGACCTGCAGGTTTGTAAACGAGATGCCATTACCTCTGTGTTCGGCACTTTGTTACTGGTATAGTCCGACTGGCTCCGCTGACAGGCTCAATTCATTAGTTTATGAAAGGGAAGGTTAAGCAATGATTTGATCGCTGTCCAGAAGAACCACAAAGGGAACAGAAATTTGTCAGTAGAGGATTCTCCACTGTGACAAAGGTATAATCACATCTAAGGCCTAGAGGTCAAAGCTGGGCAGCTTTAGATTAGAATAAGTTGATTATTTTTACTATTAACAAGTGAAATGTCTCACTAACTTCACCAGAATTTTTATAATTGAATTGCAAGTTTTCTTAGGAGATGAGGTATGGCTGAGGTCAAGCAGAAGACCACTCAGAAAATCTTCTAGCCTTCGTTATGAGAGACTAGATGATCCCAACAGTTCCCTTCTGACCAGACTGCAAGTTATTATAGCTCAGAAAAACTTAAGCCAAACAGATGCATTTAAAGCCCCAACTAAAAACTGCTGTAACACACATATAACCAGAAAGACCCACCTATATTGGAATTCAAACCACACTTCTGGTCAGAACAACAACCACAGAGCAGAACTCCTACTAAACAGACTAGGAAACTTATTTAACTCATACTGATTTTACATCTGGCTTTGTTCAGTCATGGGGACTAGAAGCTACCAAACTCCTCTGCTTTCCAAGCTAAACTGGAGCAGAAAATAATGTCAGCCTTGTGAAGAGGCAGAGGTATTGCATGATTCCATGCAATGCCTTGTAGGTACTTGGCATTACACTGCAATGACATAACCATCTCAAAAGTACTCCAGGCAGGCTGGTTCCAAATGGAGCATGAGCTGGAAGCATTATTACTCTAACCTCTATCATTTAAACACTTGAGAGCAAGCAATCCTGGCTTGCATCTTTCCAGGGTGATCACAGGGGTTACAACTGCAGTAAGGAGCCAGACTGCTGGAAGCTGTGGTGGTTCACATTGTTTCTTAGGCGATATATCCAAATCAGTCCTGGATGACACCCAGACTGCAGGTTCCCTGCATGAAGGACTGCAAGGGTAAGGTCTGCAGTGTTTGCACTTTTCCAGTGTCTGCTATGTCAAATATACTTTGGTTTAAGGGTAGAACAGTTTTGTCCAAGTGCCAAAGCTGCACAACGACAAGTCAGAAAAATCAAGCTGCATTTTTGGCTTCTTGTACGCCTTATATCTTATTACTGGATACAAGAGACAAATGTAACGCAAGGCACAGTGTTTCTAGAGCTCTCTTTGCCACAGTTTTCAAACAGACACAAAATGTGTCTGAAGTTTTAAAGCAAATCATGACTTAAATAAAGGCTCCACAACATGAATGCATCTAACTTCATAGGAAGAAGTGCTGTCCATGCAGGTTCCCAGCCCAAGCCTTACAGCTGGAGCAGAGCAGTTCTCCCTGCAGGTGACAAAATGCAAGGCTGGCCTCGGGCTAGCTGTGTCCTGCAAGGTGTAATGTCTCTGTGGGGCCCAAACATGGTGAATAGGGAACCCCTTTTACACACTTACCAGCCTGACAACAAACTATACCACAGCATGGTTTGAAATCCCTCTTTTAGACAGTTATCAGAGGAAAGGCTCTTCCTCACAGCATTGACAAGTCCTCACAGAGCCTGGCCCTGCTTGAGCCGTATGAGGGGCTCCTTACTGCCTCGGGAGACAACATGGGATACTCCCTTCACAGCCTCCCACACAACAGAGCACTTGCCTTGTCAGTCAAACCTGCAGTCACTCAGAGAGCCCCATTCCTTGTCTGCCTCCACCTCTTTTCTGCCTCCTTTACTGAACTAATCAGATTTCTCATGTGTACAGGACTCACACATGCTTTAAAGAACACCTGCTTCCTCTCCCAAGCTCTAATATTCCCCTTTTACTTGAACAGGCTGGCTTGAATGCAGTTTAACCATTCAAAGCTGAAGCCCCCCATGGGCACCCACAGGCAAGCAGACCTCCCACTTAGTCCTCCTGCCACACTGCAGCAAAGAGACCTGCTCCTTCAGTGGGGTGATGCCTGCACCCTGCCAGCATGGCTGTGAGCTGTAGGGGACTATGTGCACAGCAGGCTGGGGGATCTTTGGCAGAGGCTTGTGACCCATATTTGCCATGTCTGCATCACAAGCAGAGGTTTGTGGCTGCACTGAGACTTAGAAACAACAAGCCCTGGCTACTGCAATTCACAAGCTATTTCCTGAGTAACACTTAAAACACACATTCAAGTGCAGAGATGCTTTCCAAAACTGATACAACCCCAATGCAGATGATTAGAAGAAAGAAGCAGAGAAGGCACAGGCATCAACCATAATTAGAGAGCCAGCGTAATTAAGAGAATGCATGTCATGCTCCTCAGGAACGAGGAAATCAAAACAACCTCCCAAGGAGTTACCTGAGAGTTGTAACCACTGCAAACAAAGGGGAAACAAGCCAGGAGGGAGAGACAGAAAGACCAGACTGAAAGGGATGGTTAGGAAATGGCAATACTCTTCCTACTCATGCATCATGATGCATCTCTGGGAAGCAGAAAGGGGGGGGGGAATAATTTTCTCACCTGCAGTGTAACTAGAGAGACAAATCCACCCAAAATAATACCACCAGGTTTCTACTGGGGATTAATTAGCCCATCAAGTAGGGCCAACTTCTAGCAGAGCATCCTCACGGAGCACGCTGCAGACTGCTGTGCTTTGGATAGTCACGGAGAAGGGAGTGGAAAGATACAAAAGGAGGACTGCAGAAGGGGCAGGAGGAGAGGGCAGCCCAGGCTGGCTGAGAGGAAGCCCAGATGAATGGAGAAAGGCAAGTAGGGAGGTGAATGAGCAAGAGATGATGAATGGTAGGGAGGGCATGGAAGCTTTACACAGGGCAGAGAGCAAAGACAGACCTGAATGGGGAAGACTGAAAGGTGCCGCTTGAATGAAGGGGAAAGAGGGGAGGAGAAATGAGGCAGAGAGCGAGCTTAGCAGCACAAAATGAAATAGTACAGGCAGAATAGCTTCCCACATGGACTTGACAAGGCCTTAGAGAGAGACGCAAGTAACACAGCATGAACTTTAATCCTGGACCAGAAAAGCTGCCTGGAGCAGACAGTGATACCATCATCTGTCCCTGTATAATCCCTCCACCATCAGGCACCTTCTTTGCTCCCAGTCAACAAATTCTCATGAACCCAGAGCAACTTGAACAGCAGCCACCAAAGGCAGAGGGCCCCATCAAAGAGAACTGTAGCAAAACTGAGACAGTGACATGGAAACAGCTGATAGGATAAAGCACCAAGACAATTACAAGCAGCAGCCCAAGAGATGCAAGTGTAACGTTACCCTAAAGGTGGGACAAGATGCAGTTCATATGTATGACATAGAAACATTGTTTATCATCAGTGTTATTTGCAGGGCTTTCCTCCTACTTTTGAAGTCAGGATAAGTTTTTACAAAACAAAACTTTTCCAAGCAAAAACTTGGGAGATTTGACTCATGCCAAGACTTTCCTGTAAATTTGCCTTAGCTTTGACCATTGATTGTTTAGAAGAAGTTCCCTCAGATTCTGCAAGGCCAAAACATTGGACATTACCATTTTCAAAATGTTTCCTTAGAAAATTGCCATTTATGTTTATGTTCAGAGTGCCCAGATGGTTTGGCTCAAGTCAAACTAATATTTTGCTCAAAGAGAAACAAAAAGCATTTTTCCCAATCTTTTGGGGAATTGCAAACAAAATTCTACATACCACTATTCACTCGCCTCTGCTCTTTTCACAGCTGGGGAAAATAAAGCATTTAGAAAGGACACCTGTTATTACCTGAACCTCACTGGCAGAGCTGAAAACTGGATACACTCCCACCCCTTTTGGTTGTGCAGATTTAGATAGGCCAAGGTATCTGTTATCCTAGGTCTATCAGTTACCCCCTACATGATCCTGTGCCGAATCTAATTTTCCTGTCTGCGAAGCAAAAGATAGGGTGACTCACTCTAAAAGGGACAGCATAAGGCCTTAAATCATAGCCCTTTATTTCATGCTCAGAAAATATTTCATATTTATCAGGAACAATCATTTAAAAGCTAATTCAGTGTCTGGAGCTCATGTTTTGCTTGTTCATAGACTCCACTGTCACACAAACTGAAATGAGAGGTCATAGAAACCCAGTAGAAGGTAGGACACAACACTCAAAACCAAACACAATGGAAAGGAAAACAAATTTAAATCTAAGACTTGACCCTACTTTGCCTTTTCAACACATCAAGGCAGTCAAACATACAAACTGGCTTTTAAAGTGTTGCTAGAGGAACCATGAGGGGGCCCATTTGTGCCTCAACTTGAGACTGGTTCTGCCGCCTTCTTTTTTGATGTTTCTTGCACCAAGTAAATATAACAGTATCAATGCAGTTAATTTCAGGCAAAAAAATGTAAGCATCCCGGAGTAAGAGCAAAAGCAGCAACTCATCCAAGAAAAGACATGGGGATTCCTTCCCCCCCACACACACCCACCCCCTGCTAAAGAAATAGCAAAGGAGTTCCTGAGAAAATTGTGCTGGATCATCAATCCCTCTCAGAGAGGTCCAAAAATATAGGACAGAAACTTGGGATCTGGCCATTAGCAATCAGGTCTCTATCACAGAGTGCATTTTGAAATTATAATTTGTGCTCTTTATGATTCACAGTGGTACTACTGCCATTGGCTCAGTAGACAGAGTTCCACTTTACAAACTGGGAACAAAAGGCAGAAAGAAAGGCAAAGTAATTCACCCAAAAATGCAAGAGGCTTTAAAATACTGCTATGGTTGAGATGAGCTGCCTGTGCTCCAGCCACCTCCATGAAGTACTCCTACACAGCCACCTAATAACTGACTAGTAAAAATTGGAAATTACCAAATACTAGAGGAGGGATTTTTAAGGAGGAGTTAAGAGTAAAGGTCAAAGCACTCCCAGGAAGTACACTAAGCTTGATGATATCAACAAGTAACAAGGAAAGATGTCAAAGTGTGAGAGTCTCTTCTGGAAGCAGCAGGGAGATGAAGAGGTAGATGTGCGCTTGCGCAGGTATTCACACACACACAGCAGTGGCAGAGCGACTGTAAGGGTTTCCAGAAAGGCTGCTCTGCCAAAGCTGACATGCTTGAACATTGTAACTTGACAGGCCAGTTGAGCCTATGAAGAACCATTACTGCAAATAGACAAGTGTCTTGCTTTTCCATCTGCCAGCCTGGGCACGGGCAGATCATGTTACATATGGCACTGGGGGAAGGGAAAGAGAATACAAATAATTCTCAATTCAGTGAAAGGAGTGCAAGCTGTGCAGCTGCTGCAGTGTGAGCAAGCCCTAACAGCACTAGCTATTGCTTTGGGTCAAGAGATCATACCATTTCAGCCTGCTTCCTCACTTGGGCTTCATCCCAGCTGCTTTCCTCTCCCTTTAGTGCCTGCCTGCAGGAACAGCTAGCTCTCTGGAAAAAATCCAAATACAAGGAAGAGAGGTTACATGTGCCTGAGGGAAGTGACAACACAAGGCAGGTCACTGATTAGTCTAAAAGCATTCAAGCAGGGTCACCACCTACTAAAAATAAATACATAAATACACACACACTATACAGGAGAAGGATTTACTCAGATGGGACAGCCAGGAGCTCAGGCATGCTTGGGGTTCCTTGAATCTGCATCTCTGGGAAACTTGCAGCTATCACAACTGAATCAGGCAGACTTGTGCTGCCAGTGGCTGGGAGATGACAAGTCATCCTCCTTCCAGGAAGGGCTGCTGTAGCACCCACGCTGCTAGGGACCAAAACTGTAACCCCATCCCACACCCGGCCTGGGAACTCTAGTTCTTTTCTGCTCCCCAAATCTAAGTGTCCCATATCAGACAGCCAAGGCAAAGCCATTACCTCAGGCTGGTCAATCCTCTTATGCAAATGAACTCAGGGTAATTGGGACAGTTACAATGAGTCCCTGACAATGTTTGCCTTTGTGCACACCAGTGGTAAATATAGACTGAGCTGCTTTCTAAGGATGGGGGGTGAGGGGACAGCCACACTGAGGCACAGCATCTCAGCTTCTCAGAGGGTTGATAAGGAAGTAAGCACTGTTTAAATGCAGGGAATGTCTCAGAAGCGTGGAGCTGATGGGTAAGGAGGGAGGCAGATGCTGCAAATAAGTCACTGGATGGAAGTCTCAAAAACATTCAGGGAAGCATAGCCACTGTGGCAGGTCCATAGAGCTGTCCCCCCACATTACAACCTTCATTCCACAGACAGAAAACTTCCACAGTATTCATCCAGCTAAGGATCTTGGCCCACACACAGGATTTAGACACCGAAGAGAAGCTCCCACCAGAGTCAAGACTGGACATAGCACAAACACCCCACACACAGAGCAATTGCTGACAGTCTCCAGGCTGCAAACGCACAGTGACTGGCTCTGCCACAGTCACTCCTGCACTAACGGCTTTGCCTCTTGGTTACCTCAGCATGCTTCAGCCCCATGAATCTCATATATATGCTCTACTTTTGTTGTAGCCCTCCAGGGCCCATGCAGCAGCCATGGAAGAAATCTAAACAAAAAGCAATCGCCCCCTGAAATCCTGTCATGCAAACAAGACTCTTCCCACCCATCGCCACAAGGACTGAATGGAGAGGGATTGAACACCCCCTGCCCACCCCTGCCTGGTGGTCTTTTTGTCTTGTGACCTTCCCCACACAAACACAACCCCACAACAATCAGGCAGGCAACATAATGCGCCAGCACCGGCTTTCCCAGCCCTTCAAGGCAAGCTGGGGAGGGAAGTGGGGGGAGCTGGGCAGAGCTGAAAAGATTTGGGGATGAAGAACAGATAGGACGGGCAAGGAAATATCAAGCAGTGTTTTAATTTCTATTTGTACAGCCCCACGAGCCAGGATGAAAATTGTTTTAAAGAAACAAAAGAAATTTTATCTCAAATGGCTTAAAGGGACATGGGAATACCAGCCAGTGGGAATTTCATACAAAAAAAAAAACCCCAAACCCGAAAAAAACAAAAATGCTTCTAAACCCTATGAACATCTTTTAACATTCCCTCCAAGAAGCCCACAGAATTGAGCCCTTTGGTGCAAACTCTGCTGGTTTTATTTGGCTATCTTTAAGATTTAAGGTCTGAGATGGATTAGATATAAAGGTTTTCCTTTAGACTGGGAGAAGACTTTTTTGCAACAGCTGTAGCTGTAGCCAGCATCAACACACATGGAAACCCTCCCTGGTGTGACAGCTTCAAAGCACAGAGTTTCTGCCAGTCTGTCCTACCTATGGAAAAAGAGAGTCATCACCTGTGCTACTGACAGCAAGGAGTAAATTTGCCTCCAGGCCCCAGATTGTCCTTGCAAGGTAACAGATACCCTTTGGTTACTGCAGGACACATATTTCGGAAAGAGCGCCAAGGGTCTCCAAGGACTTGTTAAGAGTGGATCTGCAGACCAACAAGGTAAGGGGAAAACCTTCTGAAATGCCAAAAGATTCTCCCCTGCTCCCCGTGCACGTACAGGAAAAAATACAGCCTCCACAGGAAAATAAACCAAATAAAGCAATAAGAAATATCATGTCTCTGGGCCTGGATTCAGTGAGCTTAGCAGGGCCCTCAACTACACCTCAGGGCACTGGAAATACAAGGAAAGGAGGCTGTGCTTTCACCAAAAGCTAAGATCTGTGTCCCATGAAATCCTGGCAGCTGAGGCAGTAAGAGAAAGCAAAGCTACAGGAAAGCACTTGTGTGAGTTACAGACACATTAGCCACCTAGGGAGCATGATACAGTATGAAATGACATCTCAACTCCTACTGCCAGCACCCCCCCACAATGCTGTTATCGTTATCCACATCCTTGATTAAAGCACTGCAGTCACACAGTGGAAACCACCTGATGAGCAAGGTATGAAACCATCTCCATGGGATGGCGCAGCCAATATAGAGACAGAAAGTCTTGACAAAGGCTGCATGCAGCAGCTGGGTGCAGGAGGCCTCTCCTGAACCCAGCATGCAGTGCACAGGGCCACATCTGGCCAGCTGGCCACAGCGAGGGGGCATGGAGCTGCAACTGACTCTTGCCTATGTCCTGACATGAACTGGAGTAACTGGAAGAGCAGCAGCACTGAGCCTGCACACAACTGGCAAACTTCCCACAGCAAGGATACTGTCTCCTGTCAATCCACTCCAGCCTTAATCCTCTGTGGAAAGATCCCATCAGCACTGTGCTAAGAGGCAATCTTTCAAGCCAGATGCTAACAATTAACAATAGTGAAGATGAGGAGGAAGGGACAGATGGAGAACAGATATAACCAGGCTCTGCTCATCATACTGAATGACTTGGAGGAGATGGACAGGAGATAACACAGGCAAGATTTTCAGCCTTGCTCAGCCCTTCGCTAAAGTACTACACATAAGCATGCATGGGACAGCAATGTATTGCACTCCCAGAGACAGATGTAAGCCAGTGATAGTCAGTCTTGCTGCTTGTTCTCATGAGAAAGCAATGTGAAGCTGCTCTGGGCTCTGCAATATTTCTGTCCCATGTAGGACAGGCACAAACCTGCTGCTGGTTTGAGGATTTGCACCCTGAATTTGGATATCTCCCCAGCATGGAGGGGAAACTAAAGTTTTGACTCAGCTCATTCCATGGATAAAGATTTCAGCAGAATCCCTCTTCAGAAATTAGATTACCCAGGCAATAGCAGGATCTTCAGCACAGTTACCACGTAAGCTAGCAAAATAACTGTATTAACTGGAAGCTGGCCATCAGCTCATCAGCTTCTTCATCTACCAAGGGAGGGAACATGGCTAGAAAGTAAGCCAGTCCAACTCCCATGGCCATCACACTCTTCTCTTAGCACTTCTATGCTAGAAAACCTCACTGTATAGCTAAATGTTTGTTGTAGCAAGTAGGGAAGTACAAACAGACTGGGTTGCTTAGCTGAGATTAATTCCTGTCCTATTGCATAAAATAATTAATTTTACTTTACATTAGTCTTTATTATGGCAATGAAAATTATATGGCCATTTTAACTGACCAGTGTTGCTTGCTCCAATTCTCACCTCTAGAGAGTTTGGAGGCTGCTAACATAAAAATTATTTCAGAAACTGACAGCTGGTGCCACCAGAAGAAGCAGGTCCTGGTGAACAGCTTCTCCATTCACTCTTCTCTTCCCAGGCCTTGTGGACCTGGTCTCAGACAAGCTGAAGCGAGAATCCCTCCTATGGCAAGGAAATGGGACAGTCTAGTTAACTTTGATCTGTGGTGGGGAGATGATTGGGAAGGGGGGAAATTTCTACACATCTTACCATTCCTTCACCCTTGAGCCACATGAGCTGTGTGCTG
>JANZLQ010000002.1:34152796-34170321 GCA_026212715.1 Elanus axillaris | reverse complement strand
GGAGATGATTGGGAAGGGGGGAAATTTCTACACATCTTACCATTCCTTCACCCTTGAGCCACATGAGCTGTGTGCTGCAGCCGAGCCCAAGCAAAGCAGGCCAGAGCTCTCTGACAAGGAGCTGGTGGTTAGAGTGGCCTGGCCGAAGTGTCCACAGTGCAGTGCTGCCTTCTGCAGCCCCAAAGAATGATCAGACTCACAAGAACCCTGGCCACTGACTATTTGAGAGACCAAGCCTCCAGAAGAAAAGCAACTGGGTTTTGCATGCATACTTGCCTGGTATCCTTCAAACAAACACAGCAGCTTTTTTACAAGTTGAAAGATGGGCTTATGCCAACACATAGAAGACTGAAAATCCCTGCAATCACAACTAGCTAGCTTCAGAGGCAAGACATCATAACCAAGCACCCTTACTTGCCTCTAGGAGATTATTTTTTCAAACACCATAGTGTGGCAAAGAAGTCCCATGAAGGTGCCACCCACACCCCCAGCTACCTCATGCTGGTACTAGAATCCTGGTTCTATTCCTGCTGCCCACCAAGCAAATCTGGTTCTTTCCATCACCTCAGAAACATACCAAACCATGGTCATTTCCTCAGGCTGCAAATTGGAGGCACTGTTCAGACTAACCCTGGTATACATTCCTATGAGAACAGATCGGTCAGAGGTGCATGCAGTACCCACAGAGCTGTACATTATTACAGTAATGATAGACTTTCCACAGCCAAACTCTGCTGCACTGAAATCACCAGCATTTAGAGAGGCTGTGGCCAGGGAATATGCTAGCAAAGAATTTTTTCCCTGACATGAAAGATGCTGGCTGTTATCAAGGCTTGGATCCAGCACTTCACCTTAGAAAAAATTAAAATAAACCATAGAAGCCTCAGGGAAAAAGATCATTTGAGCCTGGATATTCCTTTCTCCTTGGCACAACTTTATGGCGCGTATCACAATATTCTCCCTGCATATTTGTTACTGCCCCTTCAGCCCAGGCTTGCATAAGTGATGAAGAGCTGAAGTATTTGTCTCACAGTGCTAAAGTAAAAAGCAAGAAGTGCCAATGTTTTCAGAATGTAGACTCTCAATATCTTAGGAATCATCACAACCTCATGTGCTTGAAAAATGAAATTTATCACACGAATGCTTTAGCATGGAAGGAGCGCACGTTATGTGAGCTTCCTTTAATAAAACCTTCAGCAAAAGAAACTGAATATTTCTGTCTGAATGCTTAAAGAAACACTGTAAAATTAGAATCAGAGGAAGTCCTTACCCTTCTGAAATCAGTAATGAAATTAGCATTGGGCCCAAAGGAAGCAAATGAGGCCCCTTCAGAGGGGCCAGGATTTTATCTTGTGTTTAAAACCCCACTGTAGCAGATCTGTACTTATTTTAATAACCCACCAAATCCTTTTAGTCCTCTACATCCCTCCATGAAAGCCTAATAATGAAAAAATTATCTACTAAAACTGGGCTTTTTTCTGAAAACTACTATCTGAACAGATCTCCAAAGACAGATATTTCTGTGGACACAGTGATTTTGGACTGCGATGCTTTGTTTTCAGATATCACTGCATTTCACATTTTCACAGCTTCCTTGGAATAACATTTGATACAGAAAAAGTGTAAGTGATAGTCACAGACAAAAGAATAGCCAACCCTCTGAAACCACAGGGCCTCTCCATTTGTATTGCTTTTGTAACAAATACAGCCTGAGCCACAGAATTCCAAGTAAGAGATCCTCAGTTGACTTAAAAATTCAAGCAAACCATTGCCATGCAACTTTAAATGCATTCATTTTTATGAGCATCAAATTCCACCTATTAATGGATCAGTCATACTCTGCAGCTACCAATTTACATATCCAGCCTGCAAGTTGCTGAGGGGCCAATGGACACAAAATACATGAATACATTAAATCTGAAAAAGGAAACTAACGTCCATTGTAATTCAACCTAATGATTGCACTTTCTTTACAAGCAGCAGCACAGTCCATGTCTGACAACACACCCCGTAAAGGCACCCCAGATGCAATGAAGTACTGAACTCTCTAGTCAGAGACTGTAACTGTGATGCATGCAGTGCTCACAAATGAATCACATTCAAGCCCTGTGCAAAGAGGGAATTCCTTGGAATTACATTTTCACCAAGTCACTAAAACCCACACTATTGTACATGGACTAAATTCAAAGGCCTGATCGTCACTATGGAAGTTTATCTGTACATACATTAAAACCCTGGAACAATTTCTCAGCCCTTTTGCCAAGCCAGGCAGCATTACCAGCTTTAATGTAACAGCACTTTTGATCTTGTAACAGCTAGAGTGGTGTTGGTACATCTATTATTCCTCCTGGAACAGAGCTGTGCACTGATATCACACCTACAATTCACTCTTTTTGTGCACAGCTATCTAGAAACAGACATAAGAGAGAGCTTCTCAGCAGCATGTACCCCTTCTACCGTCCCAGGGAGGTAAATGACCCTCCCCAGTGCCCAACCCAGGACCAATTATAGCTATGGCAAAGAGAAAAGCTTCTGGTTTAAGCTTGTTGAAGAGGTAACTGGGTGCTGCTGGCAGAAGGATGGACATGAAGTAGTCTCCTGTAAACGGATTCTCCTTTTTCTCAACTGGGCACCATGCAGGCTGACAGCAGCTTGAGGAATGAGGGGGAATCCCACAATCAAATGGATTCCATTCCTTTTTTAGGTCTGTAGCAGCCTGTCCCCCACTGTAGCACGATATGAACACTGACTTCCTTATTCCATGTTCCTACCTGCAAAACTGAATGAAGTGATACTGGAGAATGAGCTTTGAAGTCCTTGAAGAGGAAGGGCTATTGCAGTACTGAATAAGGCAAATTCCCTACAGCCCACGGCCACTGCAGTGATACAAGCAAAAACCCTAAGGTGCAGAAGAGTCAGGCCCTGGAGGAAACTAAAAAGCTTAGAGAAAAGATGAAAGAAACTGAACATGGAACATTAATACTGCTTTGAACATTTACTGAGCAGAAATCCTTCCCAAAAGTGACAGAACTGCAGTTAGCAATCAGGGACTCTTGGTATGACATCCAGGCTGTTAGGTGAGACCCACACCGCCCAAGAGGTTTGGTTTGATTGCAGGGCTTACTCAGACCCATCTCACAGGCATCAGCTACATCAATTTTTCAGAAAGGAATGGTAGGAGCTGTTAGGTGACCAGTGGGGAAGAAGCAAACACCACTTGTTTACTCACAGGTCTTGCTACTCTAACTTGTTGCTTGCATCAGTTGTCACAGTGATAAGTACCTGTTCAAGAAAAAAAACAGGAACCGTAGTGAAACCACCCCCCGGCAGCTAATCCAATTAAGACACAGGATAAAGTTGTAGAGGTTAATCAGATCTGAGCCACTGGGTCTCTCTCTGCTGCTGCTTAGTGACATATCTGGTGAGCAACACCAGTGAGACGAAGGCCAGGCAGAAACACCAATGATCTAGCTAGACCCAGGAGACAAGTTCTGCTCTCGTGCTGCATCAGGCAGAAAAGAGAGGAGCACACTGCAGGGCAGTACTGCCGGTGGTCTGCTGGGCTCAGAGCTTAGCTGTCCCATTAAGCCTTATCAGGTGCCAGGAAGCTGAGACCAATGGGCTGTGTTAGACAGTCCTTACAGCAAAGATCAAGGCTACGTCTGCAGGGTGCTGCCAGGATGGAAATTTACTCAGCAAGGAAAAATTCTGCCCATACAATTGCAGGGAGCTTTTCTTACCTTGCATTTCATTAGCTGCAATTCTGTGCTTACCAAGGCTGCAGCAGGGCAGGTGAGGGCTATCCCAGCACAGAGAGCACTTGCACTGTCACAAATAGCCCCTTCAGCATTGGAAGCCAGAAGAAAGCTGAGCTGGGGTTTGCACTGAAGCAGTTCCACCAGTGCTGGAGGGACAGGGTTCAGCACTGACTAGGGAACATTGCTCCTGTCACACCCAAATCATCCAGCCTACCCCCTAGCCTGAAGTCCTGACCTAAAGCTACCTTGCAAAACCGGGCATGCTACTTTCCCCAGCTCAAGCCTTCTTGTACTGCCAGATCTGTTCCGCCTCTCTCCCTCCTCCTCCTTTTAGGGCAAAAAGAAGCCAGTGGTCTCAGCCCTTATTGCTTAGACAAGTGTCTGCACTTTGGTGGTAATAACTTGCTATCCTCATCATCACACCCCTGAGTACAGGACAGTCAGCACAGAAGGATGGACCTGCCCTGGAAGGTGACTTCCCCTTTGACCCATCAGACTGGGCTAGGCACAGAACAGTACATACAGCACAGAGAGCAAGAAACTTTTTCCATACCCATTTCTTCTGTGCAGGGAGAACACTTGGACCAGAAATTAATCTTCTCTTCTGGACAATACATGCCAGCCTTTCAAGAGGACAGATGGAGCAGTGACTCCAGTGGGATGATAGAACTGCTGTGACAGCAAGAAGATGATGAAAGGTGTGTAAGCACCATTCTGCCAGTGATGCCGATCTCTTTGGTTGCCAGAAATACTTTGTCAAGGAAATAATTCCTAATCCAGTGACTACTGTTCCCCCTCCTGGAGGGGAACTGGGTCTCTTGATACCACTCTGCCACACTTGACTTTCCTAGACTCCTCTGTTAAATAGTTCCTCCTCTTGGTAAATTCTTTAATACAAGGACAGTGATTGCCACTGTTTTTCAGTTTCTCAAAGGAACTAAGATCCATAGCCCCCAAAATCAGAACTTTTGCCCTTCCTGAAGGAAGTTTTATCCTTCTTTTAAAGACAAGGAGTTTTATAGCAATCAGCCATGAAACTTGTCAGGAGAAAAACCACATTTTGTAGTCTGGACTTGAAACACAGAACATTTCAGATTAAAAATAGCTCCATTTTTCACTGTCTGCCAGATCTGGGAGGGAGGTGAAAATCCACAGGGACTTGATTTGATGCATGAAAAAGTAGAATTCTATAGCGGTGAGTATGCACACACATGTATTTTAGGTCAAATAATAGCTCTGCAATAATACTTAGCTTGGCAGAGAAAACCAAAGCTTGGGATAGACCCACGCTAGCTGGTACTCTGGTGCTGAGTACCATGACAATTCAAGCACTTCCATCAGAAAGAGCGGGGGGAAAACTAAAATAAATAAATTATTTTTTAAAATCTCATCACATCACAGTTTTTCTGCCTTTAAGATGGTCTCTCTTTCAAATTCCAAATACTGCTCCTGTATCAGCAATCATGACAAATAACTTGCCAAGGTATGAGATGCTCTGTCTGCATGATCCAGGTCATGCAGACCTGGCCAGCACACAACCTTCCCCCCACAGCAGGTAGCTCCAGATCAGTCTCCCTCATACCACAGCCATGTAGCAGGGCAGCAAAGGGACCTGGTACAATATACAGCCTTCCTCCCCTCCCTTCTCAACAGGGGCAGAGAAGAGGCCATGCACTGCCTGCAGCTTTCTCAGGAACCATAGCTCTAGCCTGTGCAGCTCAGAGCAAACAACTGCACAGCTTACTCCAGAGCACCCTATGTTCTGCAAAAGGCCCAGCTCTGCTCTTTGGGGTGATGAGTTAACAATCCGAAAAGAACAGCAAAGCAGCATCATGTGGCTCTACACAAAGCTCTTGCCACCAGCTAAATTGATAGACACTAGCAAAGGAGAACAGGAATCAGCAGGCACGGCTTTGACTCTAACAATACAGGCAGTTAAACATGCAGTATTAAGGGCTACTGAGTAATGCAGGAGTGATGGGACAGAAGCAGGGTTACCTTAGTAATCTGATTAAGCGGGAAGAATCATTCCCTTCATCCAAATTAGTGTAGGATGACAGAGGCTGGACCATCTATAAGATGTTGGTAAGTGTCTTGTCATTGGCAAGGAAGACAATACCAGGGCACCCAGAAACATCCCTTCTCTGATGTCACCATCACAACTGGCATACACAGAGCATCCTCATGACAGGAGGCAGGTCCTGAACAGGGCTGCCTGTTTACCTGCTAACGTCAGAAAAATACCTTGGTGTTTCCACTGGGAAAGAGCTCATTCAGCTACACCTCAGGAGGAACAGTGAGCAGAGAATGACCTCAGAAAGACTACAGCACTCACACTGCAGAGACCATCTTTCCTTGAATGAACTGCTTCAGCTCAGGTTGGGTGTGTGTAATTCAGGCTGTTAGAGACTACAAGAAAACATCTAATGCAGCTTTGTGTCAAACCTCCACCCACACATCAGCTACATAATTAATAAGGATGAAAGAGAACATTATCCCAAGCTGGTATTCAGACCCTCAGTGATCAGTAGAGCTTGTTACATTCTGTTCCCTTAGAAGTCAGCAAAAGGAACATACTTTACACATCGTACTACATGCTTGGTCATTAAATACAGGCTTATAAGCCCATAAAGTCATTGTTGCTTGCAAGTATGGAGTAATTTTTTGCATGAAGTAGTTTGTTTTGCAGTGGGCCCAAAAGTTAATTAGTTTTCACAGTTTTATTACTCCACATGGTCAAATAACAGCCTGGAGCTTCCAGTCAGCTGGAACCGCATAAGGTCCAGAAAATTCTCACTGTGCTTTTC
The DNA here is from genome assembly GCA_026212715.1 of Elanus axillaris. Lineage (NCBI taxonomy): Eukaryota > Metazoa > Chordata > Aves > Accipitriformes > Accipitridae > Elanus > Elanus axillaris. The sequence goes on along the minus strand of JANZLQ010000002.1, from coordinate 34,163,756 downwards.
AGGACTGTTTACTAGGGCCACAAATCAGCAGCTGGCAAATGACTTTCTGCCCCAGCTCTTCTTGGCCTCCAGTACAAATCCTAAAAGATCCCGTAAATCAATGCAGTAACGGCAGCTCTCAGCTCATGGGCCACAGAGGGAATAAGGCTCGAAGATACTGTTTCAGACATGTGACAATTCTTTGGGCGACATTTTGGCTATCATCACCCTGGGAGAAGTCACTCAGTGCACCTGTCTTGTTGAAGGGGACTGTGCAGCATTTATACCCCAGCCAGCTTCAGCTCTCACATATAACTATGAAGCTATGCTGCTGCTCTCTCTACCACAAATGCTGTTTCCTGACACACCTGACAGGGAGATAAACCAGCCATACACCCATTCATAAAAAGACATGGCTCTGGCCTCTCCAAATGCTGTAGAAGGCAATGAATGCAGGCAGGAGGCACCCATCAGGTGAAGTGCACACAAACAAGCCAGCACACTACGGCCTCTGGAACACAGACTGACGGAAAAGCATTGCAACAGCAAAAACCTCTGGTAGGAATGCTCTGAACAAGCCAACATACACTCTAGTTCATAGAGCTCTAGGGGAGACAACACCAGAATATTTAACATGCTGAAGGCACATCCTGCACACATACACATGTGCACAAGACATGCCCAAACAGTTCCCAGAGCTGGGAAGTCCAAATGTGATAAAGCAAACATGCAGCTCAATAAAGATTCTTCAGACACTTTATTTAGGTTAGAAGTAAGTTATTCCTCCAGCCATGGTCTCCAGGCAGAGCTCAGTGACCAAAGACAGCAGCAGCAGGACCATCTCCTATGCTCACAGCAGTCTCCCCCAAAGGGTCTGCATAAATGCACAAATTAATGCAAAATAAACATTTCTCCAAAACCCAAATACTATCATCAGAGGATACATGAAGGAAAAATGTTTGTGCCTTCCCTGCTGACAGGGAGGAGAACAACCCAGAGACATAAATCCAGTGATAACAACATTGTGCAAAAGCAACTCCTCTATGAGCAACCAAGAGGGAGTAGCTGAGGGAAGAGGCAGCAGTTCAAACGGAAGAAGGAACCACACTAAACACTTTCATTTTCCTCCCCAGTGCAAACAACAAGGCTAAAAAGCAACATCCTTCCACAGAGGCCACTACCTGCAGTGAGGGAAGATGCTCAAGGACCACTTCCCATTATTTCTCAGCGGGAGGGTAAGTAAACACATAAGAGGGGTGGCAGGAAGCCAGCAAAGGGAAAAAAGCATCTGGCTCTGTTTCAGAGCCAAGGGGCAGAACTAAAAACCCACTTTGCTCTCCAAATCCCTCAGGCCACACGCCGTTCTGGTACCAGCCCCAGCAAAACATACAGTTGATGTTAGACATATAATGGGTCCAGGGCAATCGTCACACTTGTTTTCAAGTACTTTGCTAGACCAAGTCAGAGCACACAGGATCAAGTCCTCCATCAGTTTTTGTGAAACTTTCCATTTTCCACCTTTTATAATATTAATCCTTTCTCTGCCGAAAGGTAAGCTTGGCTATGTCTTGCTGGCTGTAGGCTGTCATCAACACGCACTTCCACTACAATCATACATCACAAACAAGTATGCTACAAAACACGGAGTCTCCATCATCACCAGTACCTAATCATGAAGGATCACAGAGGCAAAGAGATGCTTCCTCAGGGAACACTGCTCTGAAGAAGTACATGAGACCAGAGGTTTGACGATAGTCACACACAGCTTTGCCTACAGCGGCCTCATTTTTTCCTCATGCAACCCAGGAAACTCCAGAGTATACACTACTTACAGAGTATGTCAAGTATCAAAGAACATGAAGAACAGTTCCTAGGGGTAAGATTGATCTTGCTTGTTCAACATTAGTTTCACACATCGTTACTCTTCTCACTAGCAACACAGGGTCACTGCAGACAGCTGTTCCTAAGCAACAGGAACATATACTAAGAATACATACATTCACTGTGTCTTGCTAGTGCTGGGGTTTTAGTTTTAAAGTTGAAGGAATTCAAGGTCTAAATGACACTTGGTGTGATCACAAACATTCAAGACTTTCACTACACATTTCACCAAAACATACTGTCTCTGGTGATAGAATATCCCCAGCATCACCACGAGCAGCTGAATCAGGGGGGATGCCACCACTCAGGAGACTGGGAGAGGAGAGGGAAAGAAGTGACTGTCCCAAGTGCTACAGCTTGAACAGGCAAACAGTGCAAGGTTTGAATGACACTAAAATCCAGAGCATTCAGAGATCAGCTTTCCTCAGCAGCCTGTACAATGGTGCAGGAAAACAGCTCATTATCTGAACCCCATCAACTTTGTCTCGTGGAGTGTTGGTACCAAGCTGCTTTCAGACCAACACATTGTACAATGCCTAGTGAGGAGGCAGAAAGAGATCACAGCTTCCTTGGCTGCTGTCAAACTCAAACACGCCCACTACTGCACCTAATTTGCAAACGTGCCCCAGTACATTTGCACTGACTGCAAATACCGGAAGACAACGGGAACATCATACTCCCTACTGCAGAAGAGGTACACTTGCTTTCCAGGTCTGGTAGACAATAACTTTAAAAGCCCTGTAAATGTTACAGGCATAAGTCATGATGGTGTACAAAAGCACCTCCAAACTGTTTCCACTTGCTAAGCAGCTGGTTTGCTCCTCTGGAGACAGGATGATCTCTTCCCCTTCTCTGTCATAACAGAGCACACAGCCACAGAGCACAGTGTACCAGCTGATTTGCAGAACAGCATCAATCCACTCCGTGTTTACAGGGTCCCCCCCCCCTTTCTTTTTAAACTTGTAGGCTTAAATGTTTTTACTGCTTCAGTGATTTTCTATGTGCAAGACAGGATTTGAGAACAATGCGTTAGCAAGGATCTATGTGCCTAAAAACCATCCTGGTCATTCAGCTGAAATGACAGAGCATACGCTACCAAAGCCTCCCACTGCAGCTGGGATCAGGAGGCAGCAGAGAGATACAATGCTCTCAATGCAGCTTGCCATCCCTCTTGGACGCTGCACTGTAATGTGCAGGTTTCCAGGCAGATCAGACATGGGAGGTACGCAAATGTGTAATGGGTAGGAAGCCTCCTGAGGCTTTTACAAATCTAGAGACATCAAGCTGCCAATAACTCACGAGCTGTGTAAGACTGACTCAGCCTCCATGTGCTTTTTGGCGTGTGTGTGTTATGACTCCTTGAAACATTTCAGGAGATGCCTACTTCTAACAGCACAAGCTTAATATTGCTGTGTTTGCTACACTGCTGATGTCTACTTCATATTGATGCCTTCTACTCCCAACTCTCTGCATCAGGCAAAGCCAACAGTTTGTGTACAGGCTGGTGGGATTGGGCAGAAGAGTAACCAAATAGCCAGGGAAAGGGGAAATGGGATAGCTGACCACAAACATTTCGTGCTGCAGGGAAGGTGTAAATACAGACAATCCCAGAGACCCACATCCAGCTTAAGGGCTGGCTGGTGTTCAGAGGTATTAGAAGATTAAGGAAGAACTTGGGGAATTTTTGCTGTTCATCCTGAAAGAGGTGGGAAGATCATTAATGACCTCCATGTAGCTTTTTCATGCTGAGCCATCACTCCAGGGTATCGTGGCTAAAAGCCAAATCTGGGTATAAGCCTTGAAGTGCTGGGAGATTGCCATCCGCTGTAACAACACTGGGGACAGACACAGGCTAATCCAGGCATGGTAAAAGACGAAACATTACCCTGCACAGGGAATAGTCTTTCAGACATCTATTTGCTGCTTAATGCCTCAGTTTCCCTCCTTGACTGAAGGATAAATTCCCCTCTCCTCTTTCCCAGGGGCTGCTGTATTTAGAAGAGCCTCTGGCAGAAGGCAGCGAGGGGTTGATAATCCAGGCAGCAACAGCAAACCAATCTCCTTCAGCAAAACCAGATCCTCTATTACCAGCCCATTCTTCCCTTCAAGTCTGTCCACAGGGCAATGAATTTGAAGGGACTCTTTTTTTTTTTTTCCCCAACTCTATAACCCAAAGTGGAGGAGTCAAAGGGTTAATACTGCATGAAAAAGGTCAGCCAGTTTGGGGAGGGAAGAGAAAGGGGAGCATTGTGGCCACAGACAGCAGCTCCCTGCAACCAAAACGCCACTTGAGAAATGTAAAGTGATGGCGCTGCTCACAAAAAAAAGGCCTGAGAGCCCTGCCTAAATCCCAGGGCTTTATCACTCACAAAAGCCCAGCCCTCTGAGTGATTAATCGTGTGCTCCATGGCTGGGTGCCTCAAAGAGCAGCAGATGACACATGTCCAGCTGCTACTGCTGCCCCTCCTCAAGGTAGCGGGGCAGAGGCAGGTGCACTCCCAGTGCCCTCTGCTCAAGACTAATCTATTCTCCCTCCTTGTCCTCTGCCTTTCATCTCCTCCAGCAGCCCACGCTGACAACTGTAAATGAGATTAGACTTGAGGCATGGGGCAGATGCAGAAACCCCTCTGTGCATTGCCGAGAGACCCTTGTAGCTTTTAAAGTGTCTTTCCCCTTTACAATGCACAGCTTGGTGGAGGGGGAGAAGGGGGCAAATTTTTTGTCATGCTCACAGAAGCACCTAATACAGCAGACAAGGCAGACCCTGGTTTTAGGGCCTGGTTGCTAATCTGCAATCACCATGGACAGTCTTCCCACCAGTAGCTCTGATTCTCCAGTTCATGTTAGGAGATGAAGTACAGGTCTATGACTATTTCCTAATTCCAGTTTTATAACCTCCTCTTTGCAGCACCACTCCACTTAAATGTGGACATACGTCCTGACGAACGCTACTCTAGAAAGGCAGCAGTAGTCCAAAATTTAGGCAAGGACTTGAAGGTTGCATACAACCCTGTGTTCAAGCCCTCTGCCTGTACTGCTGCTCTCACTGCCATCATTTCCTGTTCCTCGTTTGCAGTTTCTGTTCCTCCCACTCTCAGTGACCCACAAAAAACAGCGGTAAGACACAAGCAATTTGTCAGAGAAAGTGGTAAAATGTCCAGGCATAAACCACTACCTAGAGCTCAGAGACACCTGCCTTGCAAGGTCTTCCAGCCACAGCCAGCAGGGGTTAGCCTGCAACAATAGTCAGGGAAACTTTTCAAAGTGAAGTGGGATGTTTAGCTCAACAGTGCCCCAGTAAACAAAATGGAATTTCTTTTACCCTGTGGGAAATAGCTTGTCCTGCCTGTGTTAAAGGCTATCCAGAGAAAAGGGACACAGTTAACATAAAAGATCACTGAGTACAAAATAATTCCCTTTCTCGTTTACTGCCAACCATGATAATAGCTGGCCTGATTTTATGGATTGCTTTGCAATTTCAATCGTGCAGGAACCAGCCCTGGATTTAAGAAGCTGCAAAGTCAGCATATTTTCAAGCATATTTTAATGCTTTATGAGCATGGCTGAGCAGGTTCAGCTGCACCCACTGCTGGTAGTGTCAGCAACTGAACTCTTCCCGGTAAGTGGACCTCTGGTCCAGGATATCTCTGCAGGCTTGTTTCTGAGCTCAAGTTTTCCATTTGCTGCCTACACAGGCTGGGTAACTTGGCATCTCTCTGCATTCCCCATAAACTCTGTTCATCTGTTGCCATCACACCCACATACAAGTCTCAGGAAGGAATCCAGGATTTCTAAAGCAGCTGCAACAAAAAAGACAGCCTGGATTGACAAGCAATAGGATCAAGGTGCTGAGCCAGTGAGGAGGGTCTTTTGGGAAATTTTTGTGTATGTCTATTTAAAACAAGCTTGTTGTCATGACTACAACCCAGGGTACAGGTAAGAAGTAGTGAGAACTCTGAGATGAGGGCTGATAATGTTAATTCATACTTGAAATCTCAGCAGCCATAGGGATGGGGAAACAGAGAAGATGATACAAGCTCTTGGTATCTAACAAGGCTAAAAGCCACCTTCAGAAGGCAGGTCTGTCCTAATAATGAACACTGTCCTCCTAGATAGCCCCTTTCAGCCAGCACAGCCAAGGGCTGGATAATAACGATTAGCTACAGTCATCTCTAAAGCAGGGGCACTGGGGACATTGGAGACAAAGAAGGGCACCAAGGCCCTAGAAAGGACATGGCAAAGCTTGAACAGCCCCTCAGGAGACTCATCTGCAGACTCACTCTGTAACCATCAGACAACTTGGGTTCAACAAGGACAGTGAGATGTTCTCATGTCTGCATGCAATTAACAAGGGATCTTACTAGCACAGAGAAGTGTGAAACTGTCAGGACCTGCTCCTAGGATTGTCTTATTTGTAACTTTACCAGAATATTAACGAAAAAATGGTTTTTTGGCCAGTGAAGAACAAATGAAGAAAACACCAAGTGATTGCAGAGTGATGGAGAGAGGCAATGCCTTACTCTGCTCAGAGCTTGGATTCCACATAGAGATGGCATGGAATGCTCAGCGACGGTGCAGGCTCTGCAGAAGGCAGCAGATGCAGAGCTAATGTGTGTATGGGGGTGGAGGGTGTTTATGAGCACAATAAATAAATGTATGAATCCCTATAAAAGTTCCCATATAAAAGTGACTTTAGAGCTGCCCGAGGGCCATGGCCTTGTAATAAAAAACACATCTCGTAAGCACAGTATGAAGCAGCAGCTGCACTGTAACTGCCTGGCTGCAGCACTGAAAAGCTGCTAGTCTGCCTGCTCCCAAACTCGGGTGAAGTGCTGACCCCACAAAATACAGGAGGAATTTTGGTACTTGCCTCAGTGTAGTCAGGATTTTGCCCTGTGAGGGGCTTCTTTGAATCTCAAAGCCTAGGAAGCAGTTCTGGATCTGACTTTTTTGCCAAATTTGAGTTCTTTTACACCTTAAAAAGAAGCAATCTGCAAGTGGCCGGAGATACTGGCTTGAGTCACTGACAGTTCCCAGTATGACAGATTAGAGCTGGATCAAAACAAATTAAAAAATTCCCCCAGAAAGCATTGTCAGTCATTCCTCTCCCCCAAAATAAACAAGCAAAAAGCACTGCTTTATGGCTGAGCAGCAATTTTCATCAAGAAGTTTTGAATTTTTAATTTAAGATGTTGGGGAGATTCATAAAAAAACCCAAACGCTTTAATTTTGTATGTCTAAAAAGAAACCTGCTTTTTTGTCAGTAAACCTAAATAAAAATATTCTTTTAAATCTGCCCACAGGAAAAAGAAAAAGTGTTAATAATAATTTCTTCCCCTCTCAAAGGCAAGGGAGAGGGGGAAGTGCTGATCCCTCCCCCTTGCACTGCTTGCTGTCATACTCCATCACCCCAGACACCTGAGACTTGCAGACTCCCAGCCTGTGAACTTCCAGCTGCTCTAACATTTTCTCCAGAGCCTTCTCCTGCTCTGCTGCTCTCCTGGTAGATGGTGAATGCAGAGGCATACATGTCTCAGCTGAGAAGTTGGCTATTAAACTTCAGTCCCAGGCCATGAGTCACAAATGCACAGGGCATGTGAATCCTCAGCCACCCATTTCCACTCCAAGTACACATCAAGCCAGGTCATATCTCCCAGGGAGGGCTGCAACTGTTCTGAGTTTCAATACATAGGCTTTCTTTAGTTAAGACCGTTCTCGTGTTTCATATGGATGCCAGAGCTAAGCAAAATGCACCCCTCTCCTGCAAGCATAGAGCTGCTGGGACTAGCACCCTTGTTCCGTGACAAACAGCATCTTGCAATTCACTGCAGGGCTAATTGCATTGCATTGCTGATATAACGCTCAAGGAAGACGTCAGCTCCTTGGCTTTGCCCACAGGCAACAAGGACATTATTGATTTATTCAGGACTTACGACTAGTTGTCACAGGTTGCATTCTCTTTGATAATAAAGCCTTACAGACAAGGCTTAAATTTCAGCTGCAGCCTTAATTGAAACATAGCTAATTATTGAAGGTCTGTCTTTACAGCCCATTCCCTTGTTACTGGGGTAATGTTCTGTAAATCTAACAGTCAAACTCTCCCCTCCCTTAGAAAGAAAAAAAGAGGGAAAAAGAAAAACCCATCTACTATTCAAGCAAGTCCAGTGGGAAATTACAGATTCCTCTCTTTGAGCCCGAGGTAGCTTCCAGCCAAGAGCCCCGTCCCACAAGGGTTCAGTGACTTCAAAGGATGCTTGTAGAATCAGACTCCAAATTAAGGCCAATGTTTGAGACGGGAGAATTCAAAGTGGCTGAAACAAACATTCAGCCCAGACCACAAGCAATGTATCTTGCATCCACCTTTTCAGTGGCAGCATACCCTATGAGCCCCGGCAAATTCAAATACACCACACAATTTAGGTGTGATCAACAATTATAGTAATCTAATTCCCAGCTGCCAGCTTGCTTGACTGTATGACAACAAATGTACTGCAGTCCAGACACGTGGATTAGCAGTCAGTCACAGCTAAACAGGTATGAATGAGCACTCATCAGAACAGGCAGTCCAGTTATTAGCTGAATGATAACAGGACCCCCAGGGTACCAAGGACATCCTTTCCCAGAGACTGCACCACAGCTTTTGGCTTTGCAGTTCAGCCAGACGCAGAAGCAAGATTATTGCCTCATAAAGCAGGGACAAAATCCCATCCAAACTTTACTATTGCCAGGATGAAGCCAGCATCAGAGTAAGCTCCCTTACAGAAGGTGACATTTACACACACACACAACAGCACAAAAGTTTATGACATCAAGAGAGTGCTGCAGTTTAAAAGCATGTCAACCCTACAAAAATCCTTCAGTTTATAGCTGCTTCACATTTCAACCTGGCAGATGGAAGGAATACCACAAAGCAAACATGTCAGGTAAAGCAGCTAAAAGCATAATTTACAAACTAGAATCCACAACCCAAATTCTCAGCAGCAATAACTCACAGCTTTACAGAGCTGCACTGATTTCACCCAGCTACAGATCTGACCCAAGGCATTTACCTGATACAAGACCTATAGTCTTTGGTACAGAAGCAGACACTTTGCTAATTCTGTGCAAGTTTAAAGCAGCAGGTCCTCCCCTGGAGGATGTAACCCTGCAGAAGTTAGTTTAGCAGCTGGGGAGCCATTTCAAAAAATACAGTGCTGGTTTTACAGGTCATCGTTTGCCTGCCTCAAAGAGTAGAAGATCCTTTAATCCACAGAGCAAGGACAGCACAACTGGCAGCAAACAGAGCACCTGCTGCAGCACCTCGGCTCAGCCTCTGCGCCAGTAGCGATGGCCAGGCTGGGCCCACTTCTGTCCCTGGCTACTCTGAAGAGGAATTGAAAGGCCCAAAGCAGTAGGGATAATTATGACTTGCACACCAGCATCATGGGAACTGGGAGCACAGAGCACATTATTCCTAGGCTGTATTTTAAATGCAGGAAAAATCTAGTACAGAGGAAATTAGCTGGAGGTTAGATGCTTTGCTCACAAGACAGAGACAATATAGCAGTTGTTCACATACCTGATCAAATAGGGCTTTCCAGTGCTGAGAGGCAATGCATAAGGGAGGAAAGAAGAAAAAGAAGGTGTAAGAGCAACGACATTAACAAGCAGTAAACTGTAGAAGTATATTCTAACAAAGAAATAACCAAATGATTTAATGCCATTTCCAACATCCTTCTTCATCCCAGAATCACCTACCCTTCCGGGGGAGGAGGCAGGGGGAACCTACCAACCACAGGGAGGACAGTTTTCATTTACAAATCCAAATTAGGATGAACTCAGAACATTCATGTGTTAATTCTGTTTTCTCCTGCTTTGTCTTCTTGCAGGCAAGCAAGGAATAAAAGTCTTTTTTTACTCACAGGGATTAAGAAAGCTTGGTGTATACTGAGGGGAGGGAGGAGTTTGCAATGGTTTTTCAGATCACTTTCTGAGATCCTGTGGCCCAACACTGACCCACAGACTGCCTTGCCAGGTTGCCAGAGCCTTGTCTGCTGCCTCCTCCTAAATCTGGCAGGGACTTGCTCCAAGGTCTTTGATAACCCATCAGTTCTTCGAGCCTCACATGTCCACATCTGAAAAATGGGTAATTCCTCTCACACAAAGTGGGAGGGTGAAAGGCTGGAGGGAGCCTATTACAAGGATTTACCCCACAACTTTCATCCAGAAGATCTGCCTTAAAAGTTCTGTATAGGAGGAAGCTCCACTTCAATACTGATGACCATGTGAACACTCCACAAGTCCTTGTCACTTTGGAACAGAAAAAACAAGCTGGTTACTGCCTCCAATTTATGCTTCATAGAAAGACTGACATCAAGCCACCTCCCTGACCCAGGCTTGCTGCCTCACTGTCCCACAGAACAGAGGAAACTCCTAATGAATTAAGACACTCTCTCATGTCTCCTGGATTTGGGGGCCAGCTGAGAAAAGAGCAACTTCCATGGGGCAACAGTGGGGTAACCACTGGCTTGGGGTCCCCAGAAAAAACCTTGCACATTTCCAACTCTTCCGTCTGAAGCACTGTTCAGCACAACACTGTTTCTGCCTCATCCACCTTCCCAGAAAAGCAAAACAAGTAAAATAACAAACATCAGACTCGTAGAAGCAGATCTCCTCACTGTGCTATATGCAAAGCAGAGCTCTAGAGAGAGTCTTAGCTAGTCCTGGAAGAACGTTTCCTTTCACATGGTAGGCAGATCTAAAGCAGAATTGACTAGAGAGACAGTGGGATATCAGGCCACCAAATTTCATTTAATCAGTTAAGTTGTTGGCTCCCCTCCTCTCCATGCCTCTATCCATTTATAAACTCCCATTTATCATCATAAATCAGCCTGTCACTTTAAACAGAACATTTTGGGACTGCCTGAATCATGGCTTTGTGGAACACTGCTCAGAGAGCTGTAATGACATCACAGCCGAGCTGTTATACACTGTCAAGGCTGTGACAGCCAAACCTCCACTACGTAATATTTTTGTGGTTAATAACACATAAAGAACTGACCTTGCGTCAGTTCTTGCTGGCCAAGCCAGACAGCTTACATCAAGCTCTCAAACATAATAA
>JANZLQ010000002.1:34107495-34150498 GCA_026212715.1 Elanus axillaris | reverse complement strand
CGGGCCCCGCGCATCCCCCGCGGCCGAGGTCCGCGGGGCACCGGCGGTGCTGCCGGGGAAGCAGAGTCCGCGGAGGGGCCGCGGAGACCCCCCCCCGCCCCCGCATCGCGGCCCTCCAGGCAGGTACCCGGCCACAGGCTTCGGGATGGGGGCGAGGCGGGGGGGGGGAAGAATTTACCGAGTGGTTTTTTTTTCCCACCCAAATCATATTAAAGCCACTTTAATTTTTCCCTCGGTGGGTCTTTTTCTTTCTTTTTTCTTTTTTTTTTTTTCTTCCACGCCACCCCCCCAAACTGGGGTGTCCCAGGAGGACGGCCCCGCTCGGGAGCTGCCCTGGCCCTGCGCGCCGGCTGCCGGGGCCGCGCTCCGGGCGGTGCCCGGGACTTGTTGTCTGCCAGGCGGGGACCGGGAGGAGGGGGCCGGGGGGGGCCCGCCGCCTCCCGCAGCCCCTGACCCCGGCATGCACGGCGCGGCTCCATTGATCATCCCGGCCCGCCACCCCCTCCCTTTATGAGATAATGCAATTACAAACATCAATAAGGAGCTGCGAGGGGAATCATTATGCGGTGACAGTGATAAATGACGGTGCAGAAATAGCATGCTTTTTTTTTTTTCTAACAATCCAGGGGCTTTGGGGGCTGAGCACAGTCACCAAGGTAACAGATGACATCCAAAATGGCACCAAAGGAAAAAAAATGAACAGTCTTTCTTTCGCCTTTCACTCTTTCCCCCCTGCTCTTCCAAAAGAGTTAGTTGGGGCTTTAGAAGCAGCTGCCACACAGGCATGCAGTTATTTCCACACGCATTAAAGGGACGGGGAAGGTTTGCTGGCTGTCACACACAAAGCAGCAGCCCGGCCCGGAGTTGAGCAGCCACCTCCAGGCGGCACCTCGGCGGCGGCGGGGGCAGCGCTCCGCCCCACGCGTGACCGCCTCCGCGCCGCGCACCGCCCGCCCCTGCCCGCGGCCGGGGGAGGCGGCGCGGCCCGCCCAGAGCGACCCGGCGACGTTCCCTGCGGAGCCGGGCGGGTCTGAGCCCTTTCTCGCTGCTCTCTCCCCCTCCGAGGCCGCTCTCAGGTGCCTGCCATGGCGGTCCTGACGCTCTTGGTCTCGCTGAGCGAGTGCGGGCAGGTGGGAGGAGGTGCCGCGTCATTTGGGCTTTCTGAAGCTAACTTCTGCGTCCCCGAGAGTCTCCCGGCTAGGGGCTGGGGGGTTAAGTTTTTTACCATAATTAGTTGCTCCTCCATGTCAAGATGGGTATCTTAACCATCTGGAGCCTGGATTAGGAAGTTGAAGAATGCCTTGACTAAAGGCAAAAATCCAGCAGTTTTAGCTTCTTCCAATCATGTACAGAAATAGCAGGTTGGCAAGGGGGAAGGGCAAGCCGAGCCAGACTGATCCACATGGTGCCAGTGCCTCTGCTTTCTGCTGCACCGACAGCCAAAGCTAGACAGAGTCCAGAGTCGGAGCAGAGTGGGTCCAGCACCGCAGGCTGCGTTTTCTTGATGCAAGAGCTCCAATACCAGATCAGACATACCTCAGCCACAAGGACAGAACCATGCTAGGAGTCCCACTTTTCTCTACAAATTTGTTTAAAAAACAAACAACAACAAAAAAAAAAGCACAAAAAAATCTAGGTAGAGTTTCTCTGGAACAGGAATGGGATCTTCCATCCAGCACTAGCAGAGCATATAGTAGAGATTGTCTCTCCCATCCACAGCTGTCATGAACTCCAAACTGTGTATTACTTTTGATCTGGATCAAATTTGTCCCACACAGTGACAGGAAACCACACAGGCCAGTGCTCTTAGCCACTGGGTCCTAGCTTCTTAGTTACTAAAAGATTTTTCTGCAGGGAAAAGGGAACAGCGCCAAGTTCTTTCCATATGCCCACATGAGCTACACCTACCTACAGCCTCCAGGGAACAGCAGGTTTCCACATCTCAGCATCCTGCACGGCTGGCATTAATTTAAGGTCAGGGCCAAGGGCTAAAATACCATCCCACAAAGCTGAGCAAGGTCAAGTAAAGAGAATGATCCCTTCTGTCACCTGATCTGATTCCTCAGGAAGAACAACAGGAGAACTCAGTCCTACAAATGATCCATATATAGGGAACAAATGAGTTAAGATGATAACCTTATCCTGTAGTACTGCCCAGCTGCCCAGTGCTGAACAAATATTAGAAAGGAATCTGTTAACTTCATGGACCGCTAAGGTAAAAAAATTCCCTCTGTTCATGGTTCTGAGCCCAGCTGATCACAGTCCTAACCAAAAGATATTTTTTAAAGAAATGTCCCTTCCAGTACTTTGGAGATTTTAGCTAAACTTTTAAAGCAGGTGCAAGAAGTAAACCTAGGATATTGGATCTGAAGAGCAGAACTTTTCTACCTTGGGATCCAGGTGGGAACATGATAACAAAATAAAAGCTTTTCAGGAGTCCCCAGTGCAACTGATGAACAAGAGGGCTTCTCTCCCCTTAATGACCAAACTCATCATCAGTTAAAACAGAGCAGACCTTCTTCAGGTTTAAAGGTGATTCCTTCAGCACAGCATCTGCTTCTCACTTGTCTAGAGCCTGTTCAGCCTGCTCTCCCAAAGCATAAGAACAGGCTACCAGATCCAGCACTTTTGAGAAGCACTAACCCACTTTACTCATAGAACACCACTCCTGCCAAAACATTCCAGGCACTAAACAGCTATTATAAAAACAATCTCTTTTTGATTAAAAAACTAAACCTCATCAAAACTTCAAAACAGATGGATAAGCAAAAATATGCTATGCCAACAGAAAGAAACAGCAGTCATTTAAAGATGTCTGTAGGGAGGAGGGAAGCGAGTTTTTTAAGTAAAGAGAGAATAAATGAGCTGAATTTCAGGGGTAACAAGTTCCACTCAGTTGGGGACTGCCATGTCAAGAGCTCTGTATCGCCTCTGATTCCAGATGCTAGTGGGAAAATGCTAACCATGAAGTCTAACTTAAATGCAATAAACAACAGGGAGAACCCCCAAAACCTTACCTTAACACCAAACACCCACTGAACTGGAAAACTGCTGCAAAACTGCAAGTTCATTTTTCTCCTCTAAGGAATATTTTTTCCTAGTGGTAATGATACTTTTTTTCAGGGAAATATCTCTGCACATTGCACATATGAGCTAGTGCTGTGCTATAATTGTCACAGAAAGGAAATTAACAGCATTCTAATGAGGAGTTTTGTTACAGACAAATTATCATCTTCCAAGTCTGTGAGAGCCTCTTAATTTAGACTGCCATTTCTCCTCACTGCATACCGTGGTGACTCTACCTTGGAAAACAGCAATTGCTAGAGAAACTAGGAAACTGTGGGCCACCACTGAGCAGATGCAGACAGAATGCAGAAGGGCTTCAGAAGAAACTTAGAACTTGAGATAATACACTCCATTTTCACATTCAGTCATGTAGGCAACCTTGTATATTCCTAATACTGCAAACAAAATGTATTGGAAATAGGCTAAAAGGTCAGCTTATGAATATGCAATAAAAAGCCCTCAAAGCAGGGACCCAGCCAACATCTGTTAGCTAAGCCTCCCAGAGCAAATTAAAACAGTTTGTTCATGGGTCCTTTTTCCACCCAAAGGGTTTTTACAAAACTGCCCAGCCCTCACAACTGGAACTAAATGGAGCAACCTACCCAGTTTGATTACTCTACTGGAGCTCAATCAGCTGGCCAGCCCTGGAAGGCAACTTCTGAAGCAAAATGCAGTATTTTGGATCAGAAGCCAAAACCACTGCACCCTAACATAACCCTAGCAAGAAGTTAGATAGCACATACAAAGTTGGGACTGGATCAGACCAGTCAGATTGACCCCTTCAGACTCATGAAAATGGCAAAAAATCTTTAAGAACCACAGATGGTATGAGATTGGGGTTTAAACTGTGTCCAAAAGGTAACAGTGGCAAAGGGCTCTTTCAGTATCAATGATACTCCTTGTGACTAGGACAATACAAGTTCAGCTTTTAGGAAGAATATGAATTAGACTATATGTGTTGCCTTTTGGTTTCTCCCTGATTGACGGATACTTTCCCTCCTAAAGAGAAGGAATAGAGGGGAAAAAAAATAAGGCCCAATCTCTTCTCTGATTTCTAACTTGTGTTGAAAGACTATCCTCCTGACCCTCTCTATTCCCCATGTTATACTTTTTCAAGTACAGCACTGAAAAAAAAGTAGACTCTAGTCTTTCTACCTGCAGCTCTCTTCTTCCCCAGTAGCTGTTACTGGTTGCAGCTGGTTTTAATTGTCTTTTTGGTTATAGCTGGGGAAATAATTAAATCTGCCATTAATCCTTTTTTGGGTGGTTGTCTTAAGAGGGAGCTCTCCTATCAGGTGAGTCCTACAGTATTTAAGATGTGTCTCTGCTCCTTTTTAACTGTCACCTGACGGGGTCACAGCACGTGTTGGTAGTTCATTCCAAATTAAAAGAATTGTTTCAAGTGGAGACCAATTAGTAACTCAAGGTTAATTTCCAATGTAAAATCAAGTCATGCTTACAATTAATCCTGAACTGGCAAGCTTTCAGACAGCAGGTCAAAGCTGAGGGGTGAAGGATCCGTCTCCAAGGAAGATGAATCAAGATCTTTGTCCTCTCTGACTTTATACCACAGCCAGGCGATTCACACGTCAGACTGGATAGGAAGAGGAGATGGAGTCTGGTTTGGGAAAATACAATGAAAAAAGTTGTTAGGAAACTGACGGGATCAGAGGAAAGACAAAAAAAATCACTGTTCAGAGATGATGAGTGAGCAGAGTTGACTGTGCTGCATCAGCCAGCACTCAACAGCAATAGCTCAACTTTTTGGACTCCCTTCTTTACATGCTCTCCAAGGAGAACAGTTTCCCCTCACAGTGACTATAATCCTCACAGGATCCAGGAGGTCTTGGCCAGCGATACAGTGAACATCGTAACTCTCACCTAGGCGGCACAGCTACCCAGGTTTTCACAGACACCACCAGCCTCCTGCCCAAAGGGAGCCGCAGAGAGAACTTCCAAGTTCTCTTCCCAGCTTTTGGTCTGAGCAAATTCCTCTCCTTAAACCAATGGAGAAGGCCTGGTTTTATAAAAGCACGTAGCGATCTAATCCGTTCTTCAGCTGCAGGCTGGCAGCCCCGGGAGGCCTCGCCGTGAGGAAGGGCAGAGCCTCGCCTCGGGGCTGAGCGTTTCTCTCCCCCCGCGGCACGACCCGCCTCAGCGCTGCCGGCGTTTTTCCTCAGGAACGTCCCAGGGAACCCACGGCGGCCGCGTGCGACGGCCGAGGGAACCCCCCGCCGCTCTCCCGGCGCTGGCTGAGCTGACGGGGCCGCTCCACACAGCGACGCCGGCACCCGCCGGCCCCCTCCGCTCCGCGAGCGGGCGGAGCGGCGGCCCTGTCAGCTCGGCGGCAGCGCGCCCCCTGGCGGCAAGTCGCGCCCGCTCCCCCGGGACAGCCCCGGGAAGGGCAGGCCCGCCGTGTCTGCCAGGGGCCGTTTCCCTATTTCCATAGAAACGCGCCTCTTCCAAGGCTCGTTAGGGAACGAGCACAAAGCACGTTTAATTAACGTGAAACTATTCACCACCGAACACCTTTTCCCTCAAGTGGAAGCAACCTCACAACCCTAAAGGCAGCCCTTTCCCAGAAAAACAGCGATTCTGTTAGCTGAGCCCCAAAAAGCATTCGTTGGGCGGCTGATGCGCGAAAGGCCTGGACCAGCACACCGGAGCCAGTGTTTCCTTCCACACGCCCAGCACATGGAGCTGCGCTGCTGAGGTGGTGCTGTGCACGTGCCCCATCCCAAGCGGGAGGCCGACCACTCCGAGTGGAACATGAGCATCCGCACCGGCCTCCCTCACAGGAAAATACGGTACGGGCTCAGTACGAGATTTGCAAATGACACAATAAACCACAAGCCAGTCATTGGAATGGCAGTTACAACGCCCTAGTACTTGGTACAGATGATGAGCTGTGTCGTTAATACAACAGAGATTTCTATGAGAGGGTACTTACGGAAGGTGAGTGGGAATCTCAAGTATAAATCCAGAGCGTGGTATCAGATATTTAGAAGCGGTTTGGAGCCAACAGCCACTGACTGGTTTACAACAGCAGACCCTCCCCAGAACTCCAACCTTGGAGACAGGCCAGGCAGTGCTGCAGAGCCATCAGTCTCTCAAAACGCACTTTAACATCAGTACATTGGCAGTCTGAGATACATTTCTGAGAAATGAAGTCCTGAAATACCCTTTCAGAAGTGCATTGACGGAGGAGAGTGGTAGGAATAATCGGCAGCATTAAGACCTACCAAGTTACAATTTCCCATTAGGAAAACAGACAAAAAAGTCTCAAGGCATGTAATACGTAGCCTTCCCTGCTTGCTTGGATGGTAAGAAACCAACAGGCCAGGATGAGCAGGCAAAAATCGCTGCAGATTAAGTTACACTACCATGGTGGTCTTCCTTCTTATTTTCTATCACCATGTGGTCTCCCTCTACCAAGGCAGGCATGTTGTACCTAAACAAAAGAAAAAACCAACCACAAAACAAGTGATCTGTCAGCTCTTGAGAACACACTGTGCACTTTTCGGCATTGCTATGCCATTGGTGCATGGTACCTACCACAAGCTCATGAGAAGTACCGTAAAAATTCAGGGACAGGGAAAAACATGCACTTGCTCAGGTCATCGGTTCAGAAGCTCTACATAACACTGATGCATTTATTTTCTGCATCATGGATGTCAGAAGACATCTCAGAAAAAGAGTGAGAAATACTGTTCAACTACCTGACAAACCTTCCACAAGCACTAGCCACAGTCACATTCAATAACTGGCACTTGTGAGACGGTACTGAACTATGTACTGGGAAGCCTGAAAGTGGACAAGACAGACATTTACATACTGGAGTGAGTCCACTAGCAGAAGGCCACTAAAAAGGGTACAGAGCTGGAACAGGAAACAGAGAGAGAGGGTGAAAGAACAGGTCTTAAGAGAAGGTTAACGTGGGGGAAATCTAATTTCTGTGGTCTCCAGTTACCTAGTGGGAAGGGAAGAGGATAGAGATCTCTAATGATCACTTTCCAAGGGAAAATGGTACGATTTTATATACCAGCATACACATCACCCCCAGAAAAATATTAGCTCTCTTTTCCTCAAAAACTTTTAGAAAAGTAGTAATTTTCCAGATAGTGTATCAGTTTACAGATTGAGAGTTTTCTACTCTTCTGTTGACAAAACTTTCTCATTCAGCTCCTCTTGCCTCACTTTTCTGGAAGGTCAGTGTAACAGACAGGCCTTATCTTTCCCAAACAACCCACTGAACTATTTACTTTCTTCTCCCTCTCTATTTTGTCCTTCACAGTAAACACAAAGTTTGTGGTTGACTATGCATTTGTGTTTCTGCTTTAAAATACAGAAGTCACTTTTGTCTTCTGATAAAAATCAGAAATAAACCTCTAATGGAGTCATAAGACAAGTCAAAGAACCTACATAGCCAAGACATTTAAGCTCCAACTGAAGGTACTGACAGTATTCTCTCAGATAAAGGGCCAGGTTTTATAAGAACCACCCTTCAGGGCAGTGGAAAGTGGGCAGGGGGGGAATAGAGAAAAAACACAAACACAGTACACAGTTATTTTATTGAAATACTTGAAAAGGCCAGCAATGGAAAAATAGGTTTGTCATGAGGAATTAATGTTTGATTTACTTGATCATAAAAAAGCTGTGTCTATAGGTAGTTCTAGCCAGTTACAGAATGCACTGTGATCCATGCAACTAATATACTACAGTAGAATAAGCACTGTGTACTATTTTAGTTTTATCTTATACACAGCTTCCAACAGGTATGATCAACAGATGTGAGAAATTAAACAGTAACACTTTTCAAATTATAAACATTTATAATATACAAATTTGCTCATCTGATTCATAAGGGTTATAAAACACAACACAGTGGAAAATGAAAAACATGAATTACACACAGCATATGAAGTTGATCTGGCAGTTTTTGAAGTTTATGTTTTCCTTTAAGAGAAAAATCAGACGTCACTGGTCATGTAACATACAAAATCATAGGCCAGGACAGCAACAGTGGTTTTTTTCTTGAAATACATACTTGGGGAAATTTGTTCATCAGGTAAAAAGAATAGATAAGAATGAAAATCACAAGTTCTGCCTGGTATAGCTTATAGTCCAAAAAGATGAAGTCACTTCAGATGAATATGAAATAAATAAGCAATCCTTGAGGAATTATGATCCTTGAGTTGAACCTGCTCTACCGAAAGTGAATTTTAACTATATACTAGTATGTCACCATGGTGAAACGTCTAAGAACAGTATTTTGAATAGCTTTTTAGGAAGCAATGTCTTAGTGCTTTAATATGTACAGGTTATTTACAACAAATTCCCTTTTGGCCTCACAAGTTAAGCCATTTCAGCTGGCTGTTAAGATGCAACTGTTTTTTCCACGCATTATGCAATACTGTAGTTAGAGCTATAATTTAAAATAATCTTATGCATGAATTACAAATATTAATAAAGTAACTCTGCATATATAAATATTTCTAGCAGAATTTAAAGCATTCAGAATGTACATAAAAGTTTTTTTGTTTGTTTGTTTATTTGGTAGGGCCAGATGTGCTGCTTCTCAGATCATCGTTGCTTTAGTAATGCTTTGTACATAGCAAAACCCAAAACTGCAAAGACAGTAGCACCAAAACTTGCTCGGAGCCAAAATGTAGAGCTCTTGAGGTCCGCTTGTGTCACATGCCTAAAATTCAACACACATACAAAACCAGGTTAATTCCATGACAGAAGTATTAGGCAACTTGTGCTAAACTACTCTGCTTTTGGAAATTCATCACTACACTTGTCACAGGCAAGCAGCTTACAATTCAGCCTTACGAGTACTTATACAGTCATTTTACTTTTAAAAAAAGCTTGGGATTTGATCTGCAGCTCTGATCACATTAGCAGATCTCACTAAAGTCAGAGAGCTCACACAGCTGAAGAGCAATGCAGGAGCAGATCATTAGTCATGAAAGTGGGGAGGGCAGTGTGTCGTCTTTGAGAGTACCGGCAGGCATTCATGAAAGGAAAACAAAAATAGCTAGCAAATAATTAATAATACATAGCGAGAACAACTCTGTCCAGCAAAATCCTTTTTTTTTTAAAAGTTGAGTTTGCATATTTCTGCTTTTCCAGGAAAAAATTTCCAGTTCTGTTGAATATCTACTTACACTTCTCCCCCTAAAAGAGTTTACTGACAAGTAGCAAGTAATATTTTTCCAAAAGCTAGAATCAAAAGAAGGACCATTTGTAAATCCCTTTCTTCCCAGTACAGTCACAAGAACAGCAACAGAAACAATCATCCAATACCAGGCTGAAAGCTAAGAGAAAGTGCTAGTGAAACAAGCAGTGACGATGCCATCAACAGAAGACGACAAGATGTAATAACAGTATGAAGTGACTGTATGACATAAAAAGCCACACCTTGCATGACAGTAGAGACAGCCAATGACCCAACTCTCCCAAATATTGCAAGAAGTCTGTGAGCATGCTCAGTTAAACATGGCTAGCCATCCTCAAAAATAGTCTCAAGTATGACAGCTTACCATAAAGCAGGAGCTACCATTTAAAACAAGTTATCACAAATGCCATAATTCAAAGCACAAGAAGTTCCTGAACAATAGTAAAAGGGTTGGTTTCTTTGCTTGCTTTTGTTTAAGATAGAACTTACGACAGAACTTCACTAGCCTATGTATTTTAGCCTGTATTAATCATCACAGGTTACTCAGCAAAAGCTGCAGGAGTATTAAGTACAAGGAGCATACACAGTGCACAAGAGGGTTCATATAGTGTAAACTGCAGAGCTACAGCATACAAGCTGTTTAATAAAGCAGGAATTGTTACTTGCTATCAAAATATACAAAACCAGTTTAGGATATTATTTAGTAGACATTTGCAGGAGTAATATAAGCCATATAATCAGTGTACTGTCATACCACATGCTGATGAACAGGCTCTTCTGTGCACAAACAGCAGAAAACAGCTGGTCTCTAAAAAAATCCTAATCTTGTTTTAAAAATATCTTGCTGGGTTATGGAACAGATCAAATTCATGAATTCCTGCAAGCATTAGTTATTCTACAGCTAGTTTTAACAAACTCTCTGCAAACTAGATGTCAAGTGGCTTGCTGAGGGGAAGAAAGGGAAAAGGCAATGGCAAGGTCACCTTAGTTTGGCTGTTGTTACCTGTCTTCAAGTAAACGTGGACCAAGAGATGACTCCATGAAGATGGAATCTTCTACAAAGTTGACGGCGTGCACCTGCTGCATAATACTGCTCTCCTCGTCTGCTAACAGCATGGCCCCCAACTCATCTATGTAGGGTCTTAACCTTTTTACACACATGCACAGTTTGCAGTTCATAGCATGGCTCAACAACAGCATCTCAAATATGCTCAAATAACAAAGCCCAAAGAATTTATAATTTTTAGCTGTCTAGCCCTGATTCTTGTGCAGTTGTTAAAAACTTAGTGCTTGGGGAAAACCAGAAATAAATGGAGTTTGTACTTTTGATGAGCTAAGTGGAATTTATGATTTTATGCAGATAAATGCCATTGCTTTAAGGACAAAAGAAAACTGCTTAAAAACCTGAATCTCTTCCCACTCCATCCCCAAAGCCTCAACTTCCATGTGTCCACAGCATACTGCAATACTCCTGCACCATATGCATGAGCTAGAGTACCTGTGCCAAACACACTGGAATGAGTCCAACACATCAGCCCTAAAACTGACAAGACCTCATCACTGTTGATAATTCAATTAAAGAATGTATTTTATCACTACATGTGGTGGTTTTCTTAGTAAAAGTCTATAAACCCCTTGTCTTCAGATCTGTAAATTATATATATAAAAAAAACTTATCTGTGTATGTAAAAGAAATCATTTGAATGTAACATGATTTTAATAGAATGTGTGACAAGCTCTGTTGGGTAAGTATTTGTGTCACTAACAATTCTCAAGCTTAATATGGTTAATTCAAATACCCAACTATTTGTATAATTTAAAATATACCCATGTAAATGTGCAAATCACTGTTTAAATTGCAAATGAATGCTTTTGCATTGGCCTATAAAGCACTCTCTCACATCTAGATTTTCTTATTCCTATGTATAATTTGCCTTGTTTTAACTTCTGCACGTGTCCATATTTAGTGGTATGCAAGAAAGTTGCTGAGCATGCCTCATCCTTTAAAAAACAATTAACATATTCTCAGTCACGATAAAATCCTCTTTTCATGTCTAAAGGGAGAGTAAATTGACTCTGATCCCTTTTCTAAGCCTAACAGTAACAGATTTTTTCATTTAAATAAAGGAACTAAATCAAGGCAAGGATTTGTCTTATAACCTCAAGGAAATCTACTGACTTCAATAAGAAAATATTAGGCCCCTCTGAACATCTCGGCCCAAAAATCCAAAGTCCAAAAATACTTACTGAAATTCAGAACACTATGTATGTCTAATTGCTTTACATCTTTGAAAAAATTCCTATTTTTCTTCCCTTAAATGTTCCTTATGGTGTTGTAAATTCCATTTTTGCAACTTTGATTCCTAATATTGTTTAGCTGCCATTAATGGGGAAAGAAAAGAAATCTGTCTTAAATAATAAAAAAGGATCAATATTTGTTTCCAGCATAGGTTCTCTGACATGAAGGTGGCTATAATGCAGAAAAACTTTTCTCAATACATACTGAAAAATTCTACCTCTTCAATTAAAAATGTTCAAATTTTATTTCAGTGTAGTTGTGTTTATGAAACTAGTTTTTGCCAGTGGTAGAAATTATTACTGCCTTGCTAGTAAGACAGTAACTCTGAATTATAAAAATTATTCTCTCCAAGGGCAAAACATATACATGTACACGCATACAGACACCCACAGAGTAGTAGTTCAGACTCCATAAATGAAGTTGTATTTGAAACTCTTGCTTATTAGTAATAATAACTAGCTTACAAACTTCCCAAATAGATTGGTATGTGTATTTAATCATACAATTAGTTCCACATATGTAAGAAATTTTGCCTTTGGCATAAAATTCAGATTTTATTGCACATTTTGGAAAAAGATTTTTATTCAACCTACTCTTAATAGTGAGTCACATAACTTGTCACTTGTTGAATAAGATCTTGGAAATCTGTACAGTCTTTCTTTTAAGAGGCTTTAACAACTCACAAGAAGTTTGCAACATTCACTTATCAAGAGGTTAACTGAGCATGCCTGTCATGGTTACACACAGAAAACTTCTGAGTTATGGGCCAAGACCGACACTTTTCCCCATGTCAGCAGCAGAAGAATCCCAAGCCTGGGAAGGTTTAACATTAACTATAAAAGTTCAAAAACATTCCTGTATTAACTACAAAAGCATTTTAAAAGCACAGTGGTGAGGCCAACAGGCTCATCACATGGCTACTCACACCAAATATTCTAAGCAAGTTAATGCAGCCAGCAAGCAGCAGCCGCCTGCTCTGACAGACAATAGGTTCTAATAATAAAATATAAGCAACTGAATTCCAAAAACATTGCATAACATGCGCAAGCTGCTGCAGCTTCCCTTCAGGCATGTATTTTCCTAGGATGCAAACCAACTCCAGAAGTTAAAAGTTTTCCCCCATACAGTAGTCATCTAAAATGTGAAAAGTTTCAAGTGCATCTTATTATCTACAAAACCTAAAAAGAACATAAAATGCCAATTCAATATATTCTATTTGGAAAGAAATCAGGAGACACAGCTTTGCAAATTTCTACTCAGTATGTGGTATTAAACAGTTTAGAAAAAGGAAGAAAATAGGTAAGTAAAATATTGTTATACTGTTCTAATTTGGGGGACACTTAAGTATAGAGATAGATTTCTGCAATTAGATTTAATGGCAATATACTATAGTTTTGAAAAATAATCTACATATACTGCACAGTGAAAAACAAATCCTGGGGTTATACTCTTAAAACTTTCCCATTATTACAGAATAATTAAACTATTGTCTTAACTTTAATTTTCACAGAAGGAAGGTTTTTCACAGAAAAACAAAATCTTACAAATAATACCTGAAACAACCATGTTTTATATGCAAGTAGAACTTCACTTCTATTCCACAATATTTAAAAACTTTAGAAGGAAGAAAAACATGCTCTGAGAAGTCTCCCTCAGTGAACAACACAATTCTCATGCATTAGAATTATTTTATTTTAAAATTAACTTAGCTGACAGAAAAATGCCACTATTTTACAAGCAAAAGGCAACAAGTGAATGATTTAAAACCAAGAAAGCAGAAAAACACACTTAAAATAGATGCTCTGTTGTTAAAAAAAAAAAAAGCAAAAATCCAAGCTCATCATTAAAGAAAGGGTTAGAATGACATAAGCAGAAACCTTGCTTTTAAAAACAGGTAAAACAATGTAGTAAAAAGAGATTAAGTGCCAGCCAGACAAATACAAACGAACACCTAAAGGAAAGAACAAATTAAAAATATAAAAATACTACAGGATAGCAAGAAGTCTAAGAAGTCTAAGACATGCATGTATAGTGCTTTGAATGCAGTGCCTTCTTCCTCAAAGAACCAATAAAACATGATCCTGGGTAGTTCAAACCAACAATCCCATTCCTGCACAATAAACATCTCCAAACTGAACTTCCACGTTTGTTGAACTTGCCTTTCTGATAGTCTACAAACCCTAGGGAAAGACTCTGGAGTTTGTCTGCATAAGAGAAACTGAAGGTGGGCATGCATAGGTTTTTTAGTTGCATAGAGACAATGTTCTTCCTTTCATGACTAAGGTGGAAATGTTTGAATGTGGTATTGTATTTTGCCTTGGTAACAGTTTTAAGCATTAATTAGCAACAAATAATACAGGAAGGGGTCCAATATGAAAAATTTCAGTTTACCTATTTCCACCATCTAAAGCTTCAGAATAGGAAGGGATCACGAGAATAAAAGTACCCTCGAGAAACTTCCTTTACCCATCAGTTATCTAAACTTTTGCCCAACTATCTGACCTAACAGTAAGCACTTGTAAAGGCAAAATAAGAAGTTATATAAACTAAAGACATCAGAAAATCCTTCTTGATTCAAATGCTTTCTCTAGTTTAATCACAAATCATTAGATTAAGAATGCATCCAAGGAGATAATATTTTTGAACAAGAAAACTATCTCCACCCTCCTAAGTCTACAATTAGGAGCTACTCCCTTTTGTTTACAGGTATCTCAGCTCTACTAAATATGCAGTTATACAGTAGTCTATGTACTGAATGCTGAATAACATGAGGAAATGTGTTCAATAAGGAAACACCTCTGACGAGCTAACTAGGAAGAGAGTTGGTGAGATGAAGTGAGCATGCTGGAAACCTGCCACAAAACCCTAGTGACTGACTGAATGACTACAAAGAGATTCTAGCAAGTAATTTTTCCTTTCTGCAGGGTCAATGGAAGTCTATGAGGAATTGTCCTTACCTTGAATTACAGACTTTTTTAGGCAGCAATAGATTCCTATGCTTATTCCACACTATCTAGTGACAGTATCCCAAGACTTCTCATAAAAAGATTTCAATACCTCAAGCCCTTGGCAGTATTTCAGGGGAATGAAATGCACCGTCTAATGCAGGACTCAAAAAATCCACAGGCCCATACAAAAGAGAAACAAGCCACAACAGCTAACATAACAACCCCAAACTACTCCAACAAAACGAGGAGGCATTATAGAGATGATTTCAGCCTCAGTAATAAAGAGCTGGGATTTTCTAGTAGTGTCCACTGAATGAAGTTTTAGAGTGACGATATGCTAAGAGATTGCTGTTTCAAGGGATTTTTGACTAAGGGATGACTGCTATGGAAGAGTTGCAGGATGAACAGTCTCACTCATATTCATGGTCTTGTCCTAAGCTCATGAGTTTTTCACCCTTCTCTGAACTCTGTCGTTAACACTTTTATCTTGGATTAAAGTGGTATTTTACAAAGATACTCAATACTGTAGGTGGGTGTATCAGTAGGCCTCCTATGTGTTCATAACTTACGTTTAAAGGAGACAGCCACTCTTATTTGGAGCAGCTACACCTGAAAACAATAAACTAAGTAGTAACGTACACAGATAAGCAGCATGTCAAGATATTCCAACCATGGCATTCAAATAAACATTTATCATAGTTGCCTCCAAGAATCACATTTATCATATACACCTCCAAGAAGGCTATAAAGGATAGAACCACTACACTGCAAAAATTGTTTGGTTTGAACTCCCATTTGCTGGGGTGAGGTGACAAGTGCTGAGGTGTTAGTAAATCATGTGTATCAAAAACTGCCTGCAATAAACACAAGACAAGGTGTAGCACTGTTTTCAATGCTGAAAACCAGTTCTCTCTTTACCAATTGCTTTTTCCAAAGTGTCTGCAAATGTTTAACCATTTACCAATTCTTACACGTTGCATTTTCTTCAGAGAGGAATTGGATGTTAAAAGCTCTACATTTTTTACACAAAACACCCACTCTGTGCAAACCAAGCATAACACACACACAGAGAAATTCTATGAATTCCCAAATATCAAACAACTAGCAAAGATAAACATGTAATATGTTATACAATGCTGCTATAGTCAAGCTGTGCCTTTATGAAAATATTTGTGTAACTGGTATCTATGAGGCACTGCCTCTAATCAATACTGAACAAACCTATAATGTCTCAAGCGAGACACATTACAGATTTATAGACACTACTTAATGTCCATTACCAGTTCCCTAAAAACATGGTCCTAATTTCTCCACAGCATTTTTGTAATCACTAAGTGCCTGAATCAACTACCAAATTGGTGATGTTTCAAAGAAATCACTGGACTAAGCTCAAAAGACCAGAAGTACTTTCAAGTTAAACAAAGCTTGACAATTTTATGACAAATACAGAAGTAAGTATCTGCCTATTTAGTGGATATGGAGTGAAAAATCTGCAGTATGTAAGGTTACCAATTGCTTTTTCAAAAAAAAACTTTAAAAGCACACCTGGTACCTAGTAAATAAAGTTAAGGACCTGTTAAGAACTGCAGTGAAGAGTTTGTTCTTTACAGATTGCAGCAAGTCTGAGTTGAGGAAGTTCTGACAGATGCAAAATGTACACCTGTTGCAGGCGCACATACAGCGTAACCGGGCATGGCTGCGAAAACACACAGAAGGACAGGAGTTGAAATCTTGCTCATAAAATCAGGTGCACATTAGGACTGTGCCACAACCAAGAGAGATTTAGGAATAAAAGGTACATTTGAATGAGTAAGGAGAGGAGAAAAAAATACACTGGGGAAGCAAGGGTACAACTACAGCTGTGCAGAATTTTAAGGTTAGATGTCCTACGTCTTAGACATTTTGGCATTACCACCACAGATCTTAATAGTAAAGCACAAACATGAATGAAAACATTTGCTGAATTTATTTAAGTTTGTAAGGAAAGCTTCTAAAGGCTTCTGAGTATGTCTGCACAGCAATAGGTAACACCCCTTTTTCAAAGGAAAGTAAGCCACATTTTCTACCAGTTTGAATGCACGCTTTACAAAGTGACAGTTACCCCTACCTTTCCCACCCTAACAAACACACATGCTTGAAAACTAAGGAAGAAGCAGGAATATTGATATGACAAGACATTTGGTCAGTGCTACACTTTAGTGGTTTCCCAGTATTCCAGCACTACAGAATAAATACAGGAAAACAAAACAAAACAAAAGCTTTACAAATCTAATTCAATAAATTCAGCTTCAAATATTTAAAAAAAATCCTATTATTTTGGGTGAAAGTGACATTAGTTCTATTTAATTTAAAGCAAATGTCAGCTGTCATACTAGACTCCATCTGCTGTAATATTTATGTAGTTCAACACCATATTAAAAGCTCCACCCACCAAAAAAAGAGATGCAAAGTGAGCTTAGCAACAGTGAGATGTGTAGTGAAGAAGAATGTGAGCTTAAGTATCTTCTATCTGAAGACCAAAAGGTGTTTATACAGCAATTCTATTAAAAAATATAAGATCTATTAGATGAATGAACTGAAGCACATAGTAATAAACACCCTGACAATAAAAAAACCTTCAAGTAGTGCATTGGGGGAACTGTTGCTCACTGAAGAGTGTCATTACTTGTAATCAACTGTCAAGTTGAGCTATTAACAGTAAGGACAGAACAGAACCCTACATATTCATTGGAATTTGCACGAGGAACTGGATGAAGTAGTGTACACTTTAAAAAATACCTTAGCAACAATAGCTGACACTGATTGATACGTTGGATCCATATCAACTTTCTCAATTTGAAATAATTTGAAGATTCTACTCAAGTCACTTACGTCTCTCTGTTGCTAAATCTCAGTGAGGCAGTTGCATCCTCGTGACTAACAATGACATGCAGTGGTATTGTGAGTGACCCATGCAATACGAAAAATATAATGGTTCAAGTACTTACGGATACATTGCCATAGTTGTCAGTTTAACAAAGATATCCTTACTCGGCACATCAACTGTATTGCAAGTAAAGGCTTGGGGTGGAGGCATTTTGTGTTTTTTGCAGAATTCAGCCGGAGAAATACTATATTCCTGTCTAACTTCATGCAAGTCAGACTTTGCAGCTACCACTAAGCATGGTATTCTGCTATCCATGAAGTGCTGCTGCAAATTTAAAGAAAAAAGCAAATGAAACACTACATGATAAATTCACCCTGGAACAGCCCAAGTTGAACTGTTTGCAGCAGCATTAAGATATATTCATGGCACTGAAGTCAGGCATTTCTAGAAACAGAATATTTTATATAGACAAGTAAGTAGATGTTAGCTTCGTATGAGTAACAAAACTACATGTTTAATGCATCAGCCATATGTAACCAGCACTCATAAATAAAACGTCTTTTAAACACTGGAACTTATGGATAGGACCAGTAACCAACACTGAGTATTTTGTCAGTAAAAACATACATAAATGTAAAAGATTTATGGATATAAATTATACAAACCTTAAAAATCCTGGCACAGTACTCAAAAGACTTCGGGTTACTGACATCATATACCAGGCAGACAGCATCGCATATGGTCTCAGCATCAGTTAAAAATTCAGAGTCGCTGACATCATGTAGCTGGAAAAAAAGATGGTCAGAGAGAGAGAAAAGCTTTGTCATTATGCAGTTAAAGAAGTTTTATAACTTACTTTTTTCCCCTCACAATTTTTATGGCTCATTTTTATGTACCCTTAGAACCAATGGACTGACTGTAGGCAGAATTAAAAAGAAAAAGAAATAGTAGGAATTTAACATACAGCCAACACATGAGCTGTTAACATCACATCTGCAGGCAATCACAACCTCAGCCTAAAAAGTTACATTTACTTTAACAGAAAGTCTCAGATACCCATAGAAACTGCCATTCATCCTACAGAGGAAAACCACAGAGCAGAGGACTAGATCTTGGGAAACAAAGACAGATATTGTATTATGATAAAGGAAAACTACAGTGGAACAAGCTTTAAAGAAAGTATTTCACCCACTGAAGATTAACTTTAGCTGTCCTAATCACCCTACATGACAGATTCTTGTTTACTCAATAGGTAGATTGCTTGCTGATAATTTGTCATATGTTATAATGTGATGCCCTTCAGTATTAACATAATGGACTGAGTTCTGTACAATTTAGGTGAAGGTTTCAAAAATAACAGGTCCTGGACAGGTTCAGTTTAAAGTATTAGCAACATGTAAAACCAGAAGTTATTTGAGCCAGAAAAGGAGGAGGGGGAAAATCCACATTTACAAAGACGACAATTAAAACAGAAATTTGTTTACAGAATGCTCTGAATAATTCACGGAATTTTAAGATTAACCAGTTATATGCAAACAATAATGAGGCAACCTTACCAGCAAGTATTTTTCCTGTCCGTATACATAGACTGTATTAATGGCATAGTAAGATTTGTGTTCTGCACGTATTTGCCTCTGCCTCTGAAAATGCAGAATTTCATGTTAGACCACAGCAACTTGCCCCTTTAAGTTAGATCTGAACTGCTGTTTTACTCCATTTATTAATGAATGGAAATCACAGTAATCAGTGGTTCATTTTGCAAGTAACTGCATAGCTATAATCCACGAGGTACAAGTAATTATTGCACGCAATAGCCATTTATCTTTGCTAAAAAAAAACCAACCCACAAAACAAAAACAAAACCCACACCATAAACCCCTGTCCTCCTCAGTAATTCTATATTCCCTCATAGAACTCTCCAAACTCAGTAATAATCAGTAAAGCTCCAAGATAAATTGATTTTGCTGTTTAACTTTAACTCAAAAGCATATGTAAGTGAATCTTACTATTAGATTTCTTCCAAGAAGAGCCTGGAGAACTCCACTTTTCCCACAGCCTTTCATTCCAACAACATTGCATCGGAAAACGTTTCTCTGAGTTTGTTTTTTCTGGAGGTCTATCTTTTTATCTCTTGTTACTTTTGAAAAAACACAAATATTTTTCACAGGATGTACATGCATGCACGTATGTATGTGAAAACATGAAATAACTGTCCACTTGCATTAAAATGCACACAAAAATAAAAAATATTAAATCAATTGTTTGAATTGAGCAGAAAGTAAAGAAGAATATAAGTGAAAAAAGACCATTTGTTTAAGCAATTTACTCTTGAGCAGATTTTTAAATTTTAATTCCCAAGCTGCACCAAAATATTTTTTTATTACCTGTAATTGCTGATGCTTGCGATTCTTGTTCTGCAAGTATTGAATAGCCTAAATAACCCAGGTACTCCAGGCAACGCTGTACATCTAAGTACGTGGTTAGTCTAGCAGAGGGGACAAAAAGAGGTTTCTAAATTGTTAGCATCTGTGATACCAATTCTTTACAGTACTGATACAATCTTTTCCTCCTATCTCCAGACTGACTAGATAGAAGTATTATTGGCACTACTGAAGGGCAAACCAGTGTGAAGGTAAATGGTGACAACTTTACCAGTCTTAATAGCCAGCAAAACACTATGAAGGCAGTACTTGCTGAGGCTTATCAACCTACACTGTATTTTTTTTTCCTCAGCAAATAATGCTTTCCTCATTTTCTGTATTTTCAATAGGAAAAAAACCTCATTATTGAACTTCATTATTCATACTGTCTCTAAAGAGTAGAACAACAGAAATAAGTATTTTGACAACTTTCAGGGAGATTTCCACAGCTCGAAGAGACACTTCTTCATAGTTAGCACTAAATACTGGCCAAATCCTGAACAGGTTATAACTGTCTGAAGATTAGGCCACTGGATGCCTATAAAAATGTGACTGCTTGGGTCAATTTTCAACTATTAAACTTCCACTCTTTCTACTAGATTTTTAAGAAGAATCTACAAATGCATTATCACATGCAAAGTTCTCAACTACTGAAATGCAATGTATCACACTTACGTCCACTGAGAGAGAAACCCTTGGTATGTAATCCACCCCCTTTCATTTGTACAAACAGTGTTGTTAACATCAGGTCCCCATGGCATATAAGGGAAGACTTTGAACAGATCTTTCAATTCATCAGGAGATAAAGCACAATCTCTATCCTGAAAACAAGCATACAATATCAGACATAAATCACTTTATTCATGTCTATTCTAAACTGGTATTTTCTTGTTGTACACTTGCAAGATTCAAGAAACTGGCTATAAGAAACTGAGCTGCTTTCTTTTTAATCATTGGTCTTTTCTTGTTTTTAAATAAGACTAAATATATGAGCTAGTTAAAAAAAATTTGGTAGTAAAACTATAACTGCCAAGTCTCCTTGTAGGAAGAAATATAAATAGCAGGCTAGTTTTGACTGCATAGCTTAAGCCAGAGCCAGTTTGTGAATGAAATGACACAATGCCAAAAATACACTTTTTGCTAGCAAAACTGCTAGCAAACTAAGGCTCTTCAGTATAAGGACACACACACACACACTCAAAAGCTTACCAAATCATGTTTATCAAAAACACTTTGAAGAAACAAGTATGCATGATGATTTAATTCTGTTGTGCAGTCTGGAGGAATTTTTAGCCTGTTTATTGAAAACAAATACAAGAAGTGTTAAGTATGTTTATGAAATAGAGAATATTAAAAACTTAAAATACAGACATTTGAATTACAACATTTGGTATTTGACCTCTGCATTTAGTTTTAATAATTTATCTTTAAAGACTTCAAGTCACATACTTTTTATTGAGTGTCTTTATATTATATTTTTTTATATATATGTACACATATATAGAGAGAGTAATCAGGTTTTTGTTTGGTTGGTTTGTGTTTTGTTTTGGGGTTTTTTTTAATGGAAAATTATGAAATTACATTTTTGAAAGGAGTTAGTCAATCTCAACTTTTTAATTCGGGGATTTTCAAAGGATCTCAAGTGCTATGAAAATACTGCCAAGCTTTTTCTAATTTGTTGCCACATGCAATAAGCAACTGCTCAGATTCATGTTCCAGTTTTTTATTAACAGTCTCTTTTGCTATCTTTCTTATAAAGAGAGATAGCAGTACATGATTTGGCACAAGAGACAGGTGTTCTTCCTTTGGAATTTTCAGTCACATGAAGGTTTTGGCTGGTAGGTCATAGAGGAAGGGAGATACTTGATGTAACAACGTGTTAAATAAACACACTACAATAGCCCTTTCCTCCTGCCAAAGCAGGAGGCAGCATAAACTAAATGCACGTAAGTTAAAGAAAGCTAAAATAAGTGATACGTACGGAGGAAACAAGTACTCTGGCGTAAGCTCTAAGTCATCGTCATATCCAAAACGACGCAAAACAGTCCAAGTCGTTTCATGCCTTCCTCGCTGAATGAAAAGTGTGTGTAGAAAAAGAAAACCTAAAAATCAAATGATGAAATCTTAAGGCCCTGAAGTGCTTTATCTGCTACAAGTATTTTTAATAGAATCAGACTGAAAACAAAAAAGCTTGAAATACACATTCAGATATTAAAGCTCCTGGGTGACGTTACAGCATTATCTACACAGACTGAAGATTCAGAAATCATGTTATTTGTCAAAGTATCCCTCAAAGAACTCTTTCCTTAAAACAACCCACTTGGTTTTCTGGTTTTGTTTGCTCCTTTCAGTACTAGTATTTTGAAGAACTTACCTGTATGATAAAATAGTAAACCTTAGCAAGAAGTCTGGAGAATAATCTCATGGAAGACTGCCTTTAGTTTTCCTGTACCAAAATAACTGGGTAGGATTGTTATTTAGCACTTTCCAGGGCTTAATGAACACTGAGATTTCACTGTTTAGTAAGGCTATGTCTTAAGATTCCCACTCTTTACAATTTCTCATGCATCCTATTACATACCTAAACCCCACAAGCAAAGCAGTTACAGTGCTGCTTAGAAAGAAAATGTTTTTTCTCCTTTCACTTTTGCCATATGTTCTGAGCAAATCTGTACAACATAGCTGTTAAAATGTTGACAGACACCACACCTTGCTGACAAGTGTTGCAGACAGTGAGCTTAGAGACAAGATACAGATTTATCTAGGAGACAATCACTTTTGAATCAGTACACTTATTTGGATTCCAAACTCTGTAACAACAAGTAAGAAAGACCTTACTTGATTCACCCCATTATTTCCCATTTTAATAATCCTTTGATATCATACTGCCACCACACCCACTCTTATAGTCTAAAAGAATCAAGATAGAGATCATATACCAAAAGACTTTTCTATGTGAGAATGATTATCAACTGTATAAAGACACGTCTTTTAAGACTTAAATTGGGCTTACCTTTTAATGTTAATCCATTATCTGCAACTCCATCACTTAGGTTTTTCCTGACTACATTCTTTACATCTTCCAAAGCTTGAGGTGCCAGTGGTGTATTAAAACAAATTCTCTAACAAAAATAAAGACAATGTTAGGATCACTTGCTACTAAGCTGGACAAACAGCATGTCCTGTGTGAAATGCAGCCTTAAATGTTCTGATAAGCTAGTAAAGGACAATCCAATTTCTTAGTGGAAATGAAGGTGTACAAACTTTTATTTTTAAATACAAGCATTGGGGCTTGTACATTTAAATAGATGTTTTTATTTTGCTCTTGAACTAAAACTTGAACAATGGTTAAAAATGAAATTAATACCATTTCCATTTTTACAAATCCACTCTTTTATGCTGCACTTGATACTTTTAGTATTTAGACCTGGTTCCCTTACAATTCACCTTACTACTGTTCCTTCAAAACCAAATCACTTTATTTTCTAGAATTATACAGTTCAGCTATTAAGCATGGTGAAAAAATAAGCAAAAGAGTTACCTGAAAGAAGTTGAGCTCTGCATCATTGAGAGTACCATCATTATCCTGATCAGAAATTCTAAAAATGCGAGTGAGCGCTTTAATACACGCAGGTTTCATCTAAGGAATAGAAGAAAGTTCAGTATCTTTCTATGCTTGAATATAAAAATATTACACTGAATGACATCAGGCAGCTCCATCAGATTAAAACAAATACTAGCCCTCATTTTACACTTTTAGAACAGAGACATTCATACACACATATACAAAAATAAAAAGCAAGAGGAAACAAAATCCTGATCTAGCAAATTTATATCCATGACTTTAAAGCAATTATTCCACATTGAATATCTTTCTATTCAATTATTAGAAGAGCCTCAAGTTCTTCACAAGCTGAAGGTGGCACTACTTAGTTATTAATAAAAAAGAAAAAAATCAATTCTCCAAATTCAGTTTTATTGCTACAGAAAACTCTAAAAAACAACAGAATGTTCCCCCCCCCAACATTTTTTGGCGATGGAAAAAAAAAAAAAAACCAAGGCCTTGCAATCCCAGTGCCTTGCAAAAATAAACAGCTCTAGAACTACAGTCAACTCTTTCTAAACAAGCACACTATCTCTATTCACTATTTCAACTATGACTTCAGAAGGCTTCAAGCATCAAATATTGAAAAAATCTTCACAGGGCTCATTCATCTACCAGGCAAAGCATTGATCTTATGGACTATCTCTATGACAAAAGAATAGCTAGGATACCTTCCGAGTGAAGGAAAACACACACTGGTAATTCTCTCCCAACAACTATAGTGATGATGGACTCTTCTCTTCATAGAGGTCACACAGATTGCATAGAGATTGGTTTTGGAAAACCAAAAAGATTTCAGCACAACAATTTTATCAGAACATTACTAACTCATAAAGATGATTCTGATGGAAGAAATCAAAACAGGGTTATTCTCTGGTTCTCTACTTAACAAAGTATTTATGATTAAATCAACTTTCCTACTGCCCAATACTACCATAACCCAAGGGTTATGTTTAAAGATTTTATCTGTATTTGCCCATGAAATTAATGTTTTTTTAAAAAAAAAAACCATACTCCCTCTAATATGCTCAGCTAACTACCTGTGATACTTAAAAACCAGCCACATCACTTGTTTCTTATCCATTTTGCCAAAGTCTCGCAAGATGCTCAAAATGTTCTTTCCCTTAAACCAGGCCAAGTCTGGAGTATTTTCCCTAAAATAGAGTTACTGTGAAATGTATATCTAAAGGGGAACTGAATTGAATACATGATTTTGTTCACATTACATTTGGCTTAAAGCCATTACCAAAGCTTCTCATTTTACTTAGCAGTTCACATGGGCAACAAAAAACTGTCTTCATTGCTTTGAATGAAAAGGAAAGACAGATCGGATTAATACAACACAAAACAATCACCACAGTTCTGGAATATAATGCTTGACATTTGGGGGTAGGGTGGTGGTAACAGAACACACTAAGAAATGCAAAATCCACTGAAAAGGAAAGAACAGGGAAGTGATTAACTCCCCCCCCCCCCCCATATTATTTGTTCTTAGAATCTACTTATAAATACCTCTTTCTCCTCTGGGCAATAAAGAGGACCTGTAGGATGTAGAACAGCTTTCTGTGCGTAATAAAATAGCTCAGATATATTCTTCAAGTTTTTGGCTGAACACTGAAAGAGAAATCCTTATATGGATTAGCTAGTTTCTTGACTATTTGGCGATTTCTTCTGAAATTCAAGCAAGCATCAAACTTTTAATGATCTAGCCCCCTCTTGTGGGTACAGTGCTGTTTTGGAATAAAAGACATCTAGCCCCTGTATCTGTTCAGTAATAAATAAAGAAGGCCTCACTACAATTTGCTGTCATACCAAGAACAGAGAAATCAAAAAGTTGTATCTACCTGGGGGGGACAGGGCAGGGAAAGAGGTATACCCACACATATTAATTCAATTTTTAATATTTTGCAGATATCTGACTTTAATATTAATTTAAAACACTTGCTAAAGGCAAGGATGTGAGGAGTCTCTAAATGTTAGAAGAACTCAAGAGTAACATTTGATTATACAACACTGTAATCTTCTCTAAGGAAAAATAACTTATAAACTTGCCATGACAATGGCTTATATTTGAAATATTTTATTTTGAACAAACAAAAAAAAATCACCTTTTCTGTTAAAAAGTTGCCACACATGCTTGGCAAGAACATATTTTTTGTTACTCATTCTAACTTCAGAAAGTCTTGCATACCTCTACACAAGTTTCTATCTCTGTATATTGATTCATAATAGGAAGGATAGTTTCCATACTGCTATATTCCACTAGATCAGACTTGTTTCCAACTAATATAAGAGGCAGCCTGAAAACAAAAAAGGTTAAGAGCTTTAAAGACACAGGGATAAAAAGATCTATCTTGAACTTAGCATTCTACCTCCCACCGGAAGCCATTATATTATTTTCATGATGTAATTAAATATCACTGGCATCCTATAGGCAACACTAAACAATAGCAGTTTTAAGTAAACTGTTTTGATATACACTTAGATAGAAATGTATTTCTTGTTGATAATATAAAAACCACAGTTAAACACAAAAGTAACTAATCATATTATTATTATACAAAACCAGCATTAGTAGAAAAGCTATACAGACCATGTAGCCAAAACTAGTTATACCATAACAAATATAAACACACCTGGTAAAAGCTGCCCATGAAATTCAAAATAAATAGCATTGCTGGCATATGTAACAGACCTACATACTTTAAATCTCTTGTTGCTTGGACTTCTTATATAAACTTTAAGTTTAGAATTTGCTTTTCTTAAACAATTAACATCCTCAACACTGTCCATTGACACCCATCGATGTGCAGCCTAATTCACACTTCTCATCTTTACTTATGCACCTGCTATCTTTGTCTGTCCTTTCATTGATGAGAGGAATCCATCGACTTGTTACCTAAAGTAGGGTTAAAAACAAACATGAAAAATACATTTTCAAATTTAATGTGACTGAACTGTGCACAAGTTCGACTACAACTGCTACTGCTTCTTTCCCAAGAAGGCACATATTTACCCTCAAAGGAGGAAACAAATGAAAACTGGAGCTGATTAATGAGCAACTTTCTCAGATGACTGAAATGACTGAAAACTCAGATGTTGAAATGGACCAGAAGCAATAAAACATCTGTATGCTCTCTTAATAACTTGAGCTCAAACACCATGTTATGCATCTTAAATATCTTTCCATTTTCAACTTGCCAACAATTAACAGTGCACAAGTAACATCTCAAGCAATAACTGGATAAACTGAGTTACCATACCTTATCAATAGAATTCTTGTTGTTAACAGCATATACTATACAAATCACATTTGCCTAAAATGAAAAGAAAAGAAAAGAAAGACATGGAATTCCACTGTTTAGAGTCTCTAGAGCAACAGAGACAATCAAGAACCATACACAACAACATCAGAGTAAGAACAGTTCCACCACTGGTCAAAAACTCTCCCTCTAACTTAAGCTATTTGTAGCCTGAACGACAGCTTAAACCAAATAATTTATATGTTGAGAAGAGCCAAAACGCATGTCCTGCCTTGTGATGTTCACAGTTTACGCCTGCAGAGACCTGTGTTACCAAGTAATCCAAACTAAAGAATTACCATTTGCAGCCTCCGCTCAAGTACCAAACTAAAAGCCAGAAATGGAACACAACACCATGACAGACTGTACAGAAAATGTGCAAAGGTGCTCACAAAGAACTGAAAATAGGAAACAGAAGGAATTATAAAATAACCAAGAATCCCCTGCTATTCATAAATGCAATAGTACAACATGACAGAAAGAACCAAAATGGATCTTTCCAGGGTAGCATTATTTCTTTACAAAAACCATCACAGCCCCTTGGCCACTGATTAAAAGATACATTGCCTTTCACTTGGAAGGACAAAGCTTAAGCTCAATTCACCAACACAGTGGCAGTACCTACTTTTCTTAAATAGAGGGAGGTTTACTATAGCACACGGCACAAAACAAAACAAAATTAAAAGCCTAGCAATAAAAAGCAAGAGAAGTTTTTTTTCTTCAATTTAAACTGAAGCCCATCTAATGCAGAGAACTTAAAAGGACATATTTTTCCAAAGGCAGAAACTGTTTTCTAGTAAACACTAAAATATACTTACCTGTGATATTTCATGATAAAGCTGCTCATCACTTTGCTCTGCTTCTGCAGTCAATAGAATAAGCCATCCATTAATAATAAATATTTTTGCAAACAAAACTGAAAAAGTTAGGAAACTGAACTAGGGTGTTTCACAAGGCTCAAAAGACAGCCTTGTGAAAGCTCTTGTTAAACATGGTTTTATAAAATGCACTAAGGGGTGCTTCTACTGTAACAGTGATTAAATTGATCCATTAACTCACAAGACAGAAACAGTCTGTTGCACCCAAATTATTTAGCAGCTATTTTAAAGAGCAATAATTACATTTGTAGTCAGATTCTCTCTGGAATGAGTCATAGTTTGCATCCAGCTACATTTATCAACAGACCTTTCCTGGGGCAGTAAGGTAGCAACATTGTTCTATAATGTAAACTTTTACAACAGAATATGGCATGTGTTAATTTTATTGCAGTGTCAATTTTTTTTTCAGTGAGACCAAGCTTCTGTCAACCAAATCTATGAAACATTTCATTCAACAGAAAAAAAAATTCACTCCACATAAATTTAAGCTCAAGTCCATCAAAAAAAAACCCTCATTATTTCTTTGTTCCAAACAGGTAAACATACCAAATGTATTTCCTCAGCAGTGGCGGGAGAGAGAAGACAGGAAGGTATCTGCTAACATGGCCTAATTCTTGGCTTCCATTATAAATGGCAGAAAGATTTTTCTAGCTGTGCAACAGTTCCACATATTTATGATAGCACATGAGCCTTGATACTGAGCCTATTTATCTATTCAGCAAAGTCAAGGAGGTTACAATTTGTCAAAAAAGAAAACCACAAAATATGAACCGAACACAAAAGGATAAGGTGTCCAAACTTAGAAATTCAGAAAGACATAGAATATAAGCTATGTAAAGTCTCCCACTTCTTAGTAAATTATTCCCCAAAAGAAAGAAAAATAGTTTTGAATTCCATGAAAGTACCCACCTTTGTCTGAACCTGTAAATATGTCTGTCACACAAAGAACATTAACTTCACTGGACTATTGCTACAGCTGTCTTTCATGGAAGTACCTACAGCAGTTAATGTTAGGCTTTGAATTAGTAGGACCAGCCATCATCATCTGATTTAGTTTCATCCAATGAGTTTCTACTTTAATCTAGTGTTTTCCTACCTGTATGACTGTTAAAGAGGCTATTGAGTTAGATAAACAATTCCATACCAAATCAGTCAAACAGTAATGGTATTACGTAGTCCTTACCTGAATAATCCACTATGTGGGTTGGCACTCTTTCAGGGGTGACATCAGCTGGAATGGTGATTTCTTCAGCTCGTGGTGGAACCTTGGGTTGTAAAGAAACAGCAGGAAGAAGCCTTTAAAGATAATCTAGAAAATCCAGACGGTCAAAAAGAGTTGCATACTATAGCACACCTGCCAATTAGTCAGCTTTAAATAGAAAAACTTAGTAGTAGTTCAAGTACTTTTGGGGGATTTTTTTGCAATGTACTGAAAGTCACTGCTACTTTCTCATTCTTTATTCGTCTACTTACTGAATAAGGAACTTCCTGCATGTTTTGCATGAAAGCAATATTGTTAATGGATTCAATGAATGCTTCTATAAAATTCAAATCCACTATATCCAAACCACCTACACAGAACTACTACAACAGTGAAAACTATGAACAAAACTTGAATTGCAATTTACTTAAACAAAAATGTCATATAAATAAAAGTTCTGAAATTTCAGGGGTTATCAAATTCAGCCAATTACTTCAAAGGGCTACAGATTCTTTAGCAGGAGAATAACATCAGTCTTAGCCTGCCATT
The DNA here is from genome assembly GCA_026212715.1 of Elanus axillaris. NCBI lineage: Eukaryota > Metazoa > Chordata > Aves > Accipitriformes > Accipitridae > Elanus > Elanus axillaris. Next base: position 34,121,184 of record JANZLQ010000002.1, on the reverse strand, counting down.
ATTGACAAATTAAATACTGTTTAATCTATGTTTAAACTTTTTAATTTTTGCACAAGATATCCTGATCCTACTCCCACTGAAAAGAGTATAAGAACCACCCCTGCAAACAGTGCACAAGTTAAAAAAAAGTAATAAAATATTCAAGATAGGGGAAAAGCAAGCATGACAGACAAAATACAAGTCTAAATTTTTACACAATCATAACCTGACAACTTCTTTGCTTCTGACAGAGTGCTAAACATTAAGTTCAGAAAAAACTGCAAAGCAAAACATGATATTAATAAAAAGTGTGTTCTGCAAAATGGTGTAAACTAGCTATGAATGCTGGCCCTTTTTTCCAAGAGACCACTAATCCATATTCAGGAATAATCAGCTTAAACCTAATTTTAATGAAAACTTCCTGCACAGCTATTAATTGCCTTTAACCTGCTGACACTGAACTTTCATGATACTTTTGTTTTCTTTTAATAAAAAAAAGGGAAAAAAAAAAGCAAGCCAGTCACCAGAAGAATGGCTCTTTGTAGAGCTTCAAGCTCTACTTACATCTTCATCAAGAATGATTACAGATAATACCCAGTATATTAAACACTATTTTATTTCAGAGTCTGAAATGTCTGTTACACATACCCCTATAGCTCTGATCTGCATGACTGACCTGCAGGAATTGTATGTGTCTCTTTCAGCAGTTTATATAGGATGCAGTATTTTTTTAAAGTTACTTCTGTAATTTCAGGCAGATTTTGTGTTATATATAAATGATACTTTTTCTCTCAACATGAATTTAGAGAAATATTCTAGATTATACTGCAGGAAGAAGCTGAGAAGTGAACAGAAGCCTACAATTCATTAAATACATCAACAAACAATCTGCCAAAGGAACAGGTTCCTGAGCAGTTTAAGAACAAACACAAACTGAAGCTCATTTTTACCTGCAAGGTTGGGAACTAAATTCAGTTATGTTAACAATCTAATCTTGACTCATGAACTGTGGTAACCTACTGATTTGCATTAAACACAGTGCAGCGTAGATTCAAAGAGCAGCACATGATGTCTATTTTAAGATTTGTGATCAGAAGAAATAAACATTCGTGTTTATATGCAAAAAGCTTAACTATTTGCAGCAGCTGCAGTTCTTTTTACTATATAAAGAGAACTATGTGCTACTTTTTTAAAAGGAATAAAATGTAGAAGTAGCTTTACTTTTATTCTGGAAGAAAGCAGTAAGAGTTTTCGGAGTTTTTTACTTCATAAGAGTTGGTAAAACACTTCAAAAATAGAAGTAAAGGCAATGCCTCGCTTAGTTACAAAAAAATGGCTAAGTATAAGCTATACAATGTGACTCTTTAATACCTCAACCATTTTGCAATCTACTTGCTCTTCAAATACAACACTCGGAAAAAATATTGAGTGTCTTGCCTCTTTCAGTATTTTTCCATTTATCAGTCTCTAATGTTTAAATCTGCTGCCACTTATGACCAGCTTCAACTGCTAAAAAAACCTAACATTCCTCAGATATTAAAGAATTAGTTTAATTAACCATGTGAAAAACAAGAAAGGAACTTAGATAAAATTTTAAATGCCTAATCTTCACACAGAGATATATTTAAACTAATCTACATCACTCTGCCAGAAGTCATTAATGCAGTTTTAGACTTTATTTTTTTTCTAAATAGGAAACATTATTTTAAAGCAGAGCCTATTAACTTACTCTTTGAAAAAAATTATACAAAAGGCTAAAAATAAAACTTAGAAAACAAGTAAGGATGCTCTACCTCTTCCGGAAATTCTTCACTGACAAGAGACATAATTAGTGACGTCTTCCCAACTCTGGCTGCAAAAGCATTAAAAACAGAGATTAGATAAGTTGGTTTTGTTACACTCAATAGCTGCATCCCATCTTAAAACAGGAAGTATTTTAAAAACATTTTCCAACTGACCATGTTAAAAGCTTTTTATCTGTTGTTTAAACATAGTACGTACAGATGACAGAGTTCTCTCATAATTCTTTTATTGTAAAACCTTAGCATCCATTTCACACTTCTGCATTTCATCCAGAAGGGAATCAAATCCTGTTCTGTCTTACACAAAAGAATTAGCAGGTTTTAACCTTAATATACAACACTTAAGCAAGCAAACAGACAAAATTTCAAACCAAACTGGAAATGCTTTAATACACCTTAATAAATAGAAACAAACAAAGCACACAGAAAGGAATTTAGGAATTAACTTTTTATAGTATTCTTGATATGATGATAGTGCTTCAGTCCTAAACTACCAAGAACAAGAGCTGGACAAGAAGACATGGCTCTATCATCAATGGACAGAATCTCCACAAACTAGTTTGACTACTTTGAAAGTGCAAGAGCATAATCTCCTTGATACAAATGAGCTGCCCCCAACAAAAAGTGAAAAACAATGAAACCACCAACCCTTCTAAAGTCTGTATTTTTAACCCAAGAAGAATATAATCTCTGCTTCAATATTCAACTCTATTTAACCAAATAAATGACTCGGTTTACCTGCAAAGTTCAGACTTCTGATACCACAGTTTGATTTCAAGAATCTTTAATGTGACCATTTAAAATTAAGAGTTGGTAAGTTTTCTCAGGGTTCCCCTCTCTCTAAAAACCTTCATCTGTCAACTTCCTGTTCCTTTGAAAGCCTTGAAAGACCATTACTGCTTTATTTGTTTGTGAGACTTTTCTTAAAAACCAAAATATTCAGATTCAAATATTATCAGGAATTGTATATTTCTGACAGCCCTCAATTCAAGCAAAAACCTATTTCATCCTGGATGTATAGCATCTTCGCTAGCATGCATGTTTTATCAATCAAGACATTGCTCACCATCAGTCAGAGCCTGTATTACTGTTCTAACTGAAAACAATATATAATGTTACCAACTGACAGAATTGGTTTTGTTAAGATCACTGCATTACACTTATCTACCTAACTGTAGGTAATTCTGAATATGGGAGGAAGAAGAGATGAAATTGTACAGCTGATTGGTTTTGTGCAGAAAATGGTATTACTGAACTGATGGTCTAGTCAAAGTACATTCAACTTATCCAAGTCTATTTTTGGTATGGTAGCAAAGGGCCTTCTGACATCCAGAAATAAAAGCTTCCCTTCATGATGCTAAGTTAAAGAGTATTATCCTGGTATCCTAGTTTAGGTTGAAATAAAGTTAATTTTCTTCTTAGTTGCTGGTATAGTGCTGTGGTTTGGATTTAGCATGAGAATAATGTTGACAACACACTGATGTTTCAGTTGTTGCTAAGCAGCATCTATACTAACTCAAGGATTTTTCAGCTTCTCATACTCCCCTGCCAGCAGAAGCTGGGAGTTCACAAGGAACGGGGAGGGGACACAGCCAGGACAGCTGACTCAAATGAGCCAAAGGGGTATTCCATACCATATTACATCATGACCAGTATATAGACTGGGGGAGGTGGCTAGGGGCACCACAGTTTGAGGATTGGCTGGGTGTCTGTCAGCAGGTAGAGAGCAGTTGTACTGTGCATCACTTGTTTTGTATATTTTATCAGTAGCAGTAGTATTTTCCCTTCCTTTTTTGTCCTATTAAACTGTCTGTATATCAGTGCATGAGTGTTACTTTTTTTCCTCCCGATTCTCTCCCCCATGCCACTGTGCGGGGGGAGCAGGGAGTGAGCAAGCAGTTGTGTGGTGCTTAGTTGCTGGCTGGAGTTAAACCCCAATACCTGGGGAGGAAGACTTTTCTTTTTCTTAGGGAGAACAGTTGTAAATTTTTCCCCAGTGGTATTAGCTGGAGAGTAGTAAGACACAGGTTTCTTAATGGCACTGCGGTTGTGTTTTCATCAAAGATACTCATATGAGCTAAAACCATAATTTACACTGCCAGGTGTCCTACTGCATAAACAACGTCTTAAATTTCATCCTGACAGAATTAAAAGAACTTTAAAAGCTCTCCTATTTCCATAGATAAGTACCTTCCTGATAGGCAAGTAAAGATATTAGATAACTACTGAAAATAGTGCAGTGTATTTTGCATCTAAGTCAGCTTTAATTTAAAACAGTGACAAAACATATTGGCTTTGCAGATATAGAAACTCATTTCATTAATTTTATATGAATGAAAATAGAAGATTATGGACTACCATTTAGTAAAGATGCTCTGTATTTATAAGACTCTGATACACTTCCAAGTGTTCTAGAGTTGGTTTTTTATGAAAATCTGTAAGTTCAAGTGTAGAGTTTTCATTTATTTTGCTTGAATCTAGGTCAAACATTTGCCCTTCCAATTCTGTTTATAGTCTTAAAAATAACAGCCTAAACAATATCAGCCGACTAGGATGAAGCAAACAGCACAGTACTTTGTGATAATAACTCTTTTTCCTCCTATATAAGTATTTTAGGTCACGCTGCATAAAATAACACGCTGAACATATTCTGAAAATTATCAGTTATTAAAAATTTATGTTTGCACCATGTATACTAGTACTAAAACAACCTTAAACCTAAAGCGTAGACCACTGGGGATGAAAAGCCATGTTTTGGAACAGGCTTACAACAAAAGGTCTTCATATGATATTTCTGAGTCTGAACCTGATGGTCTACTGTTATCATCTAGCAAGTATTAGTCTAGACTAACATGTGGTTTCAGACTAATATATATATATGACACGTATACAAAACAATACTAACAGTATAACTGACACATTTTACTGATTCATAAAACAAACTTCTCCCTTCTGTTTGTTACAATTCGAACTGAAATATAATATAAAGATGCTCACAACCTCTGGTGTGTGCCACGTACTATAGGTTGCTATATTTGAGACCCGTATCTTTGAAATTTTCAGTTGAACACACTGTGAACCTAACTGTCAAATCAAAGCACCTGTTATACCTGTACTTAAACCACTGTAGACAGCCAGTTCAGAACACACCATTACCAAAGAAAGTAAGGTAAATTACGCGTACATTCTGAAGAGAAATTCAACTGTGTATTCAAATACATTTCTAAATAAACTGTGTCTTGTAAAACTAGCCAAATACAAGCTTAATGATTTAACTCTTTCTGCATAGCACCATCTCCCTGAAGATTCCTCTCTAAAGAAGTCATACAGGATCTTTCTAGTCTGTATAGACAGAGCCAACCCACATTATAAAACAACTGCATAAACTGCACTGATAAATATATATGAGGTACTCAACTCTCAGGAAAGCTTTGTTAGTAGTACTACTTTCTTAGTATAATTAAGTAATTTTACTACTAACGCTTGGTAATTACTCTGTATTCTTTTCTTGTGAGGAACTTGAGCGCACTTTTACAAACTAACAAAACAGAACCTCCCTGCTGCTACTTACATCAGTAAGAAGCTGTATCTTTGAAAGCCTAGCCACTTATTTGGGTACTAAGTGTGAACTTAAGGACATAATTTTAGGAACACATGAAAAAGCACAGACCCGCTGTAACTTTTGCATGCATACAAGTATGTGCTATTTAGTCAAGGTCATACAGTAAGTTAATGGCAGAAGCAGGGATCTGGACTCCTTGGCCCTGTCCTAGCAACAAATCTGCAACACCCGACTAATAACCAACCGCCTGCAGCACATCTGGCCACTGACCTCCGAACTCAGTAAGTATGAAAGATTTAAGTTTGGTTTCCACAAAAGAAAAAGACCAAACGGGACGTGACCAAATACAGGGCAAGAATTTCATGTCGGTTTCACCTCCAGGGACGCCCAAGAAGCACACCAACTCCGCAAACCGACTTGCACGCCGCCAGCTCGGTACCCAGCGAAGGGACGGGAGCAGCCGCCAGCTCCCGGCCGAGCGCGCCCACAGCCTCCCGGGCCTGCCGGCGCCTCCCTCCCGCCGCTGTCGCCAAGCTCGGAGCGGTCACGGAGCACCAACCCCGACCTCTGCCACCCACGCAGGGCCGCGGCTCCCCTCTTCTCCCGGGCGGCCCGGGCCGGGCTCACCGCCCCTCGGCGAAGGCGCCCGGGCAGGGATGAGCGGGACCCGGCCCCGCGGCACCAAGGCGATCTGACAGCCGGCGGCATGGCGACAGCAGCCCACCCCAGCGGCCCCCGCCGGCCAGGCCCTTCCCGCACTCACGTTCTCCCACCAACAGGATCCTCACGTCCTTCTTCATGGCCCTGCTCCCTGGCCCCGGCGCGGGGTGCCTCACATGGGGCTCGGCGGGAGAAGCGCAGCCGCTGCGGCCTGGGATCCCCTCACACCGCGAGCCCCCCCCCGCTCCCGCCGCCGCCGCCTCCTCCCCGCCGCGAAGCAGGCAGCGTACGGCGGCTCGCGAAGGACAAACTAGGCAGCAGCGGCCCGCGCGCCTGCGTGCGGCTGCGCGGGGCGCTGACGGCCGCGCGCCGCCCTGAAGCGATTTGCACGGCCGCCCCTCAGAGCCCAGCGCCGGGTTAACGGGTCCCGGCCCCGCTCTGAGGAGGAGTGCTGCTCCGGGCTTCCCCCGGACGGTGACTCGGTTTTCTGCCGTTAAGGAGCCACGATGCAGATTTCATGTACTGTAATGAAACGGTGCTGGCTGCAGTGGTGTGCCCGACGCACGGGAACACATCAGAAGGGAGACAAGGCACTCCCCTTTCAATTGTGTGGTAATTTATGATCCAAACCATAACAAACTGTATGTGGAAAGTTAGAGGTGCCCAAGGAGTTCATCATGCTGTCGCTCTTCTTTTCCAGATGGACCAGGAAAGGACACCTCAGTCCTGACAAGAGGCAGCGGCATTAGCTATGTGTTATGCTGTTGGCAACACTGGGAAAGCACAACCTGCCAGTCTTGTAGACGCTGATACACTCACCTCTGGGATCTCAGAAAGGTGCATTTAGTCCAGAGTGTTTTCAGAGTGTTCAGTGACAACAAAGGAGAGTAACCTTGAAGATTACCAGCAGTTCTGTCCAAGACTTTAAAAGCCATGGAGCTTCATTTGGCTAAATAAGCTAGTTGAATCCCACATGCTTTATTCACATTAAACTTCTTATTTTGGTCATTCTGGAATGCCACTGTCTTCCTGAAAAAGCTTTTGCTTCTTGGGAACACTGTTTTCAGTTTCCCTGCATGAAGCAGTGATCCTCTCAGAAATTCAGCTGTCAGTAGGTTTTGCAGGATCTCAGCTCTGGCCCCTTCACCCCTTACAGGCAACAGGGACCTCCCTACAGCTAGAATGTGACAAACAAGGGCCAAAACATTGCCTGTATGCTGGTGAGGAAACTCATAGAACCTCTTGTTTCCTCAGGCAAGAAAAGATGGTCCTTTCCATGACACAGTCCTGTTTGCTGGCTCTTTAAAAGAGCAATAAAGGGACTGCATGATTTATTAGCTGGTAGAAACACATTTTGAAAACACCCTCTTCCAAAACCATCCCTGTGGTCACACCACCACCAGGACTGACAATCCTTTGACCTAGGCAAGACTAAAGATACGGTGCCAGTGAGATGATGTTCTTCTGGGACACCTCCCTGAAGTGTCAGGTCCCCAAATACAAAGCCTATTTCCTGTAGTTTAGTACCTACCCTAAAGAGAAAGATTTTCATGTGTGAAGCCAGTAACATGCTTGCCATCTGAGCGGTCCTTAATGAGATCTTTCTAAAGAAAGCTCACTTGACAGAATGTAATGACATCATCTGTTCTCCTGTAATTTTTTGGATCAATGTAGGAAAATGAGGCCCATAGGAAGGGCTTATCCCCAGCCTCAGAGCTTCCTTGGTGCATTCCTTCCTAGGAATATCCTGTGACTATTTAAAGCTGCTTAAGAAATCCACCTCACTCCCACACTGATGGTTACCACCTTTAGCATACAGTGGAATTGCTTTAATGAAGAATGGCTAGATCAGAGCACAGCATGAAGAAAAGCAGAGCAGACAAAGATTTCCACGAAAGCCTGTGTAACTATACACTCCTTGGTAAATTCCTGTGCTAAACACTGAAGCTTGTATAGAAGTTCTGTAGTCATAGGCAAAATTGTCACTTTTCTGAACAGGCTTTATCTCCTGTTCATATGATTTATAGTTAAAGATCCATTTCTTTCTAGACTATATAGCCAGAAAGCAGGGTAGAGAGGATTTGAGGTATTGATTTCAAAAGTATGCAAAAGCATTGCTTTGTCAGTGATAGAGTAAAATGACGCTGTCTTCTTTTGTAGCTCCAGAAAAACTCCAACCTTCAATGGTTTATCCTTGTCTAACAGTGTTTCTTGATCCTTATGCCATGCTGACAGCTGCTTTTTGGGACCTAGCCATTCTACACACCAGGAATGCTCTGTTCTTCCTAATTTGTCCTTTTTACCAATTGTTCCATGAGTGACTCCAACAGCCCATCCATCACTCTCCTTGGTAATTACTTCCCAGTAGTGGCACCCTGTAGAGAAGCTCTGCGAACACATCACTTGGCTGATGCAGAATCTGTTGGGTAATGGTTCATAATCAGTCGAGTAGCTGGAAACCATTACTTTCCTGTTCTGGGCTGTGATTGCTAAGCGCTTATATACTCTTGTGAGATCAAAAGTCACATCAACTGCCCCTAGAAGAGAGAAAGGAAAATATTCTCACCTGCAGGCAACAAGAAGGCAGAACACCTCAGTATTTACTTGCATCCTAAATAACAGTGGATGTGCATCCCTACTCAAGAACAGAAATGAAAACCAACGATCATACAATAAACCTTAATCAAAGTTCAAACCTATGAATCAGCAAGAATCCTCAGCCAAATAATAACAACTGTACCCTGAAACATTTAAGTGGAACAATTGTGTAAACATCCATGACAGACTCATGCACTCTAGTGGGAAGGTGAAGGTACTTGGCACCCTACAGCATCGATCTTATTCCTAACCGCAACCTTATTAAAAAATTGCCCTTTTGCCAGTAATAAATGGGATGCTTACCTTAATAAAACTTACATAGTCACCTGCTCACTGGGACATGTTCTTGCATATTTTATCAGCAAAAACATTTGTTTTGCATTTTAAGCTACAGCTGTAGTACTGTGTGTTGACTGTAAAAATATTTCTGTAAAAATGATGCAGAATTCAGACAACAAATGGAGTCATTACAGCTTAACAATAAAGATCAGTAAGGTGCAGCAACTGCCTATACACCAGCTTAGGCTCTGCAGCCAGCATAAGCTACAACACAGCTTATATACCTCCATGAAACAGGTTTCTTATCCTTTTTACCTTGCATATGCAGTCAGGTATAGTATTGCATTATGCTGCAGTAACAGCTTAATTCATGGTTAACTTCATTGTGTTTCTATGCTTCAGGTAAAGAGCCAGATCTCCTGCTGATGTTTGTAAGTACAGTTTTCTTCAGCAAATCCACAGTCTCATAGTCACTTGAATATTGTAATTGAAGAGTCATGCTGGCTTGCATACTTACACTGAGAAAACTGGCTTGAAATCATTTGTTCTGGATTTTCAGCTGCAGACTCTGGAGATAATGAGCAGACACTTGTCTCCTGATGCAAGTCTGGAGGTTGCACTAAATATAAAAAAATCAAAGTGTTAAGGCACTTCTTCAAAATGTAAATAGGAAGTATTTATGCTTCTAAAGGATGCTAGTGGTTAAAGTACAAAACAGAGTTGCTTTTTTAATTGTACAAATTATCAAAGGATGTGTAGGCAAACATTTTTTTCCAAAAATGTATGCCACTACCCTAAGTGTGGTCAGAATGAAGCAGTCCAGAAAGTTGGATGGGTAAAGCAGTTGGATCTTTCTATGCAGATAAACCACTTTCTGCCATAAAAGTGTTTATGGTGTTCTTCGTTTTTTTCTGAGTATCATGAGTTTCTTGTGTTACTTGCACATGCATTTCATAAGCACAAAGTAATTTTTTATTCTAATTGCTGACCAAAAACCCTGACATTCAGCCCTACAGCTTTAAGGGCTGTTTCTACTTTTCTATGATACTGTAGCACGTATTTACAAGACCCATTTGCAGACACTTCCTGATGTGGTTACATAATAGCTTGCCTTCACCATGAAAGCCATCCTTAGAAGTTCCTGCCCCACACCTCTGCCTACTGATTCCTTGGTTTTGCTAGTAATAATGATTGTGGAGCAAAGCTGTAAACTCAATTGCTGAAATGATCGAGATAAGAAAAAACTCTGAGATAAAAATGTAATTAAGTATCCAGGGGTTTTGAGAACCAGTTCTTGAAAAAGGCAGGCAGTATTGGAAAGGGTGGGAAGGGGAGGATTGCCCCTCAGTGGCAGTGAAGCTTTAGGTCAGTCTTAAATTGCTCTCAAAACTGCTCAGTGGTCTTTCTACAGCAGACAGACAGTGCTGGGAGGAGAACTCCATAGCAAAGGCCATAGCATATCTAAAGCTTTCCTTAGACAGCTTTTGGTGGGAGGGAATTTTATGGCTGCTCTTAGCAAAGACTTTCCTGTTATATTACTCTATATTTAGAAAAAAATATTTAAATGGATTATATTTCATTCTCCATTACTGGCCTGCATGTCAGTCAGTTCTTTTCTTTTGGGCTCCCACAAAAGAAGGATAAAGTAATTATATTGTCTCCAAAACTGCAAGGAGGTTTATAATAATCACACACATGCATACCTGTTTTCTCTGAAGGTTTTGTTTTCCAAAGTTACAGACCTACCTGCTTGTAAGAATGGTTCTTTCATACAAATCTTTACTGTGGGTCAAAGCAGTGCTAAATTACAGCAGTCCAACCCTCCCATGTGAGAGACTGAGTTGAGGGAGGTCACATGCAGGACCCTGCTAGATACAGTCCTTAAAAAGAGATTTCAAAAAAAGGAAAACTCACCTGGTGGCAACTCCCAAGAATATTTCTCCAAAAGCAAAATTTCCATCTTTCTCTTAATATCTTCTACAGCACTTTGGACAACATTAAGCTTCTCATCAAGAGTAATTTGATTTGTTGTCAAAGGTGAGCCTTTGTACCTGTGTCTCTCAGGAAAGTCACCCTAATCATGACATAAAAGAATGAAGGGCAAGATGTAAACAATAGCAGTTATTTTATCTAGCATATCAGATGATTTTATAAAGCCAGAGTGGAAAAATAGCAGCGATCTCTCTAAAATCTTATTCTTTGCATTGAGATCTTCCTTTGTAGGATAGTTATCTGAGAGAACTAATCTGAAATCTTATAGAAAATATCAAAGGATAGTTTATTCTTAATAAAACAAAATAAAAGAATTTGTTTTCCCCAAGAAAACTAAGAAGGGGACTAAGTTTTTTAATATATATTACATTTCCTTAAATATACACATGTATACACAAGCTTTCTCTTTTTAAACTTTCTTCTTGTTCTAGAACCCAAACCAAAAGTTTTAAAATCTATTAATATGGGATCTAGGGTAAAATAACCACAAAAAGGTAAGCATAATTTGCCTCAATTTAGAAACTGTGGAAATCTACATCTGAGCTTGTTGTCTTAGTCTGCCTTTATAGTCTGTGGAAAGAAACAGGCCTTTTGAAGCCTTGATTAATGTCATTTGCAGGTAGGTGTCTCAAGTAGGCCAGATGACTCATGCTCCAAAAGTACCCATTTCTCTTCATTGCCTGTAACGGCACTCTGGATCAGATATAAATATATGGTTATACGAGGTGAATTCCTATGTAGGCCCCTATGACTTGGCCCCGGAAGTCCACTTCTTCCTCCTGGCACCATCAAATCCAGGGAGCCCCGCTCCAAATTCCTGCTAGCTAATTTGCATCATTGGAATTGTTGTTTTCAAAACCAAAACGGGCTCTGCAGAACTCAAAGTACTTTAACTCCCTCTTTTGAGAGCCCTTGACATATTTTGCCCAAGAAAGTTGTTAGAAAGTACTTAATAACTTTGTGAGTTCTTTAGCTTGCATATATATGTGTATATACATATTCTGGAAAATAAAAAGATAATAATGGATCTTAACTTTAGATTTGACTCAGGACTAGATTTAAGCAATGCAGTCCCCACTTCACTCCAGCTCACCAATGTCCTTGGAACAAATCTAGCTCTGAATTGCATCCCCAGTCTATGCCCTCTGAATTTCTCACTCCAAACTTTCCCTGGTAACAGCAATGTCTGTGGATTGGTATCATTGTCTCTAGTAAGAATAGTGCAGTGGGGACCTGAAAGTGCTCTGTACGTGTTCAGCTATCCAAGACATTTAGCTTAAGAGTTTCTACTCATATTATGCCACTTCATTTCATCACTTACTGTTTGGGCTTGGATGTCTGTGAGGTTGTTCACTTCAACACAGAGCTGGTGAATAGTCTCTTCAATTTTCTGCTGAGCTGCTTTTTGCTCTTGTTCAATAAACATCAGTGTGTTTCTCTCCTGTCTTTCAACGTATTCCTTCATGCAACAGAAATCTTTAGTAATCTGGCTTTTGATCTGAGATGTATATTCCTGAAAGGCAGAAAACATGGAGCTCATTGTGTTAGAAAAGATGTGTGGAATCTGAGAATCTATTGCCCTATCTAATGTGCTCTTTGACTGACCCCTGCGGACCAGAAACAGTTACCTTTATTGAAAGGAGTAAAACATATTTGATGTTTGACAATGTATCCTGCATTACCTGCAATGAGATTTTGGGCATGTTAGGGATCTTGACTATTTTATGGCCAGCAGTCTTTGCTTGACAACTAACAAAGATCAATATCCCTCTTTATGATTTGTATTTTGCATCTAAGAGTACCAGAAACATTCAGGCTAGTTCTGGGTTAGGCAGAAAGAGGCCACAATGCACAGCTCCAGCGGCCTTTGTGCCAGCCAAGACAGGAGTTAGTACAGCTGGTGCCATAGTTCATTTTCATCAATAAAAACAGAGTTGTGACAGCAAAAGAAGGAAACAAAAAGGCAGATTCCTGCTCTGGACTGGAAGTCTACACTGGAATCAATCACGTCAACAGGTGGCAGTGGAAACAGAAGCTAACTGCAGGTAATGAACGTACAGTGTGTACCTTTGTTTTACTAAGATCTTCCCTCAAGCGATGGATGGTCTCTATAGTCATTTCTATTTGCTTGGAGATGTCCCATATCTCTTCCTCCTTTAAAGTAACACATTGGACCATTTATCTATATAACCCTCAAAGAAAGCATGACTAGGTTAAGCAGCAGGATAGTAAAAATCCCTATATCATCACTGACATTAGTTAAGCACTGGACTGGTTGAGGAGGGGTCTGGAAGACAATTCTGAGTGGGAATAGTCAGAATGAAGTCAACATGCAACAGTCATCAATTACATGTTCAAATAAAATTGTGAGCTTCAGCTCTTTGGTTGACTGCAGAGCCTGAAAACTTTTTAGATACATATGTGGTAAAATAATGAATGTCAACAGATTTTTCTCATATCCTCCAAGTTTGGGAGTTATTTTAAGTGGAGATCTAGATAATGAACCAGTCCCATTTTGTGCTATTCAGCTGAGTGGAGCTGTAGCACTGTATAATAAAGTTATGTGTCCTTTCAGGAGTCTCCAATGCTATGTTGGTGCAATAAGTAACACTCCACACAAAGAACACTTATTGCTATCATACATCAGCTGAATGTGTACAGCTATTAGTTCTTCCAATTCAGCTATGCAGTCCTCAATATATCAGACACCACCAATGAACTCCAAACATTGCTTCAGCTAAACTTGTATTGGCTCAACATACACAATATTGTCATGACAATGTTAATATTAGCACGGGAAATGCAAAGTATCGGGGG
>JANZLQ010000002.1:34075997-34097446 GCA_026212715.1 Elanus axillaris | reverse complement strand
AAAGGGGTGCAGCTGTGGCAAAAGATAGTCTACTTAAGTATTAAGTATTAAGTAGGAATTGGGCAAGACTGAGTTGGGGGGCGGGTCGGCCCGGGGCGCAGCCTCCCCCCGCCCGCGGCCGGCCCCCTCCCGCAGCCAGGGCAGCCGCGGGGCCGAGTCGGAGGGGCCCGGCCCGTCTCGGGGCGAGGAGGCGGCCGGCCCCGTGGCCCCCGCCTCACCTGGCGGTGGCGGTGGTGGGGCGGCCCCGGCCCCGCGGCAAGGTCCAGCGGCGGCGCCGGGCGGGGCCAGCCCGGTGAGAACCCGCCCGTCCCAATCCGCGGTTGTGGGAGCGGGGCGAGTCGGCATCGGCCAGGCGCCGCAGCGGCCGGTACGAGACGATTTCTTTGCTGAATCAAGGCTAGAGGAGGGGTTAGGAGTTTCTGCTCTGAAAAGTCATGGCTAAGGGTCCTGCTTCCAGGAGGAGGGCTCATCCACGCACCTAACAGGTTTGCCTCAACGCCACCTCAGGTTCGTCTCCAAAAAAATAACAAAAAAGAAGACGGGTACATACCAGAGCGGCATCCGTTCACCAGACGTCGATGAAAGCACCGGTATGCCAGACAGCAGGCGAGTTACACTCTCCTCAGCTGAGCTCTGCTACCTGCGAGCGCTCAACACGGTATCCGAGAAGGACTGTGTGACACCAAAGTGGTGCAAGAAAAAAGCCTGTCAGCGTAATTCAACAGAGGGAAAACGGAGCACTTCAGGATTTGCGGGTCCTAATGAAAACGTCCCTCTTGCAAGATAAAGCCAATCTCAAAAAGGTCCGTGACTTAACACTCAGTTTATCTAAGAAAAGAAAAAGACGAAAGATAAAAATTTAAGACCAGGGAAAGATTTTCAAGGTTAATTAAATCAGATAGGTTAAGAAGGATTGAAGTATTTTTCATTTTACTAGTTTCAGGTTAAGCTTAATTTGCATAGTTAACTTGCATTGCTATAGTGGACTATTAGATGAGATTCTTCTTCAGTGAAGTTCTTGTATAATCTTGTAAAAACGCTGTAGATACTTTACTGATGACAGAATACCATGCCAGAGATGTACTATCAGTTGAAAGTACTGACACATTTTTTCTATCTTTTTAGGCACTAAATAGCATTGTACCTGTTATTTATTTTTTAAATAGTGAAGTCATGAAATGAACAGCAGCAGAATGTCTGAAAAGTTGTGTTGTTCAACTACCTACATAAAATCTCTTTTCAGCACTTACCCTGTTGTCATTACAAATCCTATAAAATAAAGAATCTGTATGATATTTGAAAAATTGTTATTTATATTCAAGACAACATATAAATGCATCACCCAAAAAACCTGGCATTGGTCAGTGGCCCCATGCTTTTTCTTCATGTCATACTCAGATGGTTGAGCTTTAGCACCTTTCTGCAACTTGCAAGGGACACGTCCTTCCCAGCCCTCAGCTGTCAAGATACATCTTGCTCTGGTTCAAGGCTTTTACAAAGCCTGAGATAGTCTTGCTTGTAACGGGATCCTTCCATCCTCCTGTTTCTACTCCGCATTAGTATTAATACAACATATGCTTGCAAGAACATGCCTAAAGCTTAACTACTTTTTAATGTATTACTCATGGGATTGTAGAATAATGTCACCTTCATTCACATTCTAGAAAGCAATATTGGAATGACAGTAAAAAGAAAGAAAAGCTTGAAACTTGGCTAAGATTTCAACAAGAACATCATGTTTCTTGGTTGTTTTTAAATTAGTGTACACCTAGTAATAACTACTGTTTAAATAGGATGTAAAGTCACTGTGAAACTGGAGGTTTTTGGGTTGTTTTTTTTTTTTGTTTTGTTTTGTTTTTTTTTTTTACTTCTGGTTTCACTGAATTCTTTTGTTTACGTAGATTGCATCATGAGTTTTGTCTTTTTCCTTTCCAGGTATCTTCAGTCATTCCCGAGGTGCCTGAAGCTGGTTTTTACATTTTGGAACAAACTGCTCCAAAGAGAAGCTTGTTTTTTCTTACATAATACTTTCACACTGTGGAAGCAATGTTGAATGCCTTGCTACATAAGGCATACAAGCTAGCTAGATGGGCAGTATAAAGTACTAAGCAAGGCCCGAACTATTGCAGGAAAACATTCTGAATCAAAGGTAGGCAACTTCCACAGTACTGGCATGGAACTTGTGAAGCATTTCCTTTTAAGCTGAGTTAATCAAAACCAGCCACAGATCTCTTCCTCAAGACCAGCCTATCCCTCATGGAAACTTCCTTTATGCTAGAATACAAAAGATGCTCATACTTGCTGCATAAAATGCAACACTACTAGTTTATCAGAGTTCAAATAAAACATCATAAGTAGATTAACCTTCATTCAAACTAGCTTGAATTGTTTTTATGTGGTTAATTGCACACAAGTGTCTTAAGTGAAATACTTGAATTGCACTTGACCTTTTGGATACCATACCCTGGAGTTTCTATAAAAAAAAATTTCTTGAGGCATTTATTAGAACCAAAGAGTTGACTTTAAAGGGAATTTGTCTCCCATTGTTTTCTAGTTTATGTCTTTTAAATTACCCATGAATTTCCTAAAATAATAACATTTTATAGGGCCTGTTTCCAATTTGTGTAGGTCCCCACTGTAATCTAGTTAGATTGAAATTGTCTTTAGAAAGCAGTGAACAGATATACTTTTACTTTTTTATTTTAAAAATTTTTTAATTTGTATGTATTTATTTTTACAACAATGTACAGGAGTTACTTAGACCATTGATACAATAAAACCCATTAAGATTTTAACAGCCACCACTTTATTTTGTTCTTATTTGATAATTCTGGGATACAGAAAGAGTAAGCTATAAAGATTATCTACAATGTGGAAGCTTAAAATAATTTATTGTTTTCATAAATATTTCTCATTCCTGAACATCTTTTAGACATGAAAAATAAAAGATGAGAACAGATTGTACTAGAAAATGGCCTTCCTTATTATTACAGAGACATTGAGGTAAGTGGAGTACCACTGCATGGCACCAATCTGACTCAGTTTGAGGAAGCCGAACAGTCCAACTGCAATATAAAGGTGGAAGAGTATACGATTGAAATACTTCCAGTTAGAAAACCCTTAAACGTCATCTTTATGGACTGAAAACATTAAGTTTTAGGAGTCTTACTTTTCATACAACAGAAGTATTCAGAATTGTAGCAAAGTCTCCCAAATTTATTGTCATATAAAACCAGATTCAATCACAAATAATCAGGCTGAAGTCTTGTCAAATACAAAATGAAGTATAAAAATAGAACACTATATACAAGACTAGAAGTAATTAAATATTACTGAAACCAAAGTAACACTGGAATAATTATTATTTACAAAATCTTGCCTAATCTCTGAGACCACCTTGAGCTACAGTAATCATTTCTCTACCTTTTTAGGAGATTAACATGCAGATCCGACAGCTGTAAATAATGAAATGAAATGGCTGTATACAAATATGTACATTGAGGCATAGTGCTTTGTAAAAACTTTGTTACCCAGTCATTACTGTGAAGAGTTGTTTATAGTCATTTACACTTTAGAATACTTGTCCACCCTCTCCCGGCGCCCTCCCACCCCTAGTTATTTAACACCTAACTGCAAATTCAGAAAGAAACAAGCTTATTTTAATAAAAGTGTCTCCTCAGAAAAAAGCATCTTTGCTGTGGAAGTTGTGACAGTTGGTCATTACAAAAAGACTTCTTGTTATGTGATACACAAATTACAGAGAAAGATAGCATTAAATAGTCCGCATTGATTAGTTTGTGCATTTAATATTATAAATGCACTTACTGGACAAGCACCAAACCCACCCACATTTCACTTGTGGAGAGCAGTATCATGACAACAGATATATACATTATTTTAAATACTTACAGAAAATTAATATACAAATGGCTCTGAATATACAATAAAATAATGTGGTAAAAAAAAAAAAAGAATCAAACTATGGTGAGAATACCACCATCAGGCACAAAGTATTTCTGGTGTTAGCAATTTTAAGGGAAGTCCAAAGACAGACCATTTATCATTTGTCTGGGTATTTCGAGATGAATCCCTTCAAGATAATGCAAGAACCTATAAAAAGAAAAGTAGAAGTAACTATAAGGGGACAAAGTTATTTACAAATACGAGGCAACACTTTTTATTATTTGGAGAGGCAGACATTCACCTTTCTTGTCTAGAATTATTTGACAAAGTATTTTATTAAAATTCTTAACTACCTTGTATATTGAAACGTAGCAAGATTTAGGAAAACCAAAACTTACCTTCTTTTAGTCTTCCTTTGCTCTTTAAGCTTCTCAGACCTACAGATACTGCGAAGAGTGGGGAGGTATTCAAGTATGCTGGCTTGTTTATTACCCAGGTTTAAAGGACTTCTGGAAAACACAGTTCTGATGACTGCCAGCCTCTTCTGTGCTTTTTTGTGAATGCTAAAATGGAGAATGAAACTTTATTGTTTCTTGTTCCAAGAATATTTAGTCCCAATTTTGTTCCTTTATGATCAAATCCACTGGTTTAAAACTCTCTTAAACATACATATGTCCAAAACTGTCCCCCAATGGATTAGATGCCTGCAACTTCTAATCGTGTGTTGCCTACACAGCATCACAAAGCTGCACTCAGACAGAAACATGAGGGACAGTAGTTTGTTTGGTCAATGCTCTTAGCTTAACTACGGAGTCTAATCTGGGGGTCTTCACAATCTAGTTATGTATGTGAGGTTTAGTACATTCATCAGATAACATAACCAAAAGCATCTGTGGTCTTCAAAAATAAAAAGTGTCATGTGATTGGTATTTGCCAGAATGTAAATATCAGATCCCATGTATAACTCATGATATATTGGCCAAACTTAGTCACAGGTTAGATGGTTAGATCCATTGTGACACTGCTCTGGGTACTGACTTACAGAAATAAGAGTCTAACCTATTTACCTATGCAGACACTTGAATAGGTTTCATTCATCTATTATGCCCATTTCAGGTGTGATGACTTATTTCTGTTAAAAACAATCTTTCATATCCACACTTGCCAGCAGCAATGTATTCTTTGATCTTTTATAATATATTAAGGTTATTCTTCACTAGCATAAGTTACTACAAAAAAATTGCAAGAACTTTGCTCTGAATTTTGTTAGGTCTTCATCAACCAACACCTATGCATTTAAAACAGGCTCAATACGACCAGGCACTGGATGAAAAATTTGCATGTCTAGTACTTGCAGAATCCATTCCAGTCCATCTGTCTGTCTTGAAAAAGCCACTCCTTTAGGTTTTTGTTATTCTTTTGGCAGGGGTGGTGGTATTTGTCTGTTTGTTTTTAAAGCAAATAGACTAGATTAAGGCTATCATTCCTGAACAACATTATAGTCAGGCTATTCAAACACTTTTGCAGATTGCCAAGCAGTTAAATTAAGCTTATACAAGCAAAGTGAACAAGGTATTCTAGCATTTTGAGACATACTGGTATCATTGATATTGGTATGAATGTGTATTCATAGTATCTGAAACAGTCCTACACCCTGTAAAATGCTTCTTTTGACAAAAAACTGCATTACATTCCAGAAATATTAGCAAAGTCTTACCTCGAATCAGCTGACTGATTAAAGGATACGTAATTTCTTGTGTTTAAAATATGCAAAGTAAGTCCCTCCATTTGATCGCTTTCAGGTGTTTTACTGGTATTCAAAGAAGATTCCAAGTTTTGTGAAATACTAACAGAACATTTGTTAAAACTGAGTGCTTCAATAGCTGCCTTTATTTCACTATAGCTCTGGGAACTCCACCAATCAGTATCTTCTATCCTGAATTCATCACAAAGACCATTTTTGATTTTGCCATTTGTCCAATTAAATCCTTCATCTTTAGAAAACTCCAGTGGTTCCTTGGTGTTAGTGTTTACATAGCAATCCAAGAAAGACATGTTCTCTACAAATTCAGTCAGTGAATTCAGACACTGAAAAACAAGAGCAGGCCTTCGGTCATTTGCTGAGATTTTAGTTTTAATTTCTTTTTCTTCTTTATTCATCAACAATTTTGATTCCTCTTTATTCACTTCAGCACGTGATGTAGGACTATCCGATCTCAAAGTTACGAATTCAGCTGAATAGTTGAGTCCAGTATCAAATAAGTCACTGTCATCCAATATATCAAGCCTTTTCTGATTCTTTGTCTTTTTAGACTTTTTTCCAGAGCAACTTTTTCCAGAGCAATAACTGTTAGTAGATCTGTTTTTCGAAGAAACTATGGTAGTCCTTTCAACTATAGAGTTAGAGGTTTCAGATTGGTTTGAAAGAACTTGCACCGGTAAGGGAAGAATAAGTTCAAGATTACTATATATAAAATCCACTTTCCTCATCTGGAATTCTGTGAGAAGCTGCATCAATTTATTCCATTTCTCCGTGGTTGTGATTTTGTGCTGTAAAATAATGATAGTAATGAAAAATTTATTAATACATTTAAAAACATTTTTATCTAAAAAAATTAATTACAGAAAATCGCATACTCCTGGCTTTCTGTTTATGAGGCAAGGGACTGTTTGGCTTGCAGGAGACTGCCCCAGTTCAGATTTTGCTTAATAACAACAGAATCCCCTAATTTCTACAACAAAGCTTGTCAAAGAGATTTGCTTCTACGAAGATGACATTCATAGTGACTATTACACTCAATTATCTGGCAATCATTCGAAGTATTAGCTAGTCAACTACAAAAATACCTTAAGAAATGTAAATAAATCTTCTGAAGGCAACAGGATATTCTTAAGGCCAAGCAATGTCTCTACACAGCCTGTATCACATTTTGGAAGCTCCTGAAGACATGCATCAGCTTGACAAAAATCAGTCTTGGAATCAGTAGACTTTTCAGAATTAATTATGTGATCTGCTTTATTTGTCTCATCTTCTCCTGCACAAAGATAACATGCTTTATTTGAAAAGAAACAATTGCATCATGAAGTTGATTTTTCCCCTCTTTGCCTCAATACCTTTTATAAAGGATACTGTAACTGTCGCCTCTTGCTGCAATTCTGAAGGAATATAACAACTGAAATCAGTCATCTCCCATGGCCATTAATTTAATTTCTTTAAGAGTTACTCATCTGCCCGCCCTCCCGTCTTTGCATGTAACCATTTGTAATAGTATGTTCTTCCTTTCATGCCCCTCTAGTCTCTTGTTGCTTGTTCACACACCCACACCTGTTGAGGATACTCTTCCTGTATCCTTTGGGACCAAGTTCTTACCCTTGCTGCCCGCTTGCTAGCTGTCCAGTTTTTCTCATTTTTCACTTCTGCTTCTTCTAGGTGAATTACCTACAACTCAGCTAAACAGATAAACTCTGAGTTGAAGGGAAACTACTGCTGGCTCCCTGCTCTGCCCAATTTTGCTACTCAGAAGAGGAAAGGGAGATAATTATGTCCCATAATGGTAGGTAATAAACAGGTACAATAAAAATCAGACTTTTAATTCCCTATGTATATATACAAGGCTTTGAAGTAGCTAGAAACAAATCCCCAAACACTACCCAAATGTTTAGGAGTCTTACAGAAAGTTACCATCTATTCATACATGTTTAAGAATGGTTTGATTTAATCAAATTCATGTTAAGATAGAGATTTTTTTTTTAAAATTGAATTAAATCAACCTACCATGATGTGCCAAACATTTGTCTTTCAAGCATCCACCTCCACTTCTAACCCAAAATTGTAAGTACAGAACACTTTGTCTGATATCACAGTTATTTGTGGTTAACAGAGCAGCTAAGTCTTTTACATCTGTTCGTAGATTCTCAGCCAAACACAGCACTTGAAGATAGCTAGCAGCATTTATCTAAACAAAAATTAGGCAAAGACCACTGAAAACAGCTCTTACCACTTAGACTCAATACATCACACAGAAGGAAATTATTCTATTTATGCTTGCAATACATTTCTCCTTTTAATACAGAAGATTAGTTTATTAAATTAGATTACAGCTATGTTAACACCTCTATAGAAAAGCAGAATATCGTACCAAATCCAAACAGCCCACATCAGAGAATTAAGTTAAATTTAGAAAATCAACTCATTAAAAACAAACAAAACACACGTATTCTACCTATGTTCCTGAAACCACATACACCTTGTTTCTCATCACCAGTGAACAGGTCTTAGTGAACTATATCAACTTTAAAGGTTTTTCTTTCTTTAAACTCCACAATTGTCTGGTAGTCCAAAAATTTTCAATTTCACATTAAAAAAATTCCCCTTCTTGAGTTACTTCCTCCTGTTTCTCATTTATTTAGGTTTTTCATGTAACACATAGCTGCAAATAAAACTATTTGCTATACAGAATACTAGTGCTTACATTAAAGGAATTATGCATAGTATTTGTAGAGTAGTCCCTATACTTTTTAATGAACGAACCAATACTGGCATAGTCAGCCTTCAGATCAAAGCTATCAGATATATCATCTATGAAGTTATTTACTACATCCTAAAAACTAAATTAAGTGATGAAGTGATGTTCTTATTGCAATTCTCTCAAATACTAAATGGTTCAGAAAATAAATCTTCCATGCTAGTAATAAAAATTCTACATGAAAGATAAATACAACCTACACATCCTTGCATAAAACTCCAAAACCCAGTCTTCTGATGAAACAAATAAATTATATCAAATAAATATAAACCTACACCAACATTTAAATTTCAAACTTAAATTAGTTGACAATTACTTGCTTCAGACATATCTGCATTTCTAAACACAGACTTACCAAGGAAGGGGTTCTAAAATTGATCTCTTCAAAATAGCCATCAAACATTAAGCTGAATGTTGGATCTATATAAAGAGATATCAGTGAACTGTCATGACATTATGTTCAAAACTAATTATTTTCTTTACCCATTAAAGTAGCCAGTATCATTATTCAAATATTAAAATACTCGCTTTATAGTCTCCACAGATTTAATTTTATATTTAGGACCTGTATTCAACCATCACCATTTAAGCCACCTTATTGAAAGAGGCTCTTCCTTCTGTAAAGCCTAATTTCCGTTAGAAACACTACTCACCATTGGTGGTAAGAATTACAGGTCTCTTTGCAGTTGCCATGAATGTCTTTACTGCACTTAGAAATCCTGCATCTTCATCAAATATTATATCTACCTATAGAAGACAAACAAAGCCCAAAATATCAATAGCTTTAACAATAGCTACAGGCTGTGAATGCAGTCACACTGTTAACAACTGAGTAAGACTTAACATTAATACAGACTTCTTGAACATGCATGGGCAATGACAGTATACACGCTTCAGATAAAAGTTTACTTGTTAGCACACAACATTTCGATCACAGTCTTCCGTGCTGAAGCTTACAAAATCACAGACTGGTTGAGGTTGAAAGGGACCTCTGGACATCACCTTGTCCAACCTCCCTGCCTGCTCAAGCTGGGTCATACAGAGCAGGTTGTCCAGGACCATGTCCAGGTGGCTTCTGACATTTGTCTTTTTCTTTTTAATAGAATTGCACCAGTGATCTGTAGGATCAACCCACATTTGGCAACATTGCTATACCTCCTTTATTTACTTGAAATTATATTCTTGACTGCAATTTTGTATTTTTTGTTTAAGACTCAATGACATTTTTGGGCAAGAGGTTAAAGAAAAGACGAATTTAATGTAGGCTTAGATATAGTAATTACTGGGGTGCTAATGGCAACTTTTGAAGTCTCTTAGTGCATGTAAGTAGTGTAAAATTATAAACCAACACTTTTGACATAATCAAAGGAATTAAATTAGCGGAATCCTGCAAAATTTTCCAACAGTGAACAACTGTTGATAGATGATAATTTATCTTTTAAAATAACTTTGTAAAATAATGATCCATCGTTAAAAAAGTACTCATGAGGATGAAATTGGTGAACACTGAGTTAATTTTTAAGAAGCTGATAATCCTCACACTTGAGTCTACCTAGAAGTCTCAAGGAGGAAGGGAAAAAAAGTTCAATTCTTTAAATATAATGAAAGGACATATTGCTCACATTAGTATATTTCACATGAATTTTACCTCTTCAAAAAGAATGAGAGATGTTGCGCTTTTTCTGTTGTGTTCTCCTCCTTCTACTTCTTTGTTTATTGGCTTAATTTGAGCATCTTTCTTTTCTTCACATGAATCCTGAGTATTTCCTGCAGATGGGCAAAGAATTGAGCAAGAAGTAAGAGAGGACTGAAAACATTTAATATGCTTTCTAGACACTGATATCAAAACGACTCCATGTGCAAACTGCTTAAGAAAATTTACACTGACAAAAACTTACAGATTTGACCTACATCCTTTTCTGATGTATCTTGTTTAAAAGAAAAGTGCAACAAATTTGCTAGGAATTCAACTGTGTTTGGTGAAGGGCTGGCTATTTGTAAAATTAATTCTGCACCTAACCTGTTTGTGACCTATGATGTCTTGGGGGCATGGAGTAGATATAAGACCTTCAAGACAGTGTAATATGACAAGGACTAGACTCGATTGCCCTAATCCTACGCAGCACTTTGCTTATGCATTCCTCTGTACTGTCTATGCAAAAATACTGGTTGTCCAAATATATTATTTCCTTTTTAAAAACCCATCTTTAAGGCTTCCTGATCCCATGAAACATTTGAAAATGTACCTTCCAATGTTAAGAGACTGAAAGATTTTGGTGTGCCATTCTATGTATTAAAATCCACAGTAAGTAATCAAGCATTTATTGGCTTTACAGGACCTCTTAATTCTGTGGCAGTCATTTTGAGATAGACAGATAGATATACACACCACCTAGCACAATGACCATTCCACACCAATCTGAAACAGGCACTGATGTAGCATAAAGGCATTTTTCTAGAGACAGTTTTTAATTTATCTTCTCTTACCTAAAAGCTCTGGGGCTGGGGGGGACCCAAACCCAAACAACTAAGGAAAGCCTACTGAAATTCAGATTATTTGTACCCTAGCTAACTCGCCTATAATACAGGCTAATGACAACTTCCTATATAGTTAAGTGTACCTGAGATGCATTACATTATTCTTGCCTGCAGGTAGAGCATAGTCAGTGTGCTATACTCTTTTCTCCACACAGCTTCACATATATAGTAAGTAGTACAGCATAGCTTTTCCATCTTCAGAGGTTAATAATTATTTAATAGTGATACCTACCTTTGTTTTTTTCTTGAGATGTTACTGCTCCATCATTACTTTTATGTTTGGAAGAAATTTTGAAATAGTTTGCAAGTGTTTTAGGGGGTAAGCTTCGTTTTAATCCTGCTCCTTTTGGTGACAGTGGAGGTTTTCTTGGTGAAACAACTTTCTTTGGAGAATACAATTTTTCTGCAAGGTATGTTTAATATAAAACTTAAGCCGGAAATGTAATCTCAGACTGACATTTCTCACGCAAATTTAGAGCAAATCCCAGTTTTGTATCTAGTACAACAGGACAGGTTTACTGTGCTGATTTCTGCTTGTTTTCTTTTTCTCCTGTTATAGGGAATGCATTCTGTTCAACTTCCTATACAAGTGCTATAACACTTACTCTACCACTACAGAAATAACTTAAGATAATCAAGAGTCAGTCAGTTTGATAAAGTCATTATTTAATTTGGTATTTAGTTGCGTTAATCAACAGAGCATTTCTTCTTATTATGGCCAGATAAACTGAAATTTGCTACCTTATTTAAATAACTGATGTCTAGAAATTGTTTGGGGAAGTCAGTTCCTACAACAGAACAAATAAAACAAAAACCTGAACCAAACAAAAAACCCAGATATAACCATGAAACTTACTTGGTGACTTGGCACTGCTACAACTGTTAAAAAAGCAAGGCTTATGTGCATTAATGCCTTTTTTATCCACCTGATGAGACTGAGTAGCTTCTTTTAGTTGAGACAGTATCTGTCTACCATTACGCTGGCAAGAGGCATTGACTTCGAATATCTGCAATGGTATTTAATTTACATAAAATAAATAAATTTAGACATCCTGCTTTCATATCACTAGTTACAAATAAGAAAAATAGCACCAAGGAAGGACTCCACAAACCTTAAAACCAAGCTCCTGAGCACAAGCATATACTGCAGCAGTCTTCCCCACTCCTGGTGGGCCTGTTATCAGAACTGTATTGCAAAGACTAGTCTCTTCCTCAATATCAGATTTATTCTCTTTAAAGTCAAGGCTGTCCAAAGAATCTGAAGAATTATTTAAAAGAAAAGGAAGTATTGTTCAAACCATTATCAATTCATGTTATTTTTATGCCAACTTTAACAATGAGAAGCTATTTGTATTATTTTCAATTCTAGCAGCACCTTGATGCTCTTTGTCCTCCTTTTCCCCTTTCTGATTCCTTTTTTCTTCCCAATCAGCTCTTTTTTTCCATTCTTTTAGCCAACTATAAAAGGAAAGAACAAAACAATAAAAATTACTGCTGAATAAAGTAAACCAAATTCAAATGGAACAGAACATAAAACTAAAGGACATCAGCCACTTGTTATCCTTCTCAGAAACTTATCAAGTCCTTTCAGATAAAAAAAAAAAATTGTTCAGTGTTTGTTTGATCCTTTTGTAAGAAAGGATTCCTTCTTCATTCTCTGTTCTATTAGCTGATTGGTATAAAAACAAGTCACCTGGTGAACTACTTAAAATTTGGAAAATGCTTTATCATTCGATGAATCTTTAAATTCTGCGTAAGAGCCACAACAATAACTTAAACCCACACAGAAAATGTAACTGAAAGCACAATATACTGTTTGGGCTTGAGCACTAAATTACTGTCAAAAGTGGAGGCAGTGCATGAAGATGAGGATCAGGCATGCTTGTAGGGAAGTACGGACAAGTACTGGTAAGTTGCTATCTCTCATTCACAGTGTGTAAGCTTAAATAACCTGACAAAAATAATTTTTACTCAAATGGTAACAGTATTAATTACTTAAATATTTAATTCTATCCCACAGTCTAATGTAGCATTTCATGTGTGTTTTTGTTTTGTACTACACCATACAACCTACTGAGGTATTACCATAAAAGAAACTATGACCAAAAGATCTTTCACACCAACTGACAATTTGTTTCTGCAACTTTCTGGAAGTAAACCAAAACAAAGGCTATAAACATACACCCTGTAAATCTTATTCAAGCATAGTGTGAAATAACCGACTTCATTTCTTTGAGCATAATCAAGTAACAGGATGTTTTGAATTATTTTAAGAATGGATCCACATGCTCTCAGTTCTGACCTGTGTAGCCTTTCAATTTCTTTCTTGTTCCCCACAAGTTCGCTGGAATCTTGAGGCTGATACTTTTCTGTCCAGAGCATGTCTTCCTTTTCAACACCTACAGAAGAAAATACCCATTTTTAAATAGTTCTTCATACAAAAGAGTTGTTCAAGTCTAGCAGAATATTAAGACTAGGTTTGATTTTTGCATCACAGTGGAAATTTGAGATACATCATATATACATTCCCTCAGTGCAAAGAGAATTAAAATCAGACAGGAAATGCAGTTACCTGAAAGTGCATTTGGCTCTGATAAGTATTCAGTGTCTTCTGTCATAATGTCTGGTTTCTGGGTCTTGTTTTTTCCCAAATGTGTTGCTTGTCCTGTCTCTGCTTGTTTTTCTCCAGATATGGGAGAAATAAGGCTCCTGGAAACTCTGGATTTTATTTCAGTCTCTGTACCTTCAATTCGTTTCCTTCTTTTTGATTTGTGGTCTTCTGTTTCTTTCCTTTTCCTCTTAGTTTCCTTCCAATTGTCAGAATGTTTCTGATTTACCTCAGAATTTGCAGTACCATCTCTGCTTTCTAAGGAGGGGGGGGAGGGAAGACATCCTTTTAAAATTTTAAGCTGTGTCCATTACAACCGTATGTTTGTTTAAGTCATATTTGCAGATTTTGGTCAAAATGACCTAAAATGTGAGGACTGATTTATTTCCAACAACAGTATTCTTTCGCTGAAACATTTCTTGAAATTCCAAGTTGCCTTTTTATGCTAGAGAGAGTGTGATTGTGTACTTACTTTTCCCTATGTAGATTACTAACCTGGTATACTGTTTTCAAAACCCAACCATTCTGTTTGCTTTTTCAGAAACTTGTAGAAGTATTTTCTCACAGGAAATTGAGAATTAGAAGACATGATCTCATCTAGTAAATCTTTCCTGAATGTATCAGGAAAAATGGGTCGGTGGCCAGAAAGCTGTAATAAACACACACACACAGAAAAAAATTATTATTCAAAAATATTACACAGAATAACAATGACAGTTGCATAATTTAAATTGGTAGCTGTCTTGTTAAACCCAGAGATTAACAGAAAGCCTTGAGAATTGTCTAATGTTATGATGCAGAATGGGTAAATCACATACAAAAAAAAAATTTTTAAAAATCCACGACTGACACAGACTCATACTACAGGATTTTTTAAAACAAGAGAAGTCCTAACAAGAAACAAAACAGTTTCAATTTTCTTTTAATTTTTCTTGTAACACAAGCCCCCATTTTAAAGTACTAACCACAGGTGCAGAACATTTTCCAGTTAGTTTTGAATTCACAGTGGAAAATTCACCAAGTGAGAGAGTGATTTTTGTGACATTAGTGACTTCAGTATTCAGTTTCCTTAGCTTAGTTAATAGAGGACACGATGGTGATTTCAATTTCCACAGTGGATAACCTACAAAAGAACCCCCACAAAAAAAACAAACAAGAGGAAACTTTTGTTAACAAAACAGAGATACAGTCAGAGACAAAATCATCCTACAGTAAAGAAGAATAAATGCTCTTTTAACTACAACTTTATCATGTCAAAGCCAAGCTTGTTTAACTTACACTGCATCAATTTTTTATCTTTATTAATTCCACCTCCTACAAGCAGAACAAATTTGCACATTTTTGGATATAACACTTTTCCAGTAAGTTGCTCCTGGGTTCTGCTTGCTCTAAGTAACAACCTCTGCCCTCACCGGCTCTCTGTAGGACAGATGATCACCAAGGATTTTTTTTGTTTATTGGTTGGTTTGCAAATATAAACTCTGTTAAGTGCTATTCTACCTTCTGCTTTTCTGTCATGCCTTTTCATAAGAACATTGTAGCACACTCCCTCACTTAGTGGAAAGAAATAGGCTGTTCCTTTCTCTTTTGAGAAATATTTTGCCTTTGTCTGAATGAAAAGGTTTCTGCCCCAATCAGTCCAATGTGATCTTTATTCTCCAAATTAAAACTTGAAAGACTAACTTTTTTGACCAAATATTAAGAATTTTGCATCCCTACCCACAAATGTATACATTACTTTAGCATCAATTTGTAAATTGTGTATTCAAAAACATCTCACTGGAAGCTTGTAAGTTTTGTTTTCTTAGTGTGACACAAAACAAGAGGAAACTACCAATTATTCCAGCCATAAGAGTTAGTTCTGCTGTTCAAATTTCTTTTCTGCACAGATTTACTAGAAATTATTATACATTTACACAATGGCTGAACAAAAGCTTACAGTCATCCTTCTGCTGTACATGGACAACAGTCTTAAAACATGAACTTGCAACAGAGTACGCTTCCATTGCTGCTGCTTTCTTTGCAATCTGTTTTTTCAGTGACTCTGGCAACCCGCTCATCAAGAATTCACGTTTTGCTCTGAACTGATCATCATCTTGAGAATTTTCAGATGCATCTTGACTTTATGAAAATAGAAATGAACAACAACAACAAAAATAATTAGAGCTACCAACTATATAAGGCTTACAACAGAATTTAATAATCACTTCTACACACGAGTTAGAAGCAGTCTGGGAGAACTGCTAAAATTAATTTAAATGTAGAAAGTTTACATTTAATTTTATTCTTAATTAAAATCTCTAATGCAAAATTTAATCCTCTTTGGTTTTGTATTTTTATATGCAGTTTAGGATTTCTTTTTAATCAGTCATCAACTACATTTTCAACCGTCTAAAATGGATCAACAATGGTTGAGGAAACAACTGCCAAAAAGAGCCTCCAAATTTTCCAAGCGGATTAACGCATCGTTCAGTGTAAAAAAACATGAACATTTATCTCACATTTTAATAAGTATATTTAAATTTGTAAAATGAATGTTCAAGTAACCTTGAAGTATATTTTGGTTCTTAAGCAACTGCAATCTTGAAAACTGACCTGCTTTCATCAAAGATCACAATTGGTTCACCTGCAGAGTTCTGAACGTTTCTGCCTGGGAAGGAAGGTGGATATCCCAGTTTTCCTTTAAGAAGAAAAAACCCCATGATTAGATCAGCACTGATATAAGCATTCTAACCTTACTTCTCTGCTCTCTATTTATGTGTTCCATGTAATAACATTAGGGAATCTCCTTCTCTTAAGGAAAAGCTGAGTATTTTAACAAAATTCATTACAGTTTTATTTCTAGTTATTTCATCATTATAGATGTTATTCTCTGTAACATTAAAAAAAAAAAACCCACCTTAAATTAGAACACAATAAAACATGGTGTACTATTGGCCATTATTCAAATAGTTTTCCCCAAATGAAGAAAAAAAATCAAAGCAGCACATGTAAATAACTTCTGCACTATTAACTCATGTCATAAAAATAAAAGTTGTATATTGGAGTATTATATAAAAACATCAAAAGATGAATGTACTGCAAAGACAGCTTTATAAAATAGTTATAAGTCAAAAGCTGTAATAAAAATTAAACACATCCAGTAAAACCCAATTACCATTTGAGCTCTTTGCAACCTTTGAGTTTCTAGACTTTTTCCCCAGAACATCATTTAAGCTCCGAAGATTCTTTTGCTTCACATTCTGCACTGTTGCAGTGGTATTACTCAAGCTCGAACCTAAAATTACTACTGATTCCTAGAAAGCAAGCAAATAAAATAAGAAAGGAAACAACTTTTCCTCATTTATTAACAATACGATTTAGTGACCAGTACTGAGAAAACTGAAGAAACTGCTAGAGCTTAGAAGTTAGCAAATATAATTTGAAGATTATACAATATTTCTATTACTGTTTACACAGAAAAAAGTATATTGAATAAGATCTCCAATATATAAAAGGTCAGAATTACTCTCATTTAAATTTAAATGACTAAAATATACACATTTGAAACAGACACCTTGACTGTCCATTAGAAAAGAGAAAGTGATTTCTAAAGTGTGACCATCTGTTGCATGTTATAGATCTGCGTTAGTATCAGCTTTCCAGGCTATATGCCTTGCAGTTACTTTACTATTTGACATTTACCATACCATTGCATAGATACCTACCTTATTTGGTTCTTTAAAAGAATGTACCTTCTTTGCAAGGTAAGAAACATTATTGTTGCTTAAAAGAATCACAAAACCATAAAAATAATTTCCCCCTCCCGCAAAGTATACAGGCTTACTTCATTTTCTTGTATTTTTTTCTTTTCAGCAAGAGCTCGCTGTCGAGATGAGCGCCTCACAGGAGCTGGTAAGTCTTCATTAACCTTTGATCTATTATGCCGTATAGCCTTTGCTTTTTCAATCAGCTGTTTCGCTTTGGATATATTTTTAGAAGTAGAGCTTATCTGTTAACAAAGTACAAAAGAACCAAAATACCTGCCAATTAACAGCAATATATTTAGTAAGATTTCACATATTAATACATCTTTTCACATTCATAAAAGCATATGATTTTTATAAAATTTTACTTGTATAAAAAAGAAAATGAAAACTTGGGAAGGAGGAACAAAGCAAGATGATATAAATACTTTTCTCGAAAGGGAGTGAGAGCCCTAGAAGGGGATCCTCCAATTTGTCCACAGAACAAATGAAATACAGGCAGTGATGTTCTTAAGCCCAAGCTGTTCTGCTGTGCCGAAGCACTAGGTCCCATCCTGAGAACCTACAGAATATGAGCATACTATGTTTATTGGATTTTTCTGTTACATTATGAAAACCAGATTTACACTAATAAATCATATTTTAAAATCTAAAGTACAATAACTGTACAAGAAACTATCTCAAATTCTATCATAAATCACAGTGACAGTATCTTTCCATAGGGCACACAGGAACTAATGTATTACATTAGACTATTACACAATACTGAATATTAACACAATTATCATATAGTAAATTACAAAATACTGAAACATGAACGGTTACCTAGATTACCTTTATATTTTTGGAGTTCAACTCTTCATTTTTCATCGTTTCAGCTTTATTTGATTTTGTAGTCGCACTGACACGTGTAAACCTCATTCTAATTAGGGAAAAAGGTATTATGAAATTATCACTTTCTGATAAAGGGAAATGTTACTCTCAATCTCATTTTCAAAAGCATTTAAAAGTACAGTGCTGCGAACTGTGGCAACCCCTCTAATTGGTGGTTGGTTGGGGTTTTTTTTGTTGTTGTTTGGGGTTTTTTTTATGTCTTTAGTGCAAGCACATTTATAGAGTCAACTTTTGTTCTTCTGTATTATTATCCACCATGATCAGTATTCATGCAGCTTTAGTATGCATTCCAATCAATTTATCATTATGCCTTACTCTTAAAACACTTGCAAGAAATCAAACTGCAAAAAGGTAGAATATACTCTAAAATGTTTACCTTATTGGGCTGTTTCCATCAAAGGGCATGGTAATCACCTCAGCTTTATACACGTTACTTTTCTTCAAGGATCGCTTGCTTACTTTTGGTGTAGACGTCTGTAAAGGACAGCCACATAATTCATCTTCAGAGAAGGTATTTCTAATCCTGTTTTTTTTAGGTGTAACGTCTTCTGATGTTTTAGGTTTCTTCTGCCTTAAACTCCTCCTTAACTCATTCACTTTTGGACTTGATGAAATGCTTACATCTAAGGTGTTTTCCTTAGTAAGGGCATTAGCTCCTGAATCCTCACCTTCATTATAATTGCTAGTACTGGGGACATTCTTTTCCTTAGTGTCTGAAGCTTTCCTTCTTCTGTTTCTTTTTTTCTGAAACTTTTTAGGTCTTTTGGTTTTAGTTCTATTGTTTTCAGCACCAGAACATGTATATTTCTCCACATAATCTTCTGGTACACCACTTTCTAATCCTTCATTTGAAGCAATGTCATCTTCAGGTCTTTCTTTTTCTTTTGAAGACTTTCCAATGTCTTTCTTTTGTTTTCCAGGTCCCTTTTTAACTCCACTTTTTATTGCATGTGATATTGGTTGTCTAAACGCCTTCATAAACTGATGCCTTTCTTCCACAGTACATTTTGGCTTCAAAGAATCCGACCCAGCAGTCTCTAGTACAGCTAACTCCAATTCTTCTTCCTCAATAACTACATTAGATTTTCTTTTCTGAGTAACCTGTTCAGTTTGTTCACTGTCCAAGAGGGGTGGGCTACTTTCTTTTTCCTCTAAACACCCTTTCTGCTTCAAAAAAATGGAAGCTATTTTCCTAGAGCCTTTTTGCTCCTTATGTAATGGAGCTAATTTGGGGGGAATGGAATGAACTTGGGCAAGGACAGTTACTGTTCTAAGTGGTAGCTGTTGAGATTCCTCACACTTTCCTGGGTCACTAAT
Source organism: Elanus axillaris (assembly GCA_026212715.1). Lineage (NCBI taxonomy): Eukaryota > Metazoa > Chordata > Aves > Accipitriformes > Accipitridae > Elanus > Elanus axillaris. Next base: position 34,077,914 of record JANZLQ010000002.1, on the reverse strand, counting down.
ACTATCACTTTTTTCAGTTTCATTTGCTGCAGCAGAATTGTCCGTTGTTGGCTTTGTGTCTTTTTCAACATGACCTATGTTATCTTCTCCCTGACTCTTCAAGAAGTCTTCAAATGACACTGTTATTATACTATAATTTACCTGTGATGTCTTATCATCCGTATAAACTGCAAAACTGGAATCACTAGTTGTAGCATCACACTCTGCTGTTGTAGGAGATACCGTGTTTTTCTTATCTTCAGTTTCCTTTTTGCCCTTTTCATTCAGCTCGTTTTCAGATGAAAAACTTTCAGAAAAATCCATATTTACTTTGTGCTTCCTTTTCCTTGATTTTCTTATCCTATTTTTTGTTCCATTTATTTCAGAATCAACTTTCTTCACATTTTTTCTGTAGATGACAGCATCTGAGAAGTTCTTTCTTTGCACATCACCTTCTGCTAATTCTCTTGCACATTTTTTGTCAACTAAAGTACAAGTAGCAATAAAATCATTACTGTTTTGTTTCAGTCCTGTTGTTTCTCCACTGTCATCACAACTAATTTCTATTTCGTGCTCATGCTCAGATCCTTTCATCTCTCTCAGATTATTATTTAAATTAACTTTCTTCCCTTTCCTCTTCCGCTTTAAAAGTGGTTTAAAAGGTGACTTACAGTCTTTGTCATCAGCATCCAATGGTGTTTTATTTTCTCCAGCTACAACTGGTAACGTAGCTTTCTCAGTTATAGATGTCTTTTTAAAATAATCCAATATATTGTTGGGTTTTGGTGGTGACAACACTTTGTCTACTGGTTTTGCTAATGGTGAAAAGTATCTTGTGATTGTTTTTACAGAAGTATCCTCCTCTCGCCGTTTCTTGCATGGCTATAAAAAAGCTCAACATTAATCTTAAGTTTTTAAAAACGGTGATGACTTAGTACAGTAATATAATGAAGTACAGTATCTGCAGTATATATTAGTGACACTAGTACTTTTTCAGAGGATAAAAAACTCACATTGATGCACTAAGACTGTGTGCACATCAACTTTACATTTTCAAAAGCCATCTAAGCTTGAAATAAAGATTCTGCCATTTCAAATAAATAAAAATCCCGTTCTGAAACTTTGAGACCGCCAAAACTGAAAGTGACCACAAGGTCTTCAGAACAGCTCTGCAGACATTTCATAATACTAGAGTTGAGAAAGTCTGCTTCAATTCAGATGATCGACCTATTGGTTACCTTGATGTTCGCCTGAGCATTTGTAGAGCACTTAACAGAAAATTCCTACATCACTTAAAGATGTACGATCCAACTGTAAATTTATAACATATCTTAAGAAGAAAGCATACCTTTAAAAATACTTAAGAAAACAAATACAAGAGAATTCATATCATAATCCAAATCATAAAAGAGAACTTATTTGTACGACCCCAAGAAAGACGGCTCGCAAAGATTTTTATAGCTCTCCTAGTTTATTAAAAACCGAACTCTTCTGAAATCCCATCCTCCGAAACGGAGAACGCTTCTTCCCAAAGCCACCGGGGACTCGGCTGAGGTGCCTTAAGAAGGCATTTCATGACAGCTTTGGCCTGCGGGCTGCGAGAGCCAACCGCCGGGCTGCGAGCGAGGGCGCGGAGCCGACCGCCGGCCACCGGGCACGGCAGCCGCCCCGCAGCGCCCAGGCGGCGTTTCACCCCCCCCCCACCCCCCCCAGACGCGCTGTGTCAAGCGCCAACGACAAAGGGTCGCCCTCCGCCCAGGCCGCCCCGCCAAGACCGCCGCCAGCCCCCTCTCCGCCCTCACGGCGCGGCCCCCCGGCCCGCCTCCGGGTCCCCACCTGAGCGTCGTCGTCTTTCCTGGGGAGGGAGGCGGCCGCCGCGGCCACGGCGACCCTGCCCACCATACCCCGGGCGCTGGCGAGGAGCAGAGCCCTCAGCCG
>JANZLQ010000002.1:34027928-34075558 GCA_026212715.1 Elanus axillaris | reverse complement strand
GGGTGGGGGGGGGGGTGGCGGGACCGACGGCGCAGCGCGCGGAGGAGGCTCGAGGCTCTTTGGCAGCGCGTGTCCTGCCCGCCGCCGCTGCCGCCGCCCTCCGCGCGCGGTCGCTCTCAACAGCCGCTGCCGCCGCCCCGCCCCGCTCCGCGCCGCGTTTCCCGCTCCGCCCCGTGGGGCACGGCGCCCGGATGTTGGGCTCTTCCGGGGGCGAGGCCCGCCCGCTGCTGCTGCCGCCGCCGCCGCCGCCGCCCCCGCCCCGCCGGGTGCCTCGCCGCCGCGGCTGCCCATGGAGGCCGAGGCTGAGGCGCGGCTCCTCTTGCAGGAGGCTCGGGAGAGCATCGAGGCGGCGCGGAGCTACCGGCGGGAGCTGGAGCAGCGGCTGCGGGGGCTGCACCAGGCGCGGAAGCAGGTGAGGAAGCAGGGACGGGGCTGACCGGGCTGTGAGGGGCTGGCGGCGGGGCTCGCCGACGAGGCCGGGAGGGGACGAAGCGGCCGGGAAGCGCCCGCCCGGGGCTTCGCGGTTCGCCCGCACCTCCGGCGGGTGCTGGGCTCGGGACAGCCCGGCCCCCGGTGGGGTGGTGGTGGGGTGGCAGCGGTGCCCCGTCCCGCTTTTCTCCCCCGGAGCCGTGTTTTTGTGTGGAAACCCCCTCAGCGGGGTGCGGGCAACAGCCAGTTAGAGCTTGGCTGGGGAGGTGAAGGGAAGGGGGGGCGGCGGGAATCCCGCAGGACCGGGGGTGGGCGATGGCTGCGGTGACCCCGGTGGCCCCGTGCAGGCTGCGGGGAAAGGTGCGCCTTGCCTTGGAGGACTTGGGAACGGGTGGGGGTAGGAAGTACCGGGAAGGGAACGGCGTGCGAGCTGCAGTCCGTTACTGAGCGGAGCCTGTTTTTTCGGGACGATGGGGAGGTTTTCTAGGCAAGAGTAAAGATGTCTAAAGGAACTATGTTTTCCAAAGTGGTTGGGATGCTAAGTCTTATTTTATAGGGACTGTCATGCTTGTCTTCTGCCCCTCACATCTAAAAGGTAGCTGCCTAGGCAAGTTATGCTCCAGTTTGGTTGCTCTCCCGAAATCTGCTGTCCCCATGCATCAAACTCGGTGGGTCACGTACTCTGTGGGTCACGTATAGGTGTTGCCAACATTCCAGGTTAGCTGGTTTTTCTGCAGCTGTGCACTGGAGCCAGAGGAGAGTTTTTATTGAGACTAGTAACGCACCCACTCTGCGCTGAAGATGCGTGATAAGATAGGCAACTCTAGGCAGGGAGATTGTGGAGAGCCAGGACTGGCTTCTCTAAGACATCCTCTAAGCGTTTTAGTTTTTTGCAGACTAGAGCCAATGCCTTACGATCTTTGATTCAACTCTGCAAAGGGTAAATAAAAAAAAACGACCAAGCAACAAACAAACCAAAACTCAGAAAATGTTTCTGTGGTGACCTGATAATGTTCCTGCAGCAGACTCCATTAGCATAGAAATCTGCTATAAATCTGCTAGGTTAGTGTCCTGCTACTGAGTGAATGTGGGTGATCACTATGCATTAAATTAGTCATCTTCAAAACCACAAGCTACTTAAGAAAACAAGTTGTTCATGACTGTCTTTAATCCAAACCTTGTAATCTCAGAGTGTTGCCTGATAACGCCAAATGCATTGACAGGGAGCCAGTTTGCCTTTCTGCAGTGACTGTGAGTGCTTAGTTAGCTTACATTTCTTGATTTGTCCTCCCTGGGGGAGCTTGTGTACATGTTTCTGTTTTCTCTCTTCCCGTCTTCTTCAGGACCATGTGTTATTTTGTCGACAAAGAATCAGCCAGGCAACACATGTCCAAGAATTCCCTGTGTCCAGAAGTGCTGAATATCTTAGATTAGGGCTTTGGATAGCAGAAGCTTTATTATTTGGGGACTGGTGCGCCAATGTGATAGGAAAAGCTCTTTAGAACACTTTCATTGCATCCTTTTCTTATGGACCAATGGGACATGATTTTCAACAGTTTTCATGCAGCTCTGTATGTTCAGGGACTTGCATTTCCTCTTCTGCATAGCTACTAGTATCTGTAATTGTGAGGTTGACTTGCTGAATTTGTATCTGCATGTAATGGAGGTAATGGGCTTAGAGAAGTGACTGTACTGTCTTCCTCCGCCCCACCCCTTCATGAAGCTTAATACTTCCTTTTTTTTCTCGAGCATTAGAATAACAAGAGAAGGGAAACCAAGCTGTGTGGCAGCTGCAGACGTTCATGAATATTACTTGAAGAGGAAATTTATTTTACCTAACCAGAGAACTTCCTGTGTTGGTTGTCTGTACTTCTAAAGATCTAGAAATTACGTGTAAGGCCGTGTGCATGTTGCAGCATTTCCTTGTGCGTGTGATTTAGAAAAGTTGTTCATAGGGAGATGTTTACTTCTGACTTTTACACCTTTAGCTCAGGGGTGTTCAAATGAGTTTTCTTCCCTAAAAGTCAGATTCAGCAAGTTTGCAAACATTTTAATGAGCACTTGTAGAACCTTCTGTGGTCTGCTTCTTCCAGAATCAAAGCAGACTTGCTGTTCACCCTGCCCTGTAACCCTGGAGCACAGACAAATCAAAGGTGGCTAATTTGAAAAAAAAAAATTGAAAAGAAAGCAGCTTTACGAGGACTTTAAAAATCCAGTGATGTCATAGGGCCTGGAAAAGTGCTCCTAGATAGTCTTCTAAAAGCCTGATAACTTCTACTTTCCAATGAGGATTACCTGTATATGCCGGCAGAGTGGTTTTTGAACAGGATTACAGCAGTTTTGAGGGGCAGTGTGGAGAAGACCTACAGAGTGTTTGGATTTTCTGACAAGAAAAATTCCTTGACTGAAGTACACGTAACCCAATCTGTATTTTGCTTAGTTAATATACTCTTTCCGTTGTCCAGGCTAGTTTCTTTGCCACCTTCCCTGCTGTACATGTACTAAAAATGACTATACTAGTCTGTGAATTGCCAGTGGTCCTTCTTCCAAAGTTGACTTTATGCACCGCTTTTCTCTAGCAGATGCATATGAGGTGGTTCAGAAAAATGAAAGATGTGCATGGCCTTTGCCTTTATCCTGAATCCTTCTCTCTGTTACCTGAATTTAGATCAGAGAAAGTGCAACATTGACCAGAGATGTACTTGAGCAACATTTTAATGATTTGAAAGGGACCCTAAAGAAGCTGTTGGATGAGCGACTGATGTCACTGCTGCAGGAAGTGGATGCTATAGAACAAGACAGCATCAAACCCTTGGATGAATGCCAGAAGCTAATAGAGCATGGAGTCAGTACAGCTGATGATCTGCTCCGGGAAGGTAAGGCAGGACCTGATACTAAGTCTTGGCTCTACCTTCCAGTGTGTTTTCTCTTGAAGACTGTTATGATCAGCATATTTGGCTCATTTTGGACTTCTTGCAAACCAAATGTTAAGCAAAGGTTAAAGTTGGGTAGATGTAGTGAAGAGCTGATCAATATTATCTCCTACAAATCCATATTTAAATATTTCACTCCAATCCCAGGGTGTGCATAGGTCAGTGTAGCCTCTCCAGAAGGACAGGAAATACCTACTTTGGAAACGGCTCACTGCAGAGGTGTCCTGCATCTCTCCATGCTAGAAAGAGGATTATGTCAGGCTACTTTGAAATAAAACACATCTTGGGTACCATAATAACAAAATGTCTCTGTTGCCTGAAGGAAGTTATTTGTGTCTCAGTGGAATAGCAGCTGAAATAAACAGATTATCTTTCTTGCTAAGTGTGATTATGCTGACTGTTGGTGGGGAACAGTGGAATAATTAAATGGCCACTGCATGGGAAAAATTTCTCGGAAAAGTCTGAGGATGAGGCAGACAAAAACCGACTTGTGGAACATTACTGTAAGGGCCAGTTTGTACCCTACTGATGCTAAATGCCTAGCTAGAATGGAACGTCACTCTTGTCTGCTTTCCCCACACTGGAGAACCTACTGGGAGCATGTCTGAGCCATGAGTATGTTGGCAGTTTCCTTGCATTGTTCTCATGTTGCAACTTTAACTTTCTTTCAACATGATCTCAGTTTTGTGAACTGAAGTGCATCAAGCAGTCTCCCGTGGGTAGGAAATCTACCAGCTTCCACTCAGACATGAACTTTGTGCTTAAAGAGCATGCTGGCTTGCTTGGTAGCTCTCTGCCTCCTGCTCACAGGAGTAGTGACAATATTTAAGAATTTAATTTGTTGTGGTTTTTGGTTTGTTTTTTTTTTTAAGCACCACAACCTCTGGGACAGCTGGTAGTCACCTTGTTTTTATTTTGTCTCAAGTTACTGAATCACAGGGTGGTGGCAAAGATTGCCTGTGTTTTTTACATGAGTTTCTATCAGATCTCATGAGAACCTGACTAGCTGTGCACCTCCTAGTCTGTGGGTCACCATTCCCTCTGTAGCAGTACAAGCATTGCTAAGTCATGTCGTCAAAATGAGCAGCCGTTGCATCTGAGTCAGAAAGGAGTTAAGCTCCGTGGTTATTAAATCTCCTGCTGCCAATTATGACGTATGCTTTTCTTTAGAGATTTGTAATGTTTGTAATCCTCCATTTGGAAAAGGACTGAGCTTGCTTATGTTGTAAATTACCATAAAGTCATCAGATAGGAGAATGGAGCGTACGTCTCTAAGATGAAGTGTGGGATGCTACTTTATATGGAAAGCTTATGAAAAGATTTCTGTTCATCTCCACACTTTAATGCGTGGATTATTTCCTTCATTATGACAATAGTTATTATGTAGATTGTAGCAAATAGAATAATGGTTGAAATTATTTTTTGCTTTTAAGCTCCTGCTTTTTTATTTTCTGCTCAGGGAAGGTGCTTTGGGTTTTTCTTCCTTTAAAGCAGGTGGAGGAAGGGATTAATAATCCTGATTTCTGGCATCTGACACCAGTTCTGCTACTGAGAACTGAGGCAAATTATTACATCTGTTATGGGTGTGTCTACAGGAAGCTTTGAGAGCTTCAAAAGTTGCTAGATAGGCTTTATATTAACTATAATTATATTTTCTAGCTAAGAATCTAGCAAAAGTGCTGAGAATGCTTCATGTTTAATTGGTTGTTCATGTCAGAACTGGTTATTCTTTGAAGCAAAGAGTGTCTTTCTTGGACGTTTTCTCATTAGGAATATTTTTACCATTTGATTCCAGGAGAGAGTGCAGTCCATGGAGATGTGGGACAACAGAATGAGAAACTTTGCAGCTTTACAAAAAAAGCTTTACATATTCAGCTAGATAGGTAAGATACTGGCACACTGAGGTGGTCTGAGGCAGTAGCACATGTGCTCTTGTACAGGGGGTCCTTTTCTCCTCTGAAACAAAAGCCTTCCACTCCACTGCATTAAAAGATTCATTTGAGGTGTTACTGTCATTTGTTTCATAGGCTTTCTTTGGGGCTAGTAGTCACAGGAGGATGGAGTAGTTTTCAACCTCCATATGGTCTGTAGAAATACAGGCTGTTTATTTATGAACGATGAAACCCACTCCTTGTGGAACAGCCTGTATTTCAAAGTATTTACTGAGAAACAGACAGTCTGGTTAGGGCTGAAACACAATGTTTTCTGAGTCTTTTAAGTTTGCAATGCACATGCCAATTTCTGCAGCTGTTCTCTCTTTGCATATCTGCACAGATTCAAGGGTATGGACAAAATATGAATTTGTAGAAGCTGGCCCCTTTCATTACAGCAAACTTTCCTTTCTCAGCTTACCAGAAGTGCCCTCCTTGGTTGACGTGCCTTGTTTATCTGCCCAGTTGGATGACTGCCTTCTTACTATATTGAAAAATCAAATATTCAGACATGGAACTGTGGCATCTCGACCACCTGTACAGCTAGAGGAATTTGTTGAGAAGCCTGGAGGTATTTTAGTCCGATGGTGTAAGGTAGGTAAAATAACCTGGGTGACAAGCATTCAGACTTCAGTTTTTTTGAAAGAAACTGAAAAAGCCACTTTCGTTCTGGGTTCTCTACTGCATTCAAAGGAATAGTCCACTCCAGTGTGGAGTTAGAAACTTTAGAAGACATTTTAATGGTAATGGCCTAATTTAAAGGCAAGGTAATCTAGTGATGTTGTGGTTGGTGCTGGAGTTTGTCTGCCTGGCAGTGACACCTGTGTATTAGACTCTTGCTGTTGGACTCTACCTGCTCCCATCTGCAGGTAGAAAGAGCTGACAGGCTGATGCACCTCTGCCTCACAATTGCCTTCCCTGCATGTGGGAAAGTTGGAAGGGGCAGCTGAAAACACTGCTACCCCAGCTTCCCATGCTTAAGCAACTGCCAGGTGCTAGACAAGCAGGAAACAACTCCTTCATATACTCTTCCCTCTAAACAAATTACTAGAGTGTAATCTGTCTGTGATGCTGTTGTACAAACAAGACCAAGAAATCCTGGTGTGCGTGTTTCTGACAGGTGACTTGCACATAGCCAGTTGTGCTGTGAAAGCAAGTGGTTGGTTTGGCCATAAAAGCCAAACACTCTCAGATGGAACTTCATTGCTGGGGTGATGCTTTTGTTCCCTTTGAAGACGCTTTAGCAGACCCGGGATGAGGCTGAACCTGTTCTGTTATGCTTTTACACCTAAACATGTTTGTGTTCTTGGGGATATGCAGTGGATAGAAAGAGAAAATATTTTAATATTGGCATTAGCTAGTCAAGTAGCCTTTTTCTTCAATACACAAAACCTATTTTTGAGTAAATCACTGCTGTAATCTGGTGAGGTTTAGTTGTTGTTGGACAGCTCTACTATGCTCCTTGGCAGCGTTAAACAAACTTACGTTGTTCTAGCAATGGCCAGCCATTGGTCAGCTACCCTTACCTTGTCAAGGATGTGGACTCAGGTTACAAAACCATAGGCACTACTGTCACAAGTGGTCTGATTTTCTATGCTAAAGAGGAGGCCCCTGAATTTGGTCATGCTTGGGGCATAGTGGAACTTTTGTGGGGAAAAAAAAATTAAAATTCTGTTTTGACTCAGAGATATCAAAGAGTTGGAAATCATTCCCTGGAACAGTTTATGAAGAATAATAGTGAGTTTCCCCTGCTGTTAAAAACTGGCACTGAATTTCTTCTGCAAATTTGTCTTCAGCTTTTGGCTGAAGGATCTTGTTGTATCTCTGCTAGATTGAAAAGCCGCCTGTTAAATGTTTCTTCTCCTATAGATATTTTTAAACTGTAATACTTCTGTTTGTATTAGTTGGTTCAGACACTGATTTTATTTTCTCTAAGGCATGCTTTCTGCTCTTTGATACCTTGTGACTCAGAATTGCCTTGATGACAGCCTGCAGTACTATCCTAATGTGTGCCACTTCAGAGGCAAAAGAAAAAAAAAGAGGGGGTCTTTTATTAATGCAATAAATGTTTCTCTAGGTAGATGATGACTTCATACCACAAGATTACCGACTGCAATATCGTAAGAGTACTGCCAGTCACTTTGAAGATGTATATGTTGGCTCGGAGACAGAGTTCATAGTGCTGCAGATTGATCCTAATGTTGATTACCAGTTCAGAGTCTGTGCCCGAGGAGATGGACGGCAAGAGTGGAGTCCATGGAGTGTTCCTCAGATTGGCCGTACCACGCTAGTTCCCCATGGTACTGTTTTGCTGCTGTTCATCTTCATCTTAAGCCTGTGTCATCAGCACAGCACTCCTGAAGGTCCATAGCTGAATGACTTATGGAGCTGCTTTTTGTACGATGGTGGGGTGTCCTTAGCTATGATGTATGTGTGTAATGTATGATGAACTATGCTTTCATCCTACAATTTATTCTTTGCTTCCTAGTGCGAGGGATGGTTAGTGAACCTTTCCAGCAGGTAGCTCACTGCTTAGCCTTGGAAAGCATCAATGAGCCAGAAGTGAAGCATTTTTTTCCTTCTCCCTCACCCCTACCTAAGCGTTTTTTTATGACCTGCAGTCTCGTAACAAGCTCTTATCTTGGAGAGAGTAAAACCGAAGTTTTCTCTTCACTTGCAAATTGTTAAGGGCAGTGGGTAATGAAGGTTTTCCTTTGCCTACAATGCAACTTTGCAGGGATTGCAGCAAAGAGTGAACTTCTGGTGAACTCTGTGAGCTGGGAAATATTTTTTGTAATTTCAAATTATTTGAAAAAGAAATCTCCATCAGAAGGCGGCAAAACTAGCCTCTGTTCTTAACATAGCTTAAGCTTCATATGAGGTAAACTGAGCAGACATTGCGACTGATTTCATTTTGCACAGACAGTAGGTGGTCAAGTTGAGGTTCACACTTTTCATGCCTTTTTCTTTTCTTTTTTTTTTTTTTTAAGAATGGACAGCTGGTTTGGAGGGTTACAGCTTGAGCAGTCGAAGAAACATAGCACTTCGAAATGATTCTCAGTCATGCGGTGTGCTCTACTCCAAAGCTCCTACTTATTTCTGTGGGCAAACATTAACATTCAGGCAAGTGCTTTCTGGATGGCTGTTGTCTGGTGCATCTCCTGTGAGCCAAGCTTCATTCTCTAGTCCGTTACATCTCAGTTGTATGTAAACCTGAGTCATGATGCATATTTGAGTTTTACATCAGCAAAGCCCCAGTCAAGGTAGTGTGTCTGTATGAAGTCTGAACTTCCTTCTCTGTACTTCTGCTTCCTGGCTCTTTAGGAAAACACCTGATGTTTTTGTAGGACCTGCACCTATCTAAAAGAGATGAGTGAACTCCTCTGGGATGATACAGCCCATGCTGAGCAAATCTGTTGAATGTTGAACTTCCTCGAGTTTTTTAGCAGCTGTTACTGGCTAGTCAGAAGTCAGTGGAGGCTTGCCATTGATTCTTTTTTAACCTTGGGTCAGTGGGTGCTTTTCTTCCCAGAGTATCCACATGCTTTGCAGGCTTTGGTCATGAAAACATTATATATGCTGCTGGGACAGGTAGGGATGACAGCCTGATGTCTTTAACATCTGAGATAATTAGTGCTGATCAGACAGACTACTGCTTGAAAATCCTGAGTGGAGAAGGGATCTTGGGGAATTCAAGCTTTCCATTTGACACAGAATGTGATTAAAAACCTTGGCAGATTTGCTGCCTGTAGTCCTATCCCCGAGATGATGTTGTTTAACAGGGTATGAGGAATGTCCTTGTGGATATGTCAGTTGTAATTACAGACCTCAGAGACTCTGAAGCTTTATTCCATCTTTCCCTGGTTAAATAAAACTACTTGCTGTACAGTAGGCAGCCCCCAAAGGCAGTTTAAGGGGGTTGTTCATTATATTTTTATAACTTACTCCATGGTGTTTAATTTCTCCCTTCCTGATAACTAATTATCTTAACTTTAGATAGTTGTAGTATGAGGATGTATTTGGTTGCCCTGTCTGAGATAGAATAAAAAGATGTAAAGCTTTCATTTGATATCTGTTGCTAGGTTTAACATCTCTTGGCTCAGAAATGCCTGTGAAATTAAAGGCAGAACTTTGAGGTTTCCCTTGGTTCTCTTTCAGACCAATGCCTTTTATCTTTTTTATTGGTAGCATATGAAGATCTTTTGCCTTACATTTTGGTAATGTGGATTCCTCTCCAGGAGGAGATTGTTTCAGCATGGCAGACCACTAATAAGCACATGTCCACAAGAACTACAATGACACAAATCTTAAGATTGAAGAACCTCAAAAATCGGTTGTGTTCTTCTTCAAAGGTCCAAGAGTAGCTTCCTGTTTGAAAGTGTGAGATTTTCCTGAGCAGGGAGATGTAGTACTTAGCCCTTGGCTTTCTCCATCTGTTGAAACAGAAGCGAATTCACAAGGGGATAAGTGGCTTGCAGAACAAACCAAATAAGCAAGGTTCATGTTACAGGTATTTGTGAAGCAGCTTTGTATTTTCGTGTGTGTTCAGGACACAGGCATACCTCATCAGTGGAAAGTGAACCTGCAATAAGCACAGTGCTTTGTATCAGCTTTTTACAGATAGACTGCTTCAGTTATCCTCTGAGGTGAAGCATTTGGACAAGTTGTAGGAAAACATCATAGCTTTAAGCCAAGACTCATCCTGTTCCTTTGCAGCCTTCAGGGAGCTGCCCTTAGGAAAAGGAACATTTCTCCACTGACCTGCTCTGCAGCAATCTCTAAAGGTTTTGCTTGCACTGGGGAGCCACAGTCAGTCTGGCAATTTGGGATCATCCAGCAGATGCCCTAATGAAGATCATGCTGACTTTGTCAGGAACCCACAACTTTACCGACAGCTAATACAATGGAAGCGCATGTGATCACCTGCAGATTCACTTGTTTCTGCTCTGAGGCAAATGGAAACTGGTGGTAGTTGAACTGGTGCAGAGTCTGTATGCTACAGTGACAGAGGCAAGGTTGTGCTCTGCAGCATTGCAAGTGGTGAGAAGGGATTTGAAAAGTGTCCCACAGAGCATTGTTCCTACTATGTATTCTGTAGGCTTTTTAAAATTCTAAGTCCCAGGGGTCATAGAAGCTGGAGGATAACTTTGCTAACGTCATAGGAAAAATCAGCCTAGTAGAGCGAAGCTTAGGCCATTGTGTAGTGATGCTCTCTACTATACATGGGCTCTTTGTCTTGGGCTGGTTATTAATTGCTGAAAAATCAAAACCTAGTAAGGAAAGGAATGGTGATCTATACCAGATCCTGTCCCTCTTCCCTATGCATGTGAGAGGAGGAAAGCTACTGCAGAATTACAGGTTGGTCATTGTCTTGGGCACTTGGGTTGTGCTTCCTTTTTATGGTGTAAGGAAGGTTTGGCTCTTTCCTACTCTGTGTTAGCATGCAGCGCAGTCTGCTCTCTGAGTGAGGGCAGAGGTCTGGGGGTGGTAGCCCTAGTGCTGGAAAGCCTGGGTGTGATGAATACAGAAGAGCATGATGAAAAACGTGGCCTCGGTCTGGATTCAGTGAAAGCTGAATCTAAAACATTCGGCTGGTGCTAGACTGACTCCTGTGTAAACGCTCCCCCTGGGGGTGTACTCTCACTCCTCAGAGTATTTGCTGTCCTCTTATGTCTCTGATGCTTTTTTCTTCCTACTGCTGCTGGTCCAGGTTACCTTGACAGTGCTTTGCAGAAGGGGTCTGTATAATGAGTAAGAGTGGATTACAGATTGACATGATAAAATTCCTACTTTTTAATGGGTTTATAATTATCCATTTTTTGTCATTCTTGTGACTGTACAAATGCTTATTTCCAACTCAGCCTTTAACTAGGGATGACATGAATTAATGTTACCTAAGCACAAAGGCTTTACTTCTCAAGTTTACTGATAAATATTGGTGAGGCTTTATAAACAGCTAACTCAGGCAGAGTTTAAAATCTAAAGCAGAACACCAAAATGAACTTGAAATCTTGTGTAAAGTTGTTTTGGAAAAACATTGCGGATCATTTCCACATTAAAAGCTTCTTGGATATTTAAATTTTTTTCTTTGCTTTACAGTATGAGGTTTTTGCTATCCTAGTGATGTTCCCAGAGGACTAAAAAAACCTAATGGAGTCCAAAAATAAACATGGTTCCAATTTTATCTTCCCTGTTTGTCTTGAAAGAGTTAACCCATTGTGTGCTAGTCTACTGCCCAGTTCAATTTCCAGTTCTTAAAAGCTTCTGCTTAAGTTTTTCTGTTGTTTGGCACCTTTGAGAGATGGTAGTATGAGAGAAAGGGCTCAAATACGGAAGAGCTCTTCAGTGTACAAACTGAAGCCTTGCTCAGCTGCCAGGGCCCAAAGGGAACTGTGTCCCAGGTCATTTGCACAACTTGTTTGCTTTTTCTTTGGAGATTCTTTCTTTCTCAGGACCAAAATCCTAAATGGAGCTGAAAAGAAGCCAGACTTTTAAATGGTCTTGTGTGTTGTTTTTAATACACATTTGCACAAAGCTAATTTATGAAAAAAAAACCCAAACAACCCACACCCACCCTCAAACCCAACAACCCTTTACCACCAAAACACATCAACCTTCTGCCTTTGCCCCTTTACAGCAGAACATAGTAGGGTTCAAAAAAACCCATTTTAGTCATGCTTATTAAATACTTGCTTAAACTACAGCCATCTTGCTATAATACAAGATGTTGACCAGTAATCTGGTATAGATGATTGTAGTTTTGCACATATTGGTTGTTTCAGACAACAGGAAATAATTTCAAAAGACTCTAAGCTGTGATGGTGGAGAATTTTATTAAATAGCAATGAAAGTTTGCAGGAAGCAGATTCCTATTTTGTACAGATTAATAGAGAAAGCATTGCTCAGTGGACCTGTTGGGAAAGCTGGTAGGACTTCTGGTCATTCAACAGAGATCTCCCTAAAAGGTTGGATGAATTTGTTGAAAGCCCTGGAGCACAGTACAGAGGTCTGGTATGACAGGGTATTACTGTCTGGATTTCATTGTATGTTTTGATTTAAAGCTTCAGGGTTTGACTTAACTTCTTGCTTGGTAGAATTGAAACTGTGGGACAGCCAGACAGACGAGACAGCCTTGGAGTGTGTGTGGAGCAGCAGAACGGCTATGATTCTTTGCAGCGGGATAAAGCTGTGTGCATTAGCACAAATGGTGAGTCTGAATCACGTAATTGAAGAATGTGATTTTTGTTTCTTTTTTCTTCCTTTCTCAAACCCCATAGCCCCTGGTTCTTTATAGCCCTGGATCACATATGAGCAACTTCATCCATGTTTTATGTACATACTGCCTGTGTAGTTAAAATCTTTGGTAAGGCCATGGATCTCCTTTTCCTGCTTGCAGTTAGTGCAGCCTGTTTGATGTGACAAAAAAGGAATCTGGCAGGGTTGCTTTCCATTTCTATTTGCCTGCAAAAAAATAGGGAGACAGCGCTGTATGTTAGTACGTACAGAAAGTGAGAAATGATATTTGATATCTTGACTGTTTCAGGGGCAGTATTTGTAAATGGAAAAGAGATGACAAACCAACTGCCTGCTGTTACTTCTGGATCAACTGTGACATTTGACATGGAAGTTGTGCAGTTAGGCCCTTCCAGCAACGAGGGAGGAAACTTCAAACTTCGAGTAACCATTAGCTCTAACAACAGAGAAGTGGTCTTTGACTGGGTACTTGATCAATGCTGTGTCTCTTTGTATTTTGGATGTTCATTTTCATACCCAGGCTGGAAAGTTTTGGTGTTTTAGCAGTGACTGAAAGGATTTTTTTTCTTGCTGTAATGTGTAATGTTAAAACCTGGGTTTCCAGCTGTTCTACATCAATCTGTTAACAAAAACCTGTCTTTATACTACTTGAACTCCACTATATTGTACAGCCCGCTGGATTCATTTAAAAAAAATAATTGTGAAACATTGGATTTGTTACTCTGGAAAAAGTTAGAAACAGGCATTTGCATAGGCAAATGAATTTAAGCAGTCCATAAGCCCTTTCCTTTTTTTCCTCTAGACTTGATTTTTGTCAGTATTTCATTGTACTCTAGTCTCAGGGTACGTGTATTGTGTAGAATTAACTTTGCTTAATGCTGCTGCTCTGTGAAATAAGCCTGTAAACATTTAGGGGGGTAGTAATGGACCAAAGTTTTATTTATAGCACTCAAAAAGAACAAAGTATTTAGAGCAGCGATATCCTGCAATGCTTCCTTGTACACAATGCTGCCTTAATAGTATGAATGGATAGTGGGTTCTGCATGCAACAGGCATTTCTTCCATGCACGGTACTGTTAGTTCCTCCAGAGCAAGGATGTCTGAGCCATAATGTCTGTTTAAATATGTAGCCAGTCTGTTAATGTCTCACTTAAGTGCCTTATTTTGAGGTATTTCTTGAACTGTTTTCTGTGTTGTCACTTGGAATATATTTTTCTAGAGTAGTTGCATGGTGATGCTTACATCAACTTAATGCAGATGCTTGCCTCAAACTAGACCAATACCTAGAGTAGGACAGTTATCCATATCTGCTCTGAATGTCTTCCCTAGTTATATTTACTGTGTAGCCTATGTCAGAGCAAGTCTTAGCAATTTAGTACTTAGGCATGACATGCAGATTGGTAGCCATGATTCCTCACAGAGCCCTGCTAAGACTTAGAGACAACCTTCTTTCTATTGTCCAACAGAGACAAGGTAGGTGCTGTTCTTATGTGCAGGATTTCTGGAAATCCCAATAGCTACCTGGGAACACCTTTCATTCACATGCAATAGCACAGATTTATGGTCTGAGGACTGGGGACAGACTAGGCTGCCCAAGCAAGCTGGGACTGCTGCTGGAGATCCACCTTGGGAGGTGATGGAGATGGGCTTCAGGGAGACCCTGCTAGCACAGATTTAACCTGTGCCAGTCAAAATGGAGCAGATGGTGGTAATTTAGCACTCCCCTCCATGTGATAGGATAGCAAAAGAATATTAATTAATTGACTTTGAATGCAGAAGTTACATAAAGTTACCACTATTTTCCCTAAGGAGCAACTAAGATTTATAATGAGCTTATCAAAGAGAACCTATTCCTGGTCAAAAGACTGCAAAACTACTGGATTTAACTATTTTGAAGTAAGGCTCACCAAGGGCCTTCTTACCTCAAATTCAAGTAAATATATTTTAGCATGTTAGAATAGCAGTATTTTTATAAAGCCTAGACAATCATTCTGCCCTTTTTCCTGCAGTGTCAGCATGCTACATTAGCCCTCTATGCTAGCATTAAAAGCTTAATTCACATTGGGTTAATATCCCCCATACTTTTATTATCAGTACAAAAAGATTAATTGTCCTTGCCTGCATTTTTTTCCCCAGGCATCTGTAGTAGGGGTACAGGAATTTCAGGAAAGGTGAATGGCTGTTGGTATTTATACTATTTACAAAAAAAAATTGTGAGTAGATTCAGATGGATACAAAGAACCCACACATGGCAGAGTTAGGTTTACTGTAAGACCCAAAGTGAGGAAGACTGGACACCAGCAGGCAAGATTATCCAGTGTTAGCAACAAAAAGCATGCAGTATTCTGTTTTTAAAGCTTAACTATTTCACTGTTAAGGAGTAAGAAAATACTAGCTTATACTGTACTTCGTGTTCCTTTGAATTGTCCTGTGAAAAGTATTTTCAATACTTCTGAAATATGGTTCTTTTCCTGTAGCCAAGAAGGTTCAGTAGATGGTCAAAGAGTATCAGTCCTGTCTAGAGGATCAGGCTGGCACTCCAGCTAGCAGCCAGCTTAAATCTTGCTCTACTTAATAGTGCTGGTAATGTTACTTACATACTTCAGGTACTTCTTGTAACTTAGTATTTTTGCCATATGGAAACTAAAATTGTGAATATCTACAGTTCTGAGGTACCAATAGGTCAGGTACCTTTTCATCTGCTTTTGGAGGAGCTAGTCAGAGTATTGATTCTGCAGGACATTTACTTGCATATTAGAAAATAAAGCTTAAGCCTTGAATTCAGGTACTTCCAGAGATGGTAATGCCTTGTCAGTTTGTTCAGAATATACATGCAAAGCAGCTTAAGATGACTGTGAAGGGCCACAGGAGGCCCCTACTGCTCCCCTTGAGAGCTGAGGATGGCAAGAGAAGAAAGTTTTTCTGACTTCACTTGTTAGCTGTAGGTTGAACAAGGGCAGCTTGCCAACCATGGGTTGGTTTTGGTTGGGTTTTTTGTCTTTTTTTTAAACTTCGCATAAGCCTAGCTGTCCAAATTGCAAATTAGGTACTGTTCAGCCACCTCTTGGAGCTGCACCTTTTACACCTGGGAGGGGCAAAGAGGCTCAGGGCAAGAGACCTGAGTAAGAAAGTATGCAAAGAAGCAGAAGAGGCTTGAATTAAAAAGGTTGAAATTCTGTTCTTCCACAGCAGAGTTCAGCTAGATAGAAAACTTGACACTTCCTTTAAAATTTTCACCTCTAGCTATTGGAGTCTTGCAAGCAACAGTGTTAACTGCTTATGAAATCCAATCTTGAAAGTTGTTTTCTTAAGCTAGTAAATTCACTTACCTCAACTAAGACTTATGTGTCAAGTGAAATTTGAATTTTTTATAAATAAAGTTTTATCCCTTACCTGTGTATGGTCTAGTAAATTATTGGGGCCTAAAGCTGGAGCATCACTACATCCTAACAAGAGCATAAGAAAATGTATTCTGTAGTGCTGCAGCCATCTTTAAGAGCTTCTCCCCCCCCCTTTTTTTTCCCCAAATCTTTTGTCCCTCAGAAGTCCCCAACAATTTTTTTTCCAGGTTTCTCACTTGTGCACTTGCCTTTATTTCCAGCTGAAGTTTAGATCTTAGCTGACATCTCCTGCAGAAATAATTTTTCCTCCTTTTAAAAAAATGTTACAGCATCTGTAAACTACTTTCCTTGATACTCCACAGCTAACTTATGTCTATTTTATTTTTCCCATCTCCTTACTGCTGCATTAATTGATGCAACCCTTATACAATAGTAGTTTTGGGCCACCACGACAGAGCAAGAAGCAGAGGTATTTAATCCCCTTCAAATAAAGTCCATGTTGAACTAACACAGAGCTTTACTTTATTCCTTTAGTTCTGCTTTACTTGCAGCCTGTCCCATTTCTTCAGTTTCCTTTTAAACACTGTGAAACCAGAAATAAGGTTGCTGACTGGGTAGCTTTCTCTCATAAATACCCCACTCATATGAAGAACTTTCTCCAGGGTAAGATGCCAAGTATTTCTCCTAAAGAGAGCATCTTCAATCTCAAATCAAGCAACTTAAGAACAGCAGGTATCAGTCATGGAAGGCAGACTTACCTACTTCATTCAAAGTTATTGTTTTCTTGGTTGTAAAAACATGCAGTGTTAGAGTTATAACCAGGATCTGGTCCAACAGGAACACCTTCATTCAAGCACTGGTCGATGATGGCTCCAAACTGTTCTGTGAATTAAGAAATACTTTGAACGATATTGTCAAAATTGTCTTCACAGAACGGTTCATGCATTCATAAATTCATAAAGTCAAATTGCTGCTTTGGGGTGGGCTGTATGGTTTGGGGGTTTTGTTTTGGTCATTAGTGAAGTAATCAGAACAGTTCAAATTATTTGTAACTGCTTCATTACAGACAGTCAGTCTTTACCCCACACCCCAAAAATTCAAGGACTATATTCAAGACACACTCAAAGAAACATACACATAGGTTAACAAATTCATCTAACAATTCTGAATATAGTATTTAATGCACTGAATTAAGAATTCAAGTCATGTTAGGTTCCAACCTGGGGTTCACAGTCCTGTTGTGTCAAGATGATCACCAAATATAAAACATCATTAAAATCTCCCATGAACATAGTAAAGGCTATATTAGAAGAACCTTGCTAATGTTAAGAGATGAAAGCATACCTGACAACTGCAGTCTGAAGTCCAGTTTACAGAATCTACCTGTCATATCCTGTATTTCAGTTATCTGAATTATTTCTAACATGGAAAAAGGTTTTCACCATCTGCTATCCAACAGTCACTATTTGGCCAAGCAGTGCAATTCCTTACTCATTTTGTTCTGTAGTACCTGGAATATCCATCCTCTACAGTCCTAGAGAAGCACTGTTTTCAACTGATACGGATTTAAATTTTGCTCCAAATAAATGGTCTTGTAAAATCTGTTTGAAACATTAACCACTTGCATGTAAAAAAACCACTCAAGTCCTATTTTAGTGACACATCACAAGTGATATGTTTCATTTTCAGTTACATAAATGACAGTTAGAAATGGTAATACACAACTTAACAGATGTATCTCATGTATGCAGTTCTACCCCCAAGACAGGAGAATAGAATTTTTTATAATCCAGCTAAAAACCTGGTAATTTATGGAGACACATTAAATATAACAAAAAGACTGGACAGAAACTTAGCTACCTTTGTAACAACCTGGCCAAGGAAGAACGTGTATCCAAATTTTAAAAGACATGCAGAAGAGAAAGTTTATAAAAGGTGTTGCTTGTGGCCTTTCTGCATGCACACAAAATGACCGAACAACCATCATGCCAGATTTTACATTACTGAAATTTATGTACAAAACCCGATTTCAAATAAAACATTTAACGTAAAAACAATGGTTCATTTAAACAACTGAACTTGGGTTTTTTTGTTTGTTTGGGGTTTGGTTTTGTTTTTACATCTACTGTACTATTCAAATTCTTTTTAACCAGCTTACATGGTATCTTCAAAATCTATCAAAGGTACATATAGAAAAGGCATCTTTATAAATAGAAAACAAAGGGATTTTTTCAGCTTTTATTATAAATTGACATGACATACAAAGTTTACTGGACAGAAGTAATTTCATTACTATTTTTGGGGGGATCACCAACTTTTTGTGCAAACAATGCTAGCCTTCTTTTAAGCATTAAGAGCATAACTGCTTAAGAAATGACATAAGCAATAATTCTAGAACTACATCTCCCCTAAAATAATCTATTTTTTTACATATGTGCACAGCTTTAGCAAATTAAAGCCAGAGAGAAATGCTTGATGTACTATCCAGAGGCATAATTAGAGTTTGCTAAAACTCAAGAGAGCTGGCAAATTCAAGAAGTTTGTAATGAAAGCTGCAGTTTCCCTCTTTCCTATTTTGTACACAAAATCAGTGACTAAGAACTTAATACTGGATGACAAATCACATCCACACCATTAGTTAAATAGTCTCACAGTTAAACACATCTTAAGGACCATCAAAGTCAGTATTTACATTTTATAAATTTCTGAAGACACCATTAGAAAGCTTATATACCCCTTAAACAAATAGGGAACTGCATCTCATGGTGATGGAATGAAATAAAAAATTAAAAATACCTGTATTTACAGCAGCATTGTTCCTTTATAAATAAAGAATATGAAAAATGCAATATTTTAAGGATAATAAAAAATTGAGGTGATGTCACTCAACCACAGTGCTTGCTGGAATAAACCCTTCGGTGCTGATACTGTACCAGTAGTGAAACCACTTTCCATTGGAAAAAATCTGTAAACGTATGCATAAAATGTGTTAACAGCAGTGCAAAACTGCTCAAATATAGTTTAGTCAGCATCTTAGTATCTGTATTGAATACAATACATCACAGAGTACTTGCATAAGAAGTGCAACACATTTTCTGGTCCAATTTTACAGTGCATTTTTCCCTCAAGAGTGGCATCTCGAAAGCCAAAGCTAAACCTATGGCCTGGACTTGCAGTCTGTACTCAGGCAAAACAGCAGGCATAAACTTCAAAAGAAGTTAATCGACGTAATGCCTACATACTGACTATAGACTCTCGGCTTTAGCATGGCACACTATGATGCGGAACCCCAGTAAAAAGGGTTTACATCTAATAGTTGTGTAGCTGTGTAAATGTGTAATAAAAATATAAAGGAGCTAAGGTTCAAGTTTAAAATGGTACACTGGGTGATCAATACATCAGAATTATCCACGAAAACCAAACTGCTGGTAACCTCAAAAAGCCAAGGTGGTACTTCACTGTGTCTGTAACATGAAAAGCCAAGATCTTTCCAAACAGGCACAAGACAAAGGAAGTGCTAAGTTTGCCAACTTTGATACTTTTAGTGTAAAAAAAAAATTAATTTGTAATTTATGATCAGTTGATAAATGATTTCAAATACAAGGATCAAGGTTAAACTTTAAAAGTGTGATGTTATTTTCACAAAAAGCTAACTGGAGAGTTTCTTAATAAGAAAAGCAGAAACTGTATCCCAGTCCCCTTTCCCCAATGTTTCACAACTTCATGGTAGGAAAAACAGCCAGATACAGATGCAAAAATCTTAATATAAAAACGGTTTTACATATACTTAAATTATGTAAATTCCATAAAGTTCTTAAGACACTAATTACTAAAATTACAAAAAGATTTTCATATTGCTCTTCATGCTCAAACTCTTAGAATATTGTCATTACATCACCAAAACTGATATACATGTAGTACTTGCATAATTAACTGAATAGAAACCCTGTTAAAACAATATCCTTGTTGAAATCATTTATTTCCATCCACCAGTGCCTGTTTGGAATCTGTATTTTTGCGTGTAATTCTTTATAGAGCTCATGCACCCTAGAATGTCACTTCAATGCTTGTCCGTTGAATGGCAATTGACTGCTGACTTCAGAGCTTTTGTTTCTTGCTCTGTTTTGTGACACCTGAGATGCTATCCATTTCTGAAATTCTCTCTCTCATATTATTTTCACTATATCCATTTGTTGTCCCACTTTGTTCCTCAGAAGATTCCTCATCTGTTGGGGAGGCCGATTCTCCTTTCTCCAACTTCTGCTGCATCTCTCGGAGCCTGGCAACAGCTTTGTCTATTGACATTATGCTGATGAGGTTAAAGTCATGCATGCTGACCAAATGTAGCATAAAGTTTCGACACAAGTTCTTCTTAATTATTTTTTGTCCGTAATTTTCAACAAACAGCATACAGGCATGATTCATTTGATTGTCAGCAATAAACCTGTCAAATTAGAAAGCTATCATTACACAAGTAGAACATTTTTAAAAACAAAAAGATACACTGATAAACCATGTTGTAGGGTAACTGCATAGACCACCCATTACATAGTCTCAACATCTGCCATGTTTTTCTTTTCAAAGCCATAGGGCTACTAGGCACAAGAACATTTTAAAAAAACTTAAAACAGTCAAAAGCTTGTTACCAAATTATCCTTTAACAATCCTTTCCTAAACAACTGAGCTAACTGAATTTTAAGTACTTAGTGAATTGCAATGCAAAATGGTCAACCAAATCTATACCATAATTTATTTGTATCAAAACTAAGCATAGTAACATACCCGTGCTTCATAACATGAAGATTCCATAATTTCATCACTTCTTTCTCTCCTTCGTTTACATCAGAAAATTCTTCAATTTGCTGCAGAAATGAAGGGTTGGGAGAAAGGACAGGAAAAGAAACAAACACACTCATCAGAACTGCGTGTCTGCTGACAAGTGGTGAAAGCATACCTAAAATTCAACTCATGCCACCTACACATCACAGAAATAACTACCGTTGAAAATTCAGGCACTGCAGTCAAATGTCATATCATGTAGAGACCTATGATGAGAAATTACTTCTGTATTATATACACACCCCACTGTGTACTCCTGTAATGCCAGCATTTTCTCTTTGAAGGAGAAAACCAGCCACAAACAATGAAAACTTGTTAGGACACATGTGGACAGAGCTAGCTTTGCAACTAAAGACATACTTGAAAATACAAACTTTGATTCCGTGAATTTCTATCATTGGCTCAGCATCACAAAATTTTCTACTTGCTCTTAAAGTAAATGCATCATTTTCACAATATATGCCCTGTTCGTTCCCTACAACAAGTGCAGACCATCTTTTAAAAACCACAATCCATATAAAATAGTTCTGTATAAATGGGATAGTTACAGTAATGGTTTTCTCCCGTAGCCATTCAGGGTCCTTTTCATCTTCACTGTCTACTTCCATTTCTTGTGGACGGAGAGGTAAACATGTGTCACTGTGGAAATACAGCCGATTGTGCCCGCTGCTGTACGTTCGCTGCTGTTCTACTTCTCCATCTTCAGATTCAAGAAATTCTGACATACTTGCTTTCGTACGCTTTGGCCTAGCAGAAGGAAGAAAAAGTAACTCCTTTCAACTATCATACCAAATATGCAAATTCTAAGAACTGTAATTGATTAATACAAATTATTCTTCCAAGCTCTAGCTTGCAAAATTGTTGGGGGGGGGTGTGGTGTGGTGTGTGGATCACCAGCAGTGAAATAAACCCCATTAAAAACCGAACACCTCACTCCAACCTACACTGTGCATTTTGGATAAGAAAAGTTGTAGGGTAAGGCAGTTAAAAAGTTACATCATTATGAATAGATACCTCAATTGAAAAGATGTAGAAAAAGGTGAAGTTATCATCATTCAATTACATTTTATTTAGTCATAAACTACGGTACTTCAATGATAGTGAAAATTAGCACTATGTGCAATGACAGATTTACAAATCCCTAGGTTTCACAAATCCAGTCCATGTGCTGTATTACACAAATACAGATAGACCTTCTTTTCTATCTCCCTACCTGCAAACAAGTATGTGTGTAATAGGAGTTCTTTTGACTGGTCCATTGCGACTGAAGGCAAATCCAGGTTGACGATGGATATCCTGGGGATTTCCTGCATAGGAGCCATCATAACACTCATTGATAGACACGTCTATCCTAGCACCTTTTGGATGATACTGAAAGAGATAATTGCAAATATACTTATAGCAAACAGTAATGGCAATACATCAGGAGGTTTAAACAAGCATCCTCTTCAATTCTGAATACCTTAAATATCACCCTATCGATAACCTGACATAGATGTAGTTTCCTTTTACAACACCAAATAATTTTTAACCTCTGGAAACAAATTATACTAAAGCTTCCTTGCTCTGTACCATTTTACTGTTTTGTATAAAACCACTCAGAATAGAACTGATTATAAAATTAAGGAAAATATCAGCAAAAGATTGCTAACAAGCACCCTAGAGATTAGAACACTTCTAAATCTCCTGAAGCTTCAAGGAACTTCCAAACAAATGTAGATTAAATTGCTTTCTACATCTACATTTTCTACATAAAAAGAATACATTTATGCAAAAGCAGCAGCTATAGTCAGAATTAATCCTCCAGTGATCAGCATTATTTAAATATATGTATTTTAAAAAGAAATCAAACCCACAAGATTTTTTTTCCCCCATGTAACACGCAAACCATTCACATAACATTCAAAGGAAGATGCATTTAACCTGTAGATACAGTCCTATGACTTAACAGGCTAGCAACAGAATCACTGCATATGTAGTATCTGTGACAGACTGTACAATGCTTCATAGTGCTAAATTACAAAAAGATTACTTACAACATAGTTAAAGATAAATCTGCTGTGACAAAGTTTAAGATGTTTGAGTAAACTATACAGTTTCCGACAGTTCAGCGTGCACCATGGGCAATGCAAGTCATCTCGGGCTTCAGTCTGCTGTCTCGTATTATTGTTATAAAGGAACTGATGCAAACAAAGGAATAGGTAGTATTAGCATCAAATGTGTTTCATTCATTAACCTCCCAACCCCCAAAATAAAGTTGGACATAATTTCAGGAGACTTCTATAGTAACAGTAAGTTCTTGGGAACACTACATCAGCTCAGTGTACTGAAACACTGGTATTTCAAGAATTTTCTCCCCCTAGGAGACCACCTGTCCCCCTCCAGATGTCTAACAAGAGACATCCTTTGTATTTTGGAACGTCAGATGTGCCCCCAGGAAGATTAGTTTTCTAAAATACTTCCTGTAAGAAGAAATATGTGGAATGGCTCTTAATATGTGAATCTGAGACTGCTTAAGGCATCCACTAAAAAGGCAAATGGAAATTTCCACCCAACTGAGAAGTGAACATTTTAATTCTATGCATTATTTAGAAACTAGTTTTACCCTCTATGCTTATTTTCAATACCTGGTAAAATATTCTCAACTTTTGTCGTGGTTCATTTAAAACATCTCTCTCTTTTCTTGTTTGAAGGTCTGTCGGCAAGGATTCTTTCACAGCTGAAAAACACACATATACACATAGATTTCTCTGGAGAAGAGGGAAAAAAAGACATTGTTTCTTACCCAAGTATGGAAGTTCTGAGAAAGGCACACTGCTGCTGAAGGAAATGGGCTAGTGTACTTTGACATTAAGTAGCTCCTATTATCAACACTTCCTTGTTGCTGCTCGGCTTTCTTCACAAATCTACATAAAAACCTACCACTTAAACACCAGATGTATGTCCAGTTTTGGAGAACCCCTCAGAGAACTTAAAAATGGTCAGGTAAAAAGCAACATTTTTCTTACTCTGTTTAAGCAAACTTGAGAATTCTTTAGGTATAGCTAAAAGCAAGCATAGCTGGGAAATAAAAAAGAAACACTGTTCTCAGATGGCTGCATTGCAAATACATTGCTTAAATTCCATTTCAGAAGCTTCCCAAGTCACACAACAGACAACAGTATCAAATGCAAGTAAGACAAAAAACATTTAACTGAAACGTTAACCCTTAACTCTTATCCCTCAAACACTTACTGTTTGTGTGTGTAATTGCACTCCTCAGTTGCCTTTGAGCCTCTTCCATACATTTTAATCTCAGTAAGATTATTTGATTCCATACAATTAACAAGAAAGCCCACGTATGTAAGCAGGTTTATAAATCTACCCTCAGGAGAAACCAAGTAATGACACCTACTTGTTTCTGTATAGTGAAAAACAAGTCAAACATGGCAAAACAAGTCAGAGCTCTACTGACATAAGGAGATCTTTTAAAAGATGCACTTATTTAATATTTTGGAGAACAAGGGAAATTTCATCCTCTTTCTGTATGAAGAGAGGAGATGTGACACTTCAGCCTGCGCCACAACAGAGAAATTAGAATTCCATGGCTCAGTTACTTTGAGTGCTTTGTAATTACAGCAAAGCTTAAGCTGCCACATTTAGAAAGTCTTTGATGCCTTTATTCCACTGGTCTGCCTTGGGAAACATGCCAAGGTAAAATGACAATACCAAATTCATATACCCTTGGGAAAGATACACTGGATCTTTTTCCTGTACTATCAGAACCTCTGATAGAAGCTTCCTACTATTTTCACTCTCCTTTTTAATTGGTATTCAGAGACTGAAACCAGCACAACCATCATAAGTACCCTACAATGCTGTGCATTGCACTACGACATATTCCTGTACAAAGGGTCTGCTGTACTATTTTGGAAGGTAGCTCTTGCTGTAACTTTACCGATTTACTGGAAGACTTAGCTTCTCTGACGCAAGAAAAAACAGGTTCCATCAGTACATTAGCAATGCAGCCTTGCAACGTCCCTATTGCTTCTATATTTATTATGTAGTAAACTAGTACACACCTTCTAGAGTTAGTCAACATACCATCATTTCTTTTGCAAGTCTGAGCATAAAACCTGCTTAACAAATTACAATATAGTTCTCCAAGAAACTCTAAGATACAAGGAGGCCTGGTATGAGGAAGTAAAGAGAAAGCAGAACAACTTTTCCAGAGAAAGTTCAAGTACTTCCCTGCTTCTCTTGCCTTTCTTCTATTGGAAATTATGTCATGTTTGTGTGCGTTAAGTGTCAGCCATTCATCCTGATTTAAGAAACCTAAGTGTCTGCAATCCCTAGCCCAGGTAAAATATTCAATTCAGATAACAGTTCTTCCAAACACAAAGATGTCTGTAGGTTGGCTGAGGATGTTACGGATCATTCTAGACAGTGGCTTCTGCACAGGTAGGGGTGAAATTTTTCTTGCTTTAACTTTTGTATTACTACACACTAAAGCTCTAAAGGCAGTGAAGAGAATTGCCACTCTTAGAAAGTCTCACCAGAGATAGCTGTCTTTGACCCATCAAGTTTCTCAACATATACTGCAATACAACTACACAAAAGGCACATTTGGAAAAGCAGTATTTTTTTTTCATAATAATCATTCCCTTGCTATCATTACTACAGCTCCAAAACCTCACAGTTATATATCCAACACAAAATCAGACTGAAATACCATTTTGCACAAATTCTGCAATGGATTACCACAGATGAACCCCAAAACTCCAAACAAGACAACCCTTTATAAACAGTGCCTGGCTACCAGTTACCCCCACCCCAGCAGCTATCCTAATATTTTGCAAAAAGATCTAAAAAACTCAAAGAAGAAGAAAAAAATCACAGGGTTGTTTTTTGTACCTAAATATGTACCTTAATACTACAATCTTCTGCAAAGCATCTGACAGCAAGTATATTTCTGATAATGTTCTTACATCACGCATGAATTAAAAAGTATGCTATCACACATTCTTTGAAAATTATTAAGGGTCAAACCTTCTAAGTCCATGGAAATTTTCAAGGTAAGACCCAGCACTGATACAGATTCGCTAACCTTATGTAAAAGGAAATATTCCTGGAAGACCTTCAATAAAGAAACTGATCTGGAACACATACCTGGTTTTTGTTTTAACATATACCTACAGAAATATCAAAGGACATTTTATTAAGTTTTTCTAAAATAGTGCTTAAAATCACCTGCATAAATTTAGGATACGTATTTATATTCAGGAGCTTCACAAGACAAGCTTTTTAGCAACAGCAACAGCAGAATGAGCTGTTTCTAGGCATTTCAACAGCTCTTGAACCAACGTGTTTAAATAGACAATGGGATACATTAAGGTAACAAAACCTGTAATTTTAGATTTGCAGTGAATATTAGCAGACAACATTAATGTTTTTGACATGAGGTAACCTCCAAAGTAGTGGATAAGATTACA
The DNA here is from genome assembly GCA_026212715.1 of Elanus axillaris. Lineage (NCBI taxonomy): Eukaryota > Metazoa > Chordata > Aves > Accipitriformes > Accipitridae > Elanus > Elanus axillaris. The sequence continues at coordinate 34,049,360 of JANZLQ010000002.1, read as the reverse complement.
ATGGTAATTACATTACATTTTCAATGACACCACAGAAGTGCCACTACTACATTAAATACACACCAAGCAGAGAAGTAAAACCAAGATAACTGTATGCTACATAACATTGCTTCATGGAAACATTTTTAAGTAACCCAATTTTAAATAGTTTACCCACTACTGCTTTTAATGTGATATATATTTAAAGTTCAAAGCTGATTATGAAGTCTGACAATATGTAAACTCTTCTGTAAAGAATGTACAGGAAATAACTTGCAGAAGGTAACAAAACCAGTTACATCTCAGAACACTGAAAAATTCTGAATTTAAAAAGCATTTAGTTTTAAATTACAAGGCTCTAAACTTTAATTAATGACTAAGGAGAAACTAGTTCAATAATACTTACAGATTAATTTACATATAACAAATACAGACTTACCTTACATCATAGTATAGTTTGCAGACCTGCTCTTACCTACACAGAACTATTTTTGGACAGTACTAACTTTAAGCCTGCATTATATCTAGACAACCTCAACCTGCCCAAAGTGAATAAAAGTAGGAAAAAAAAATTTAGGCCCAAACATAAATCCTTGTTAACTTGTGTGAATATGCAGAAAATTCAGTTAAAGAATAGAAAAAATATATTGTGAAAAAAAATATCCCCTTCCATCATGGGACCATGCCTAGACATCAAAGTATGTATCAAGGAGATAGTGCCAGTGCATAAACCATCCTCAAGAACCTGAGTTACCTTTACACCACAAATATGCAATGTCATGTAAAATATTTTAGACAGTTTCAGTCGTATTTCACAGTAGCAGCTACATTTTCCAAGAGCTAAATGCATCTTCTGATAGACAAATTTTAAAACTGTTTTCACGACTAAGCATAAAAAAGGAACTTTTATATAACTTTTTTATATTATAAATCCAAATACTTATAAAACACTAGTTAAAATTAGTAGAACAATACAGACAACCCTAGAAGTCCTATTCACACATTTCTCCCCTGGTTTATTTCACATCAGGATTTATGACTCTTGTATATAATCACTTCAATGTTGTCATTACTTCAAAGACTCCATCTTTAGCTTTTAAACTCACCTTAAAAAAAGTATAAAATATGGCATATTAAAAATAGCTCATTTCATTTTTGCTTTTTCATGTTCACGACTACCTGAAGCAGTTGCACTAATGAGTCAGAAACGCTGAAGCACAGAAGTGTTAAGGAGATGATTATTCAGCAGCAAATCCAAAGTTTGCTTACCTATAGTCTGAGTAGGTTTAACAGAATTGGGCTTGTTTTCTTGAGGGAGGCTTTCAGAATTTCGTGTTGCAAGAGGCTTAGCTATAGGAGCTGTAGACTTATCATTTGTGTCTCCTGTCCAACGAAGAGTAAACTGAAGTGTAGGTCCCTGAGAAAATGTTTCAAATGGAGGCAGTCTCTGGGGGGGGGAATAAATAAAACAGCAGAATTAGTGTCTTCCCATATACAAAAACAATCATGAGAAAATATTCACAGAATGGGAACAGATACAATTTTTTAATCACCGAAGTCCCTGTGTTTTCAACATAAGCATACACATTTAGATATACTAAAAAAAAGCTGAAAAGGACGACTATGCACATTACTGAGCAACCACTTCATGCACATACTGATCTTTGTGAAATACTAAACAGTAAACAGCACGGGCCCTGACTAGAAAGAAAACAACACTTACCCACCAGCCTGCTGCCAAAGTACTTCTCTTTCTACTCACACCTACATCTAATTCTGCAGTCCAGTATTGTCTATTAATACACAAACTTTAAAACTGTACCACTCTCTGCTGTAGAAATGCTACTGTAATATTCTCCTGTGGATATGTTCTTATATTCCACTTACCAAGTTAATAGTAAAAAAGGTATAGAAGAGACCTGAGCCCAAGCTCCTATAATCAAGTATCATACCTTAAATTTATCAACGAGATTACAGAATTCTATCTTTAAAACTCTTTATTATATTTAGGCCTCATTAGTTTACAGAAACGCTATTGCAAAAACAGAAACCCAATGACAATGTGCTTATCAGATCTGGGTGATAAACACATCAGCCATGACTTTTTCTTCTCTTTCAGGTAGCACCTCCAGGATGAAAAACCTCTCTCACATTCTCCCAACAACAGAAAGCAACCACATCCCTGTCTCAGTCTAATAAAGTTACAGCAATTTATATATATCTTTTTTTTTTTTAGCACATTTACATGTGGAGGATCTCCTCCTATCATCTTCCTAAAAGCCGTTTCTAACCTTTTCAATTTTAATTTCTTGAACACAGTTTAACAGAATCAGACGCAGTATTCCAGGTAAAGGCTGAATAGGATAATAGAGCTCATAAATATATTTTTACTATATATTTTGGATCATCTCTGCTTTTTTTCATAATGATATAATCACGTTGATACACAACTACTTTGCAACCATCTAGAATTTTCATATTCTCCTCAGTTACTTACAACTGATACTCTCCCAGGACACAGGAGCATGTGACTATACAAGTGCATACAGTCACCTGCATTCACTGTGTCATTGAGTGTTGATTCACCTTAGTCAACAATTTCTCTCTGCACACCACCTTCTCCTACACTGACACACCCTCCTCCTTTCATCACTAAATTTCAAGAGCATTCTCTTAAGGCATGTGCGTAAGATACACTTATGAAAGCTTTGGGTTCCTCTTTCTTTCCCCAAAACGCTTCTGCAGTTTGTTCCTTTTGATTTGTCCAACCTGAATTAATTGCAATAACAAGTATTTAATTTGCCTGATTTTATAAAACAGGAAATCAGAAGTCACTGAAGGAGACAGCTGCCACACCTACAGTAGTTAACATCTGCTTGTATTAATGATCTAGTACAGCCAAAGCTTTCCTAAACTGAGAGCTAAATTAAAACTTACATCCATACATCCTGAAAGAGAAATACTATTTCCTGTTCAAATTAATCCACTTCAGGGGAACAGCCACTGAAAGCACTTCAAATTGTGTTCCACCTTAATCCAGACCATTTTAAGTGAAGACAGGTCTTTCAGCCACTAAACCAATCCATACCTTCCCATCAAGTATTGTTTCCCATGTTGCTCTTTTCTTGCTAATGGGACACTCTTCCATTTCCTGCATGGCCACTTCATATTCCCCATCCAAAAGCTGCAAGCGCCTGTCAAGACAAAGTACATGTTACGAGTAGAGCAGCTCATTTTTATTGTTTGCATATTAAAATGTAGAATATATTTCACAGTAATTAAGTTTCCATGAAACTAAAGGCAGATTTTCCGACAAGTGTATTTGGCAACTAAGTGTGAATCTTAGGTAAACAACATCCATAACGAAAAAGCTGCCTAATGCCAAACATTAACGCAAAAGCCTCCATCCAAGTGATTCCAAGAGATGTAGGAAAGCTATTGTTAATACAAAACTAATACTATGATGGGAATGTTCCTGTGAAGAAACAAAAACCAAACAGAATGATACCCTCTCCCAATCATCTCTTATTTATTCCTGCTTTATTAATAACTACTCTCTTCTAGCAAACCAATATAACCTCTAATCAGGCCTCTAAAACTAAAGAATCCTATCTTTGTATCAGAACCATGTCAGATGTAACCTTAAGAGGACTTCAACATAGTAAGTATAAATTATGACATTGTCAAAAAGCAAAGAAAAAAACTGCTTTATGTAGACTAGAATGGGTAATTCAAACATGTTAAGCAACATTCTACATTTTCACTTTCCTCAACGCACCCAGCTTCCTCCTTTGTAGCAGTCTGTTCAGTGAAGGTTAAGAAATTCTGATTTCTATTGAAATGGTTTTATTTTGTTGCCACTTGCTGAACAGCACAGGAGAAGCAAAAAGAAAAAGCAGTGAATCAAAGCTATAGTCACAGGAAAATGTTTCACGGATACATGCGTGTCAAAGATATCAACACAGATCAGCAAGTAGTATCAATTTACAATAAAAAGCTCACTTTACCAAGATTTTGCATTTTTTGTTTTAAGACATTACTTTCTGAAGCAATGGCGCTGAATCCATGACAACAGATCATAAGATGCAGAAGCACCATTCAAAATAATGAGTTGTTGTTAAATAGATAAATTCCATGTGAATGTATGCAAACTGTTACAGAGTTTGAACTTGGGAATTATGTCTTTCACAAAAAGGCTGTTTCTGTTTCTAGACCCTTCAGGATTCTACAGTGAGATATTAGAACAGCTAAACTACAGCCTACCTTTTTCTTTTACATGTGAACTATATTGCAGCAGAAGTATTCCAGCAGAATAAAGTTATTAAACACATCAAGTAAGCCATCAGAGACCTTTTGTTCTATTTCTTGACAGCATCTTGCAACCACTAACCCCTTCACCATTTACTCTAAAACAGTAAGAGCTTCAAAAGGTAAAAAAAAACCCCAACATATAGAGAAGATAACGGCCTTAAGACAATACTTTTCCTAGATCTGCATGATACATATAATCCTTTCCCAGGCCTGGAATCTGGGTAAAATAACTTATTTTCCAATTTCTCCATCAAACAGGAAACCGTAACCTTAAGAGGTTAACATAAATGAATAGCTTATACTTTACAAAAATCCACAAATAATTAATCAAGTTAATAGCTTACATTTTGAAGATGGCTTTCCACAAAGTAGAATTATGAAGATTTTTTAAAAAATACAAATTGCTATGCATGGCTTGATTCTGCTGCAAATCAGTGTCACTTATACAGCAGCACGGCTGAAAATGTCCTAGCTTATGTATCATGACTACAAAACCACCTAAGGGTTCATACTGTGTTTAGCATATTAAAGTTAGCCAGTGGAATTAAGTAATAGAAAAGAACAAAATATTGTCAAAGCTAAGAAGATGCAGATTAGAGAAAGACATTTCTTTAAAAAACCAAACTCTTGTTCAAAACATAAGACTTCTAAAATCATATTTGGATAAACAACCTTTTTGTCAGAATCACTTGGAGCTATGTTTTAAGCAGCTTTTTCTTGAAGCTATATTTATATTTTTACAAATAAAGCAATTATCTAAATACCTACTTCCACCTGGGATCTATATTTGCCATGGATAAAAGTCTTATTTTCATATACTGTATTTTGGCTGTTGCTACTATTATCTTCTGCAGGACAAACAACTGCAATGTCCACTTAGTGGTAAATGATATGCTACTTACCTTCTGAACTATCTGGACTGCTCTAAGCTATAGCTACATGCAAGTTCACCCCACTCCACCTTCTTTAAAATGTATTAAGTAGTGTCAAGATAACAAATATTAAAATATTTCATCACACAAACTACATGACACACAGTAAACCTATTACAATTTTAATTACTTGTTTGAGTCACTGTAGTAATGGGAGAACCAATTTCTTTAGATGCTAGCAGAAAAAGATCTGTGACTGCATCAGCAAGAGTCTGGGCATGGAGAAAATTATGTCACTAAATAGAATGTAAACAGTAAGCATATTTCAGAGACTGTTTGTTTGACTTTTTAATTATGCTGTCACTGATCTTTTAAGAGAAACACAGAAATTACATCTGTCAAAAAAAAGACAAGGAACAGAAACTGATGCAGATTAACCAGGACAATACTCAAGTTCATGGAAAGGACAATACTCAAGTTCATGGAAAGGATTTATTTACAATTGTCACTGAACATGTCTCAGTATAAAATGTGCATTATTAAACCTGCAGACTTTTTTTTTTTAAAGACAAGCCTAAGATCTTATTGTAAATACCAACTAAAAACACAGCTAAAGACAGCCAACACTGAAAATAAAGAATAGATTTAAGTTTAATATTAAACAAATTCCTAACAATTAACAGAAACAATATTTAATTTGAATAATATTACCTGTTTTTATCAAATACAGTCATTTGTGCTACAAATGTCTTTTCCCCATCTTCACGATTTGAAGAGTTCCTTTTTCTCCTAGCTGGAAGCTCCTCATTGACATCTGTACATAAGAAACACGTTACTCAATTATTATACAAGTAAAAATTCAAGAGAACAAACAGCTTCTATGCAATTGTAAAATATAACTGGCTGTTGATTGTCAGATATATCATACAATAGAAAAGGACATAGTATTTAATGAACAGTTCAATAGCAGTAGAAAGAGCACTTGGCTTAACAGTAATCATATTTTAGATATGTTCACATATATTCACAGTTTAGTCATATTACTCTGTCAGCTTAAAGAATTTGGGATTTGAGCATCTCCTCTTGTAGCTATAAAATAGTGAGAAAGAAAGTTTTTCATTCTACATGCACTCTCCAAGGCTGTAACATTTCTGATGTAACACATCATGTCTTGGTAAGATTAAGAAAATAGGTTTTTAGAAGTTTGTTATTAAGGTATTTTCTTTATTGGCTAGTCATTTGGTTTTGTTGAGAAACCATGACAGCACCTACAGCTAAGTAGTATTGACTCCAGTGTTGCTGGAGGTTTAATGATAGTCACAGCAACCACAGGGCTCTCTCACATTATTCACCCTCAAACAGTGTTGCCTCACACCTTCACCACCACACATTAGTAAAAATTGGTGTTAAAATTTACACAAAAATAGAAGGACACTTTCTAGCTACCAACTGTATTTTAGCCCCATCTTGAAAAAGACTGAAAATAAATGAAAGCCAATTCAGTCACTCATCTATTACTGGCCCTTTTCAGAGTATGACCTATGCTGCACATCAAGACAACTGTATATGTGTCTACAAAATAAACCTTGTAAAGACATATTTAAAGATGGAAGTTTACCAATGTTTTCATTAGTTTCACCATTGATCAGTCCATTAAACTCTCTTCTTCCTGGGCGAGTTACTCTGAATAACAATGAGTAAGACTTCACCATATGGCTGTTGCTTGGTTCAAACTCATTGCTGGAAACTGCAAGTGATGGGAAGTTGCCTGGTTTTATTTGGCTGAGGTCTGGGTTTAAAGGCACCTGCTTTTTACCTGTAGGAACCTGTCTTATCGGACAACTGACATCCTGCAGGAAAACAAGAAAGCTAATGTTTAGGTTTTAAGAATACAAAGTAAAGACATTAAGTGTTATAAATTTATATAATTTATGAACTGTACTTGTCCTGCCACCTTTTTGAGAATAAGATGTAAATAAAAAAATCTGGAATAACAATCCCAGTTTTTAAACGTAAAAACTAGATATTTGAAATTGTAAACAAAACTGGCATTTTATAACCACTTCTGGCAGCAGCCATCTTTAAGTGATTAAATTAACACTAACATGAGGCACTCAGAAAGATTGTACAACAGTCATTAATAGTAATTTAATTCTGTTTACCTAAAGAAATTAAATGTTTTGGTTATATATATCATTTCAAGGGCTTCCTATCTTCTCCTTCCAATATTACAAAGTGCACTTCGTGCTATCTGGGAGATAAAGAACCACTTTCCTAGGATTCATTATATCCAGTATCTCTCAAATAGATCATTGAACACTGTGCAGTATTGGAAAAACAAGGCAAGACGGCCTAAGCATGAAACTTGCCGCAAAACATTTCAAATAACCATCAGCACCTCCTGCTTTTTACAGTATTTATCCATACTATACCAAGTCACAAAATTGGCTACAACAATATTAACTCTTAAAAACATGTCAAAACAGCTTAACATTTTTAGGCAATATACACGAAGTTCTGACTGCAAATCTTTCCCTTTTGATTAAATATTACAGCATGCATTACTGAGCCTCCCATATTCCCATAGCTGTGAAGATAATTTGCCAACTGGTGTGAAACAAACATAGCTGAAACAGCAAGAAAATTCAAAGATGCTTTAAAAAAAAGAGATTAAAATTATTTATTATTCATAGTAGCTAAAATCTGCAGTAATTGAGATGATCAACGTAAAAAACATAGGTACAGAAAAAGCAAGGAAAGAGACGACTTGGCAGATAACTGGGGAATTCAAAACAATTACAACTTGTTCCTTTTTATTTCTAAACTCCAAAAGACATAGACTATTTTATGATTTTGTGATTGCCTGGTTTACTTAAGCCACTAGAAATCACAACAGATTTAATAGTTTAATGATACAATACAAAGAAATTGAAGTAAAAATAGAGGCGGCTGAAATTCATGAGTGAATTTGACTCACAAGCAAGCTAAATGCAAAGAACAAAGCTGAATTATTTTTTTTAATTTTCAGTTATTTCTCACAAAGCACAGCAAAATCAATATATATACATATTTGCTTCTTAAGAATCCCTTACCCAGTCAATAGAAACCAACTTGAACAGCTTAGTTTTTAAATTTAAAGACTAATCTCAACAGAAGCATCATTTCATCATTACCTTGTTGCATGGCAATGTTAATTAGATGTTCCAGAATCAGGTAAACATTTTGCTTTAATATATATTAATAGTTTGTCAAATAATTTTTACCTTTCGTTTCTTGTGGCAAACTTTCACAAGCAGTACTTCCAGGGTTACAGAATTTTGTTCATTCTCTGAGTTTTGTGATGGCTTATCTAAACAGAAAAATATTTTAAGTTCTGAAAAAGTGAAGATCTATTCAATCGTGTAAATCCACCTGTAATTACTTTTTAACCATTGGTACCTCCAGGCACAAAGACCTCTAGTCAAATTCTAAGTTTCAATTCTCCCCAAACTTACTGCAAATTCCCACTTGAAAATATATCCTACCCTAACTATTCTAAATACTAGCAGATTAGAAAGCACAGTTGACCTCCAATGTTTAGAAGAATAAGCTTGCTACCTCTGGCATTACCAAAACCACTTTATAGCAGAGAAAAACAATACAGGTAGGTTTAAGGAAAGTCAGAATACACTAATAACAGGTAAGTCAAATTATTTCCTATAATATTTTTTCTTTACAGCTTGCAAACCTAGAATTTGGTTTGCATCAAAACTTAAGATACAGATGCTATCAGATAGGAAAACAAAACAAAATAAAAGAAACAAACAAATAAACCAAAGAACTTTAACGCTTATTCAAGGTTAGGTATATGCACAATAGCTGTTAAAGGACTCTTGGAAGAACCTGGGGAAAAAAAAAATCTTAGAAAATAAGACTTGGCTTCACAGTCTCTGCATTATAAATTTCCTAGAGCCTAGAATCTTCAAAACAGCTACTACCAGCAGTATGATCAGCAATGCCAATTAAGAACTGCTTTACAAAATAAATTTCACTGTATAGTAAGAGAACCCTTCATCATGTGAATTCATGTTTATTTGGAAATGTGCCCTCATATAGAAAAATAATAGAAAGATAAATCTTGATTATATATCTGGTTAAAAACTGTTTGTGGAAGAAATTCTGAAAAACAATGACCAGCCAGAACTGAGTAAATCTATAAGAAGTTATTTCTGCTCTTTTAAAATCTTACAAATATCATTATGAGCTTACGTTAAAAAGCACAATGGCTTCACCTTTGTCCATGTCACAGAGAATCTAACATTCAATGAAATACTTTGTTATGCTCATCAGATATAAAGAGCAAAGCATAGTAAAGACAACATAACCTATGTCTCCTCCTGAGACTAAATCCACATTGAACAAGCTTAATGTTTTGCAGTTGAGAGTTCTGGTAACTCATCTACAGACACTAGCAGTTTTATGAAACAAAGGGATTTTTTTTTATTGTAAACATGAGACAATTTAGAAATCTTCTTAGCAAATACAGAAACTTGGGAGGGGAGAGAACCCAACTAAAAGTCCACCACCTTCTCAGTTTCAAGAGTTTCTAACATAATTTATATCCAGACAAATAAGCATATTAATTGTGCCAGGTTCATTAATATAAACATTTTCTGTATTTAATATTCACTACAGCATATGTTATTTATGTTAATGATATCCTTTTTTGTGGTACAAATGACCATCACTTTCTTACTGGATGTAGTACTCTCTTGAAGCAAAAGGTTCAAGTTAGTTACCAGTAGAGTTGCATAGTCTAAACATTCAAAAACATGCAGAAAGTCATCAAATATATTAACATCTTGAATATCTACTACAGCCCGTATCTGTGTAAGACCACACTGTAATAGAAAAGCAAGGTCTGCCAGCAAAATCTATGGAACCACTACCCTATCCGCTAGGTATTTTAAGTTCCCTATGTGAGGTTTACTACTATGTACTGTCCCAGAAGCAATATATTTTTAAGTTAAATATTTGAATTTAAGACACATCTGCATACCCTTTCCTCCATCTTTATTATATGCTTCTCTATTCTTATCACCAGCTGCCCCAAAACTCCTTATCGTTTGTGATTTCCCAACATGAATACCGAAAGCAACATACAACATGAAGTTCCTCAGAGCAGAAACAAGATGAATACTATCCACTGAGACCAGCAGTATTTTGAAGTTCCAGAAGCAGAGTGTTCCTAATCTATAGATTTGACAAACTTTCTCAGAATAGTATTACAGTTTAATAAAGAAGCAATTCTGAAATCTAGACATTTGCAACTTTTAACTTTCAAACATCTTACGGAATAGATCTGGTTAAGCACAGGATACTTTAAGGGAATATAACTTCCAGAAAAAAGTACAAAACCTGTTACATGAATTGTATTAGATTTTACATACAAAGACTAAGATGCCATTCACAATATTTTTAACTGAAAAATTAGAAACACCACTTTCTTTTAATAGATAAACAGCTCGTTTTTTCCAGGGAAGTAAAAAGACAGTTAATTTACCCTTGCCCATACAGAACAAACCATGTCACTTCTGCTTTCGTTAAAGGAACAGAACCCTTCGCGCTGGTCTGGGAAGTCCAATATTCCGATTTTGAGAGGTAAAGCCTTATGTGCATAAAAGACACAATAGAATGACTGCAAATCACTAATACATGATTTCCGCTGCGTTTATAATTGCTGACATGGCCTTTGCCTCATTTCTAGGCTCTGCTTGATAAAATTTATTCTCACACTTCTATTTTAAATTAAAAAACACGGAATCTTCCAACTATTTGAAGGCTGAGGGTTTTTTTTTTTTTTTAGTTACTTCAAATACACCAAAGACACACTCCCATAAAATCACTTTCTTCAGGACCTCCTCAAGGTCTGTTTCAGTTTGAATGGATGATGATGCCTTGAAGTATTTCTCAAAGTCACTGTTTTGACTAAAACCCCAGAAGGCTTATCTGCTTTAAGTTACAACTATGCTAAGTGTTATTGAAAGTATTGGAACTAATGGGACAGTCTGAACATAAATAAGTTAAAATCTTCATCCAAGCAGCAGAGATTCAAAGTATTCAAATATTCCCCTCAAAGATCTATACTAATTTCAAAGGTGCTATACAAATTAACAGTATAATGAATGAATTAGCAAACATACCATTTTTATGGAAGAACCCAGTAAACGTAAGTTGCAAATGAGCAGACAAGCTAAACAGAAAAAAGAAAGGAAATGTTAGAAGAAGTAAGTATTTTTTTTCTCTCAGCTGCCACGCCACTCTATTCACTGATGTTAAGGACAGGCCTACACAAGAGGCAGAACTGTAATGAAGCTGTCCATCTTTCTGACTTGGAAGCTGCCTGCATACAGCAGTTGCAATTGATGCAAAGTTGTAGACCACTTTTCTCATTACAGACTGATTCTCTTTATGTATTCTGTGACTTGATACATTAAAAAAACCCCCAACAAAGTAGAGGTTTAAACACTACAGTAGAAGGGCACTATCTGAGGACATGAGATCTTGCCTTCACAGGCAGGCAAACACATTTCCTAGACATTCATCAGCAAGAGACAAGTTTTGGTGGAAATTTTCTAGAACTTCAGCCTGAACCACACACTTGGAATAGATTTTTTTTTTTAAACAAGTATTTTAAGTTTGGTAAGCAGAATCTGTACAATGGGGAAGCTACAGCCTTAGAAATAAAGATATCAGTCACATCAAGTCCGTATCATCCATAGCATATGCAATCAAATTTGCATCTATTTTGTTTCACTGTACTGCAACTCATACCTTAGACTGTTCTGCTGACTGTAGACTCATTTTACTTCTAATTTTTCTATTCAGAACACATTTTGGCTTAAAGCAAGTATTCAAAAACCTAGATTAAAATGGATCTCAAAACCACACAGTATTTCTGAAATACATAGTATTGAACAAAATATCATCTGTTACACAGTAGAATACCAGATACAATTCTGAGCACCTTCACTGACTTCTCAGGAAGATACAACCTGACATTCAACATCTATTTTTAAACACAAACATTCCCAAGAGCATTGAGATGATTAGTGGAAGTGCCCAACAGCTTGAGCATTCAAAAGACTGCATCTATATCAACTTGCATCATTCATACATGTTACTTTTCCAGACCAATTCTAGACTAAAGTACGTTTTTTGACAGTTTTGAAAGCACAAAGCCCACAAAAATCAATATTCTATTTTGTTTCAACATGGTCCTTAACCTTAAAAAAGGAATATTTACCTAGCAAGTATCCACAATATATACGCAGCAAAAGATAATTAAGAAAAATAATATACAATAAATCCATAAACTCTGTTATAACACAGATTTTACAAATTTGTTTCAGACTAAATTCTAGCATGGCTGCCTCTGAAATAATCTAATTATTTGCAAACACTATGGAAAAAAAACAGCTGGTTAAAAACTAAGCAAACAACACACACAAAATCTCAACAGGTCTTCACACATTCCAGCTACATAGGTTAGTCTTTAAAATGTCTGGATTTGTTTTAAAATTTCCAGAATGCATTGCATTTCATCATATATTCAGTATATTAAATAGAAGTGTGTTGGCAAATTATCTACAGTCTTTCTACCAAAAAATAACACAAGGCCAACCTGCTGAAGTAAAACAATTTCTGACTGAATTGTATGGATTAGAACAAGATTACTCTGTAGGTCTTACAGTGGATTGGTTCATTTTCATCATACATGCTTTCAAAAAAAGCTTAGGTGTTTAACTAATTCATACAGAAAGAATAGAATTTTAAACAAATTGTTACGGTCATCATCTATCACACTCAAATATCACAAACACATTGTATGCCACATCACTTCTCGGTGAATAAGCTTTTCATACCATTTATTTCAGCACTAGGAAATGCATCAAGAAACAACAGACCAGGCAGTATCTGCTATGCCTTCTCTTTGCTGTCGTTACAAAGACAGGCTAAGGTGAAAATGAACTGAATTGCATCATTTCCAAGTTTCACATCTCTGCCAAACTTTGACTTTTGCCAAATACAATGTCAAATTCAGCAAGAGTTCAGTATTTGTTTCTGAAGCACAGTAGTAAGACTTGGTAAAATATAAGTTTTAACCAACATTTAAGTGTATTACATAATTTAGAGTAACTCTTGTGGGAAAAAAAGAAAATTAACATGACAAAATGAATAGGTACACCAGTATAAAGGTAATTACTATTTCACAATTAGAATTCAGAGTAAGCCACCCCCAAATGACAATTTCATATGGAATTAAGACTTGAAATTATCTATTTCTTAAAGAGGGAACAGTTATTCAGATAGAACTATGCAAAGGTTCAACATGACATATACATGGGGTCAGACCAAAAGAAAAATGTCAGAGTATGCAATACTTCCCACAAGAAAATTAGCAGGGAAAATTCTAAGCTTTACAGCCTTTAATGAAAACATTTTATAACTAGTTACCCTATTATGGCTTGAGATGGGCAAGGTCCTTTAAATACTGTTAGAAGTTTCAGGGGGTTTTTGTTTTGGTGTGGGTTTTTTTGTTGTGGTTGTCTGGGGTTTTTTTTAAATGTAACTATGAACGTAAGGTTAAAAATAGCAAGTATACAACCACAAAAACACCAAATAATACAACTTCATGGTATTTTCTCAAATCTGCCTTTTTTATTCCAGCACACACAGATTAGTTACTGACACAACTGACAATATTAAAAAAAAATAACAGCAAATACCTATTTGAGGCTTCTATACACATTTGAAGAAACTGCATGACAAATATTGAAATTTATCCTGATACTGCTTTTCTCCAAATTTTTAAGTAACCAGCACACATACACACCTTTTAGGATTTTGAAAGCACCATTTCAAACACTAAGTACCTTGCTTCCAATAATTACTCTTCATCACTTCCATTTTATCAATCAAAAAGACTTCTGATTTAGTACATGCATGTGTTCATTTGTACATACACACACAAATATATATGCAGGACAGTACCTGTGAGATTCTTGTTCTCCCTTCATTTTCTCTACTTTTGATAACATGTCATCTACTTTGAATGTTTTCCTGTGAAGAAAAAGCAGAAAGAATAGTTTCACATAGGCACTATTCCCATAAAATATAACAGTAAAATTTATTCAGTCTAAACTTTGACTTTGTTTTCAATCTTAAACTGTCTGTATATACAATTTTAGCCTTCTGCTCAGAAAGCACCCTTTTTATACCTTTTTAGGGACACAATTGCAATACTGCTTCTCAAGCAGTATCAAAATAATACAAAGAATTAAAAATAGACCTTTCAGAAGTAATCCTACTGCTCATTAGAAGTCTCATTTAACAGCACCATATTCAAACCTTACAATGAACATGTCTAACCACATTTAAGCTTCAGTCAAAGAAAATCTTCCCATTTTAGTGACACTTATACCTACTAAGAATTTATATCAGGTCTTCAGTCATTACTTTTGTAATCTTGATAATAATAATAATGAAAAACACTTAAAAACTTATCTGACAAAACAGTTAAAAATCTAATTATAAAAAAGACCCTTCTTTCTCTTAAGTTATATTAAATGGACACAATACAAAGAACAAATTCTGAAGCTGCTCCTAGATCATGCTCACAGGAAACAGGATGACGACAACAACCAATGACAACAATGTCATGGAAAATAATCACTTCAAATAATTTCTCTCCATAATTCTGGTATCAGTCTGTTCATGCTCATATGTTCAGCCTGTTCTACCATACATACAATTTAATATTCACTGCTAAATAAAGTTCCCTCATGAACAGAAGTTACTCAGTTTCTAGAATAGTCTTTCAATTTTTCTTTAAAGGAAAATTACTGCTTGAACCTAGATGCCAAAAAACTGCGCTACACTAGATGACAATGCAAGAACAGTGAGGGCATCTTTCCTTTACATTTATACCTTAGAAAAATGAACTAAGAAGAACATAAGCTGTTTCCAAATACTCGATTTCTTGGGGGAGGAACAATGATGACACGCTCTGGGGAAGTGGAACGCATTGTCTGCAGAAATAGCCTGACTGAAGAAACATTGATGTCATACGTTGCCTACATTCAGCACATAATGCATCTGAATGATTTAGTTACAAATCACATGATGGCTAAACAGTAGCACTGAACAAGAAACACTACATAGGTACAGGGCTGCAGTCAGATAACAAGGAGAAAAATAACCATGATTTGTGTAGTAAACAGTCATGGATTCAAAGCTCTACTCAGCCTAAGGTTCACAGAGATGACAGATTCAAGGACCAACTCACCTACACGAAAATATGAGATTATCAAAATGAACACTGCAACGCTGAGCTTTAAAGCAAGAGATGTTAAGAACAGAGGAATTTGTTGAAAGTTTCAGATTCTAAGGTAAAAAAGTCTCTGTGTGCACTCTGCCCAAGCTCATCAAAATCAGCCATGGTTCAGCAGAACAGCAAGTAGTACACTTATCTTTAGGAGGCTTTCTTCAGACTGAAGAATTGCTTAAAACAGCTCTAGATCAAAGTTATGTCATGACTGCAATATGAGCCAGAAACCAGCTAAGAGACAAACATGTTTCAGGAATGGGAGAAAGTTTAACAATCTTCATAAAATATACTAATATCTGACACAGCTTGCATTTAGTATTTGTGAGCATTATTGATCCAAAAAGAACAATGACACAACCTTTCCTAATTTTAAACTCAGGTTAGTCACAGCAAGAAGGGCCCTCCTAAAAAATCTTTCAGAAAAACTAAAAATAGCAATCAAAAAACCCATTAAATCAAAATTATTGCCTTTGAAGTTAACTTGTAAGAACATAAAAAAATTACAGAAACTCCTTTTAACTGAATTACTATTTTTATGTTACCATGTTCCCACGCATAACAGACCAAATTAAGTTTTTATAATAACTGTCCCTAACACCCAGGATTTTCAAGACAGCATCTACTTGTGCTACAAGTATGCGCATCTTGCGCATTCCTTTCTCCGCCCACTCTTATTCCAGCCAAGCACAGTAATAATTAACAAAGTATTACAAGTCACATCACACCATGCCATTACTCTGCCAATAAATAAAAAAATTATTCCTTTATCCAAATACAGTGTGGGAAGCAACTTTTAATAACAGTTAGTAACTTCTTTCCAATGGCATAATTTGGTCTAATAATACAGTAACCTGAAGACAGACCCACAGGCAGAAAGCCCATTTCAGTTCTCCATCAAGTATCACTTGACCAAAGCATATTACCTCTCCAGTGATAAGCAGCAACGTACTGACAAGTTGACACCCGCTCATCAACTTATTCCCTATCAACATTTCTCTATACTCGAAGCATTCTGGTCTTTATAAACACTTTCTAAATATTAAACATATGGACCAACAAGAATGGGTAATTTGTTGGTAAAAATGCAGTTTTACTTCCCTACCTCCAAGTAATATATTTGCCTGGCATTTTTCTCAGACTACCGCAGAACTAGAGATAAAAGATGTGGAGCTGTAACTATTATTGCGATAGTTAAGTTCTATAGAGTTTGGACAGAACTTCTTTATATTTTACATATGATACTATTTACTGAAATGGCAATCAAAACGATGATCAGCAATTGAAAAATGGTAGAATTACGAAGTCCTACAGGAATAAATAAATACACATGTACAGTCAACAGTCCACATAAGCAGGCAAATGATGCAGTTCTGAAAGATACTTCTTTGCAAAGAGAACTCTACTAACACTTTCACTGAAGCCAAGTACATAAATTTTTCCTAGTATAAGCCTCAGGAAGATCTTCTATGTTTCAAAGAGAAACTAAGCATTACTTGTGCAGTTGAATTTGAACTGGAATTTGGAACAGTGGACAACACAATGTACATGCAAAGTACCATTTCTTGTTTCCCAGCAACTACAACAGATATCCAAAAGAAACAGAGTCAGGTAAAAACATATGCATTCAATCAAATATAAATTAATATAAGTTATAAGCAAAAGCTTCCTGTTTCACAGCTCTAGTTTTAAAAAAAAAAAAATTTAAAAACCCAACCACCACATTATTTCTTAAAATTTAGCTTTGCTCTGGTTTAAAATAAGCAGCCAATTGCCAATGGCAATTTCTGTAAAAAAAGTAAGCAGCAGCTTATAGTTTAAAAAACAAAATCTGATCTGTACCTGTCCTAAGTACCTGAAGTTGTACCTTATGGCTTCAGTTTTAAGAAAAAGTTATATTGTAGCATTAAAGCTAATGGCAAGAACATTAAACAATATCAGAGATCCAAGAATATCAAATTTAGCTTCTTTAAATAAAAATGTGCAAATTCTATTGCTCAACAAATCATTCAAATACTACCTTCCTTAGATACAAATATAGTTTAAATTAGATTTGTCTGCATAATCTGAATTTATTGCTATTCCTTATGCATTCACGATTAAGTATTTCAGTTCCACAGCAACTGTTTCCAAGTGATAATATCTTTTGTGTTAAAATATTTTAAAATAAGTGTTCAGGCTACAAAAAATCCAAAGTGTAACAAATGATTTTCAGTGAGAGGGGAAGTAACTAAAAGGATTCTGCTAATAAATAATGTACACTGCACTTTTCACTCTGCAGTATTTATATATTTTAAAGTCTATTGACATGCAGCTGTAGCACCTCAGGTGATAGGAATGACAATTTTGCAATGTCAAAACTTGAGCCAATTTCTCAGGTGTATTCAGTTCAAAGCAACCTTTTTAAAGTGTTTGCCGGATTTTTTGTAAAAGCCTATAAACTGACCTTCTTCATTTTTAAGCTTTTAAAATAATTACAGAAATAATTACTGGCTCTTTCCAAGACTAATTAACAAAACAAAAAGATTTATGTTTGGGTTTTTTTGTGTTTCTCAAATAAGCAGTTAGGTTACAATTTGAACTCTAATGTTTCATATAATTATGATCAAGGAACATTGATTACAAGAGCTCAGATGTTATACAGTTTTGTTTGTTTTTTTAAGACGTTCTCCCCCAAAACAGAAAACAAACATGGGAGAATTAGTTAGGATTCTGCAGCTAGTTATCCACATTCAAGTACTCCCAGTTTCAACAGAAGCCACAAGCATAAAGTCACACACCCCCCTAACATAGCAGAGAAGTTCTTAGGTCTCAGAAATCAACTATAACGTGATTTATTTTTTAATTCTCCAAAAAGAAAAGGTCATGTTTTACACACCTCCTGAAAAGAGGAGGTCACCCTCCACTATTTTTCAGACTTCTATTACTTTGTTAACTTTTTAGGATTACTTATCAAAAACCTATTTTACCTTTTGATATTTGTTCGGGAGTTTCTGTGGGACATGTAAGTGAGAGTCCTGTGCAAAAATATTGGCTGCAGGGGGAGAAAGAAAAAAAAGAAAGAAAAAGGTTATGTTATGGTTTAATTAAAATTTCCTGCAACTCCAAAGTAAAGGAGTGATAAAGACCAATTACTCACTGCTATTAGATTCCGGGTTCGTAGAAATCTATATATCTGTGTCGGTTCTATGAAAAAGAAACACATGTTATCCGATATAGCCAATACCTCCACAAAGACAGTCTTATAATGATAAAAAAGTATCTAATTTAGCATGTTTTGGGTTTTTTTAAACAATTATCACAAGAGTCATCATTTAAGTGAAGCATAACAATGTCAAAATAGCTCCAAGTTAACAAGTCAAAAGTTATTCCATCTACTGTATAACACAAAGCAACTTCTTGTTTAAACTACCATAAATCAGTAGTCACAACTCAAGTATAACTGCTCTTGCTTTCCACAAAATGTTTCTTACAGGCTTTATATCATGAAAGGCCAGAAAAAATCTCAACATATTACAACCTATTGTCAAATAGGTAAGTTTTGTTCACGAAGTTAATGAATATATCTGATATGATACCAAAATAGTATACTAAATTTACCTAGTCAGTCAATTTGGTATCTGATTGTTTTATCCTTCTGGAAAGTACCAAGGTCACTTGCACAAGGTACCAAAACAAGAACAGGGACTGTGAGTTGACTAGGACAGATAACATCATTCTAAGCTAGGAAATTCATTTCCAAAGCCTTTTACATTCAGAGGATCAGAAAAACATTGATTCCGGTAAAGCAACTACTGTCTCAAAGTGCAAAAAGAGGGAGGATATTACAGCCATACACAATAGTGATATTAAAGGGTAGCATCAGTTGAAACAGGTGCAATAACCAAAGTTGAAAAGATCAAGACCTGCCTATAGAAAAGGGGACCTTTCAGTTTAGTTTTAACCAATTCAGTTAAATCAAGACAAAAAAGGTTTTTGTCTGAATCAGGTGATATCTAACAAGAATTTCAATCTAAGCTGAAATACACCATTTTTAAACTGAAATATAAGCCAGGTTCGTTAGGTAACATCAGCAAGAAACTTGGAAATTACTTTATAAAACACATTAAGTGGAAAGAAGACAGGGAACAGAGAATGCCTTGATGTCCATGACAAGGATGCTAACACTGCCTCCATTTGCCACATGATGAAAACAAACAACTATTTATTTTTTAAGAAATAGGAAACTTTATTTTCATATGACTGCAAAACATTTATTTCAAGTAGCTGGAAACCTTATTGTAATTTATGGAATTCTGCGATTAGAAGTGAAAAAGGACAGCTTTTTACATCTTTTATCCCTTTTTAAAAATACGATTCAGCTTTATTTCTACTTATGAATGTCAGACCCCAAATAATCTACTTGTAGAGACATATTATTATTAGAGAAGGAAATCTTAAAACGATCCCAGTATTTCCTTTCAGAAGCCTGATGAAAACCAGTAAAATTCTGCGTAATATAAATTATCGTAATAAAAATCTGTATTTTTCAAAGCAAGATAAAAGACAGAAAAGAAAGAAATTAAGAAACATGCACTTTGCTAGAAAGTGAAAATACAGAGTAGTCAAAACTTTTAAAGAAACAATACAGGTTTTTTAGTCTACAAAAAAAAACTATGACATAATTTAGAAAGGTATGAAAACATTAAATTACATTCACAGGGATGTAATTTAATTTAAAGACAGCGCATTGCTGCTCCAACTTTACTTTTCCCAAGTAGAAAAATTCTGAAACACACTTTTCAACCTGCAGACAGACACATGTTTCACAAGCCCACGTTACTCAGCAAAAGCTTAAAATAAACCTTTATCTTTTTCTAGCATATGACCTTGAAAAGGGACAAAAACATTCAGGAAGAATGTGATTTGATACTACATGCATCAGGATTCCTTTAATCCAATATTCAGTTATTGCAGTTTTCCTGTAATATTCACACTACAAAGTTAACGTGCTGTACATGATTCATTTACACTGTAACTTACTCCTGATGACTACCTGCACTGCACTATGCCTCTCTTGTCTGACAGACTGAGGCACGGGCCAGATAGTTTTTCCCCCACGTCAGACAGAGACTGGGCAAACCTCTTAAAACTCATTTGCCACTTGACCTCTTTGCAGTATACTATTTATTGAATATATAGCTTTGTTAACAGGGCTAAGATTCAAAGGACTCTGCGTTATTAAGGATTTGAGATGCCACCAAAAAACTCCAATGCTTTCTCAAACACTGTAACTGTCTGTAGCAAGTGAGTGCGAGCAGTGACAGCACCAATCCCAGAACCGGATCATGTATTTAATAAGGCACTAAAAATTTCTTTCCAATCCTAGCATTTGCACAGAAGTCTTTTCTGTACAACACAAGTTCACTGCTACACTGTGCTTTTGAATCAGATTTCCATAAGCAACTTTCTGGTGCATCCAAGGGGATTCTCCTCCTATCTGGAACTGCCATAGGGTGATGCCTGGGTCGCAAAGGTCAATTTCCAATAGGAAATCTCAAATAAGGGACAATTATTGCCAGACAAAGAAAAACCAAGTACAGTGAAGTCTTAATCACATCCTGCCCCTGAAAGGGGCTCGAAAGGCAGTCGCCAAAGAGAGAAGAGCCTCCTCCTTCCCAACTCCCCAGTGCCTCCAAGGGCTGTTAGAGGAGGGAAGGGAACCGGCCACCCCGAAAGCCTGACGGGAACTGTTACTGAGAAACCAAGTTCGCCGGCTGGGCGCAGACACACACCCCCGCCCTCCACCCGCCGGGCCCCGGCCCTGGGAGCCTCTCGCCACCCTACCCGCACCCCGGCCCCCGAGCCCCGCGCTTCCGCCCGAGCCCCGCCGGGCCCCCGCCTGCGGGGGAGCCCCCTTCCTCC
>JANZLQ010000002.1:33997766-34026900 GCA_026212715.1 Elanus axillaris | reverse complement strand
TTGCTCCGCCCGCCCCCGCCGGGCTGCCCGGAGCTCCGTGCTTTCCGTGTCCCTTCCCCGCGGCTGTGTCCCCGCGCCACGTCCCGGTGCCCCCGCGGCCACGCAGGTAGCTGGTGCCTCTCTCGCCTGAGGGAAGCCGCCCCCTGCGCGGAGGCGCCGCTGAGGGGCCGCTCGGCTGCCTGCGGGAGCTGGGGCTCGATCGTTTAAAGAGCCAAATTAGTCGAAATAGAAGCTTGGGTAGAAATCGGTTTTGTGGTTAAAAGGGTTATACCGGGGTGGACATGAGGTCCTGCTGGTATCCCGTAGCTTTAATCTTAATTAAACATTCTCATGGTTCTTCAGAGGACAGCACAAGAAATCGCCCATAGGTGCAGGGAGACTTGAAGTCTCAGGTAAAGTGTTTCTCTCTGGTTTTATTCCTGCCTTCCTCTGCTTAATGAGGACCCACGGAGTCCTCGGGGAAGTAAAAGTTGTGCCACTGTGTGTACCTGCAGGGTCCTGACAGCTGCCTGCCTATGGCCGAGCACACGTTCAGGATCAGGCCTTCAGGGCAAGCTCTAGGACTGTTTCACATACGTGATAAAACGTAATAAAGTCCAACTGTGCAATGGGAAAATTCAGCACTGGCTTTATTTAATCAAGTCCTTATCAGTGGTGCAGCAAGCTCAGTACATAAAAGGCTTTGACAGCCACCCTGTTCTATTTGCTTTCTTTTGTGAAACTTTTAAAGAGTAGTTGTATAAGGTTGGGTAAAAATGGTCTATGTGTGAAATACAGCCTTGAATTTTGATACCAGATACACCTGTGATGCTGGCACTATACGGTCTCGGTTTATCTTCTAATTCCTAGTGTTAAGGAAAATTAACTTAATGGTAAATATTGAGAGGAAAACCATATATCAAAGTCAGATGTGCTGTAAATGTGCCTTACATTATCAACAGAGTGGGATTCTAAAGTGATGTCTTAATTGTCTGTTATTAACTTTACTATGTTTTAAGAAAATGTATGTATGTACAGCCCACACTCATTCAGATAAATAAATCTTTATTGGCTACTATTTCCCTCCAGTTTGGTTTTGGTTTGGGTTTTTTTTGTTACAGTTCCTTGATATTTATTCTTATTTAATATCTGCAATGTTAATTTTATTTTTCAATTACCTCCTCTCTTTTTGCTTTTTCTGCTGCACCATTTACATTTCTCGTTTGTTTTGGAAATATCTTTTCTTCCCTTACGCTTTCTTTTTTCAATTACTCTTCTTTCTTTCCTTCCATTTTTATCAGACATCGATGTTTTACATGCGGACTTTTCTGTAATTTGTTTCAACCTTAATTTTCTTACATTTGTAGAATTGTCTTTGTAACCATTTTACCTACATTCTATTCTTCCCTCCAAACAAAAAGTGGTATTTCTAAAATATTCTGTTACACATTTTATCCTGCTTATCATAATTGTCTCTGCTCAGTATTCCAATTTCTTGATCTTTTATTTCCTACTCAATTTCTCTACAGCCACTCACTTGTTGCTGAATATGTCTTTAATTACTTACTGGCAGCAGCAATGTTTGATGCACTGTACATTTCTGAGGACCTTACATGTAGCTTCTTTGCTCTTAATACCAGGGGACTTCCTAGTGAGTCTTCTGATAGATTGGGTATTTGCCAGTATTCTGAATTTGTAGTCTAGATAGCAACAGTACGCCAAATGAAGAGCATCTTTAGGTGGTAAGAGGTTGATCTTGAGGTCAATGATATCCTGTGCCAAGCGACAAAAGGTAACAAATATTGCAGTATGTGTGAGAAAGGCTCTTAAATGTTGTATAGCTGCAATTTTGTCCTTGAAAGTTGTTTATTGCCTAAAATCTATTCCTGTTTCCTCCCTACTGTTTACAAGCTTCTGCTGCTTCTGGTGGCTCATCCTTCTAAATTTCAAAACCAGGAGGAGGAGCCAGAGGGAAACTTTCCAAGCAGGAGTAAGAAAGATAATTAGGCAATTAATCTCTGGCATTGGAGTCAGATCTGCTTGTGAACAGAGGAACTAAGGATGAGACTCTAGCCTTGAGTGGAACAGGACCGTGCAACAGAAAATGTGTGCACATGAGCCCTCTGGAAGGATAGGACTGACTGCCAAATAGTAGAGCTTTGATAGCTTGAGCATGTTTTCCTTAGTTGGTAAAGAGACTCGTCATTTTCTAAGTTGTTTAGATCTGCTGCCCTGGGTTGTTCATATGTGCTTAAAGGACGTAGTGTACTGCTGAGGTATGTTAAATTGAAAGAGCCTCAAAAACTCTGAAACATCGTATTTAGGACTTCATAGTATGGATGGCTGGAAAGAGCACAAGGCATAAAAAAGCAACTAACTTTTGATTATTTAGCACAGTCAGAAGCAAGAAAATAAATATTCCTTTTTAGAAAGATGGATATCAGTATGGTTTCTTCAGAAGAAATGAGCTGTGGCATGAGACTGTTGTGTCCTTGCCCTGCCTGGTAATAACAGACCCCTATAGATTTTACAGATGCAATTACTAAAAAATAAATACGTAAAAAAAAAAAATCTTGTATATATATACACCAGGTAACAGAAAGAATTTGGCTGTATTTAGCAAATGACAGGGTATCTGCAAAGCCGGTGAACATGTGTTTTCTAATAAAGTAGTCTAAAAAAGACAAGCAGTGAAATAGTGTAGCTTACTGAAATTGATACCAACTCATAAAATTAAAAAAGTAAACGAAGATGACAAATAGTGTATTGTTTTGCTATAAATATAGAAAATACCCTAACATAATGCAAAAAAGGGCAATTTAATAAGTTCAATATGGTAAGTGGGAGAAACAATAATTTGCGAACCAGGGTTGCTGTTGGAACAAACCCCTGGTATTGAAAACAGTAGTTGGCAGAGGTGCTTTTATGATATGTCAAATTTTGTGTCTTGAGATAGCCAATCCATTCACGTTTTCATGTATTGTTAGTGGGATTTGCATTTGATATCCAAAAGATCAGATCTGTTTCCTGCAGATTGAAAGCATATGCTACTTCTAAATCTCTTTTTCCTAAGGCTTTTTGCAGTTTGTATGTACCCGGCATTCCTTTCATCTTGAAAGGCTAAACTGCAGCGATTTTTACGTCTTCAGATATGTATGAAAAAGTGCATGAATATTTCATATCACTCTGAATTTTTTTCTTCATGTCATAGTTACATGCTTTTCTTGGTTGCCTGTAGTACCCCTATAGCCATGCTACTTTCCAGCTTCCAGTCCTCCAAATTACTGTATCTCGGCACAGGAATATTTACATAGTGAATCCATTTTTAAAGGGGAAATAAATACCTGAATACTTGGAGCTCGGTCTAAATGAAAGTTCTGTCAGTATAATTACACTGTTTTCCTCACATCTTTAAACATGGGTCTGTCTATATAGATTGGTAGTAACTAACTAAATACTACTACAGATCTAGCTTATCTTCCGAGAACTTAATTTTAAATATAACTTTGGAACAAAAGAGAGGTGCTTACTAGGTGAATATAAACTTTTGGTCAATCTTTTTAAAAAATTGCTTACAGATTCAGACCATCATGAAAGTCAGTGTCAGTATTTATTAGGGAGTGCTATTATATCACATTGGTAAGGAACTGAAGTTTGCTATTCAGGGTGTTGCTGAGAATAACAAATCCACAGCAAGTGTTCTTGGTAGCTGCATTTCTTTATTTTGGCCTCAAGCTAATGATCATATTCAGTTGGATTCAAGGGCATCCAGCATGGAAGAGACCTTACACACTCCACTTTTGTGGTTACACCCAAACTTCTGTTTTCATGCTTCCAGGTTTTCCTTCCCACTCTTCATCTAGCTGACCAAACCCCAGTTTTCCATGAGAGAAGTGAGAATGCACAAATGCTATAGAACCAAGACAAACAAAAATAATTAATGCATATATGGGAAGGTATGGGTCCCACAGGTATATCACTGTACTCCAAATACAGATCCATTTCAGTGGCATCCCATTCTTTCACTTACACAAATACACTTCACAGATGCTGAGTTAATTTAATCTGCAATAGTTATTAAGTAATTTTTCAGTTTGTGTTCTTAATTTTCAGCCTGGTTCGATGTCGATCAGCAGTAACAGGCCATGGAAATTTTTAGATAAGCTACTCTTCCCTGTCTACTTGGAAAGCAAAATTCAACTCCTGCTTTGTGTTTTCCCACTCTCTTGTAAACAGAGGCTACATAATATTGCAACTGCAGAAAGCGAGTAGCTACAGCTTTCTGGGTAACAGCACGAAAGCAGGTAGGCAGAGTACTGGGTATATTTAGGATGGCAGGATCATATTGCTGTTGGGTTGGTAGCTCTCAGTTTCAGTTTGCTTTTCTGCATGTTAATGTCTAGCGCTGCCCTGTTTTTATAAGCAGAAAACTTAAGTGAAAATGAACTCTAAGGGGAAACTGTACTGAAGCATGGCAAAGGGAAGAGCTAAGATCTTACATAGCCATCCAAGTATTCTGATGTATAGCTATGAATGCAGTATGTGTGGAAGATTGACAGAGCAGCCACTTGTGATTCTCATTCATGTGTTTGGTTGGGGACTGCTTTTGTACAGAGCTGTTCGAATGTATTCCAGGAGCACAGTACTCAAGGAACTTGGCCCTCAGGGAATCTTAATGCATCCATAATGCACAGCTTTCAGCAAGCAGGTTGCTTAGAGCAGGTTGCTTACATGTCTTGAGTTATTGTAGAGTGAAAAGTGAACGCATAGTATGTTTTGGACCAGTCGCATAGTATGTTTTGGACCAGTCACCTATCTTCTGCATTCACAGGGTGAACAATAACTGATAGTTATTAGTCATTATTGCTTAGTAGAAATGTGTGCTCAAGAGTTGTTTTTTGGAGTTCTGTTAGTGATGTTTTAATGCATTTTTCATTACTCTTCTACAGTGAAATTTATTTACTGATTTTCAGTTAATGATTTATTTTTGCTTGGTGGCTTTTTAGCAGTAGTGTTTGTCTTCAGTGTTTAGATAGTGGACTAAAAATACCAGAATTGTTTCAAAAGCATTATGAAAAGCCTAGGCCAAATATATTAATTTGCTCTAGAAAAGTAGGACATCTCTTAATATGATTTAACTGTAAGCCCAGAAATGTACTACCAGTGAAAACATTCATTACAGAAAAATACATCTCATACAATGAACTAATAAAAAAGCTTTCTAATGTAAATCAGTAAGTTCAGTGTAACATCCATTTAAAGACAAAGTCTAAAAGAAGGTCTTTACTCATATAAGATTGGATCAAAATCGAAAGGAAGTGTCTGGTGAAAGAAAACAAGGTAGTGTTATTCACATTTGTTAAAACCTGAATAAATTCCATGTATCACCGAAGTTTCCATAGGTAGGAAACAGACTCATGGAGTCTCTGGTGCGGAAGGACTGTTGCTGCCCGGTTGAGCTCACACAGCACTCGGAATACTTACCTGGCTTACTTGTTGGTCTATGCTCTTCACTATGAATGTCTTCATCAAATTTGTAATTAAAAAAATTGAAGGTGCTTGAGGTGAGCTGTATAAAAGTTCTTGTCCCTTTTGTCCCCAGAGAAACTGTGGATCTTTGTTACGTGCCCCCTTTTTAAAATTGAGCTTGAGAAAAGAATACTGTAGGCTTGTAATACTTTAATCCAGAGTTGTTTGCCTTTTTTACAGAAAACCTGTAGACCTCCTGTATATGATAAATTCACAAAAAACACCCACGCTACAATATGTTTAATGTACGACTCCAAACAAAATACACAGAAAAAACCCAGGCCAAATCTTTAAGTTTAAATGCTTAGTACATGGAAATGCAGTAGGAATCATGCTAGTTCATACTGTAGTTTTAGAGATGCAGCATGTGTAGTAGTTTTACTGTATTATTTTTTTTAATATTTACAGTAGTATTACTGCAAAAATATAAAAAAATAATTCTAAGTGAACTTCCAGGAATTATGTTCTCTTAATTGAGTCCCAGAAGCTGTGAAAGATATGGCAACTGAAAAACTTTTTATGCAAACTTAATGATTAAGTTCAGAAATACAGAGATCAAAGAGAAACTGCTGGAAAGATGTGAGAATTAAGTCAGTTACAAATGTAAATATGTTTCTTACCAAAAAGTCTGTTGACAGTGCAAGAATGAAAGCTTCAATCAATCAAAAGGGAAAATATAGGAGGATCAAAGAATATGTCACTAGATAGTAAAATGAAACCTCAAATTAATTGGTTAACATTAATTTCAGCTTTAAGCGAGGGGTAAGTTTTAACAGGGATCAATTCTTTCTTTTGTAGCCAAACCAAGTACAGTTTCATAAGAGAATTTTGAATTTTATCATCAGCAATTACTTAAATGATAAGATCAGGGCAGAAACTGTTTTCCCAATGTTTTGCAGTTAGCACAGGTATGCAAAATTCACATACAGGAAAGCTTATCTAAGTATTTCATATGAAAGTTAACATGTTATCTGTGGTTTTTTTATGCTAGAGGTTGCTTCAGAAGGATTTCACAAGAGTTTATCTTGGTTTTGGAATGCTGCTTGGGATATATGAATCTGCACACTATAATCTGAATTATCCATACTCCAGAAGTAGTTTTAGTGGTTGTTGCCATGACTGTGGTCAAAGTACTTTTACCATGCTAAGCACACCTCCACAGAAGGAGGGGAGAAACAGCAGGAGGCAAATTGTGACCAATCCTAATCCCGCTTTTTGGAAGGAAAAATAAATCTGTATCTGGCATAATTTATGCTCTTTGGCATGGCAGTTTAATTGATGCTGGTACTAACATCTTTGTGTTTAAATTATACGAGGCTTTGCTCTGAGGAAGTTCTATTTTTATCTGCCTTGTTACTTATGATATTGCTAGGTCATCCAAAGCCATGCCATGATTTCACCTAGTCTTCAAACCTAGATAGGTTAGTGAGGTAAATTAATATTAGCATGAGTCTGCTCTACAGAGCTCTGGCAACAATCCTACATAGAAACGCACATGCAAGAAATAATATTAAAATTAATTAAGCAGTACATTTCACGGTGTTGACAATTTGGGAGTATGTAGGAGGTGACTGATGTACTTTTAAATTGTTGAAATGTGACTGGTATTCCACTGGATTATGAATAAGCAACTAGAATATGACTGACTGGTTATAACTGCCCTGCTGCATTTAGACACACTGTCAACTACTTACTAACCAGCCAAATGACAAAATCAAATTAAAAGGCATACTTATAGCCACTACTGTACAAGCCCCTAGAGATCCTGAATAAACAGATGGATCTTGTGCTGAGTACCAGATGTGACTTGGCCAGGAAACAATTCCAGAGGCATCATTCCCCTTCACTGAAAATTCCCTGTGTATAGATGTTCAGATCCTGAGGCAATTGAGAAGAAACAGAATGCCTCAAAATGAGTAGGAGGAATAATCTGATTCATAAAAATTCAAGTTCAGAGCCAATGCAGAGAAGAAAATAAAGGTCTTGCCTTTTTAAAGAGACTATATGTAAGGATAAATTGTCAGATAATAGTTCTGTTAAGGCATTGAATGAAAATGTATTTTTTTTAACCAGTAATAGTTGAAGAAGAGCTAAGTGAGTGAATTAAATTCTGTGAAGCATTCAGATCTAATGCTGCAGGGTGAGGGCCAACAAGCTGCAAGAGTAAAGCAATGCATTGACAAAGACAAGTATTTGTCTATCAGAATGGAAAAAAATAACATTTGTGTAGGAGGGGTACATGTACCAGTATTAATGTAGGTATGGAGCAGTCCAACTGAACAATTGCATAGTCTTAAATATAAATTTTTGGAGGCTCAGGGTGGAACTCCAGTGATGAAACCACTGTTTATGCAGATTGACTGCTGCTTTTGGCAGAGGTGAAATCCAATCATCATGTAATTTGTTTTAATTACAAAACTAGGGAAGTTAATACAGTCTGAAGTTTGGGTTAGTCAATTTTTGAGAGCAAGTACCAAGCTGCTTCATTAACAGATGTGTTCATATATTTTTAAACCAAAGCCCCACATGCTCAGTAAATGCTTTGAGGGCTTTGTTAAAAAAGTGTCCCTAAGGATGAACCACTGGCTCAGCTGAAGTCAGTGGAAGTTTCCCAATTATTTTCATGAGGTCAGAACATCACTCTAATTGTTTAAAAGTCTTCTTCATATACTATAAATTAACTGTAAAATACTGTATATCTGGTGGTTTTAGGGTTTTTTTAGTTTTTTTCTAAAAAACTGTAGTTGTTTATGCACTCAAGTAGTAAAATAGCAGTAGATAAGATATATCTAAATCAATTTATAATTTAAATATTTGCCTTATGCATATTAAACATCATGCATTTTAATATAGACAAGACTTAAAGCAAACCCAGTTATTATTCCTAATTCACAATACATCCATTGCTTGCAGGCTATAATCTATAAATATTAAGCTGTGACAGCTTGCCAGAACTTCTGCAAGAACCTACTAATGGAGTTTTTCTAAAGAGGCTTCATAAAGGAAGCAGCAGCAGCAAACTAAGTGACCCTACAAGTGCAAGCTACAGCAGTTGTCTCTCCAGTCTTCCCAATAAGATTTGTTGAAACTCTGTATCGCAACGTCTTTGTTGGTAATGGATCCATCGCTTAATTTGGACTGATGCATTTGGAATGTCAGCTTCCAAAACAAGGCATATGGGAGGCATTTAAAGTAGATTTTTTGAAAGGAAAATGAACAAAGAGCATGTCAGGTTCCATTTTGATTTGCATGACAAATCCAGCATGCAGTGTTCTGGTGGGTCGGGCTGGGCTTGCCTGCCACTCACTGCATTTGTCACTTTGGTTTGAACACTTTTGACAGTCCGTTATGTTAATTGTTCTAAGG
Organism: Elanus axillaris; assembly: GCA_026212715.1. Lineage (NCBI taxonomy): Eukaryota > Metazoa > Chordata > Aves > Accipitriformes > Accipitridae > Elanus > Elanus axillaris. The sequence goes on along the minus strand of JANZLQ010000002.1, from coordinate 34,018,026 downwards.
ATTGTTTTGCTGGGGGAAGAAAAGGAAAGGCAATTTTATTTTAGTACTTTTTCCATTTACAGGAAAGGAGGGATATCTCAGGGAGCAGAAAATGTTTTCAATTGGTTTGTGATCTATTTTATTTGTAAATAGTCCTGTGGGGTCATCAATAAGTTCAGTATTTTAAATATTGTTACTCACTCTGTTCGTATGTTTTTGAGTGGGAAATACTAGGCTCCTAAACTAGAAACTTGGGGAGTCTATTGTTTTGGTGCACACCATTCTTTCTTCAAGTCCCACAGTGATGGGCCCTGCAGTTTGTGCTATGCCTATATGCTTCTACTGGATGATACTGTGGGGCTTTCACAAGTGCTAATAAGGGATTTAATGCCCTAAGAGGCATTGTTGGACACACATTGTTATCAGCATGTGGATAGTATGTGAGTAACTCACATGTGTCAAAGACCTGTTGGTAGACATGTGCATGGGACTGAATTCTCTTGGAGGCACAATTCAAGGTGGAGGTTGCTGTGGCCGCTTAGGGTACTCACACTTCTCTATCATCTAGGTCAAAACAGTCATGGATTGTTTGGGAGTGGATTTTAAGATTCAAAGTTCCTAACTGACTGCAGGTGGCAGAACATGATAGTTGATCACAAAATGGTATTTTCAGACTGATAGAATGATCAACTGTAAGGTTTCAGGAGAAGACACTTGTTTATGTCCGTGTCTCTCTCTCACATTTACTGCCGTTTTTCAGCCAAAGGAAGGCTTAGTGTTTAAAGAATGAGGAGAGCAAGAAGATAGAACTAGAATTTCCCAGAGGTTTCCAGGTAATGACCTTTTAAGTTTTGAACTCCTATGCTGCATGTAGTGTTCTCATTTACATGTTGTGATCTAAGTGCATCATGACAGATAAGCTCTAAATATAGAATGCTTTTATAGTATAAAGTCATGCAGTCAGGTGCAGAAATATCAAAATAAATGAAGTTAAACAATCAAGTGTAGTAATTCCAATCACATTCTTGCTTAGTGATTCAGTATGCTAATGCTACTTTTCATGCCCAGTGTAGTCTTCCTGAAGTACTGTTTTAATAAAGTCTGTGGACTTACACAAGAATCAGTTTGAGCTGGTGTATCTCAAAGAAATTCAAACCCAATATAATGAATGCGTTACTGATGATCATGAATAACACTCTTACACCACCATGTTGAGAAGGATTACGTGTTGTTCTGCTTTACTGAAAGCTGAACTCACCAGGAGGTGAACTCACTGAAATGTAGGTCCCGAGAGATCGAAGGCTTTGGCTCACAAGTGGGGATGTCTTGCACTGGAATGGCTGTGCCGATCCCCGCTCTGCCCCTCCAACTGTCCTTGCTATGGGAAGTTCTTCCTTCCACTGCAGGGGTGGCTCGACTGCTCTGAGGCAGCTGCTGGATTTTGCCAATTCCGTTGTGAGTATTGTGAGTCTACGAAGGTGAATTGATAGCACTGCAATACGCAGAGCCATAGCCTGCGGCAGTTCAGTGTAGGACAGGGAGGACAGCCTACATCAGGAGCTGCTGTTGTCCTTGCAAGGTGGGTAAGTGGTCCCTTTGCGTGAGACAGCTGTGATTCAGCCCCCAAGCGCTGAACTCCGTAGTCTGTAGTTCATGGTCTTGTGACTGGATGGTGCCTCTCTGTTTCCTGGTAGCTTTCCTGTTTGATCACTTCTTGGAAAAGATTGTCACTATTTCCTGTCAGAGTGAAAAGTTGGTAAACCTCTCCCACTAAAGAATTAATTTAGTTTTTTTTAATTGGCACCCAATGTTGACGAATCCAAGTGATAGCAGGTGAAAAAAAATGACCGCTGCTCTTGATAGTCCTTGTAAAGCGTTTTGTCTTACGTGCATTTTCAGCAGAAGTCAGTTGCTCAGGTTCTCGCTCTGTACTCTGCAACGCTTTTTAAGCTGTTCTACTAAAAAGGGAAAGATCACCCAGAGCTTTTTTGGATTATTATATATGAAAAATGCCATGCCAGAAGTCCTCTTGCCTTAGTCCACTGCCTCTTCCCGCTGTGCTTTTTCAGAGAAACAGCTCCTGCCTTTTCCTCTGGGAGGGAGTAATCCTCGCAACAGGGCAGAGCGGGTTTGACGGTGTGGTTCCCTCTCTTACCTGCCGAGTGATGGCAGCGACAACTCAAAGCAAGAGGATACTGCTGTGGACAGTATGTATGTAAAGCGACTCTCTCAAAGAAATTATCTAAATGGGACTTCCCTCACTTAAGAAACAGAAATTTACCATCACCTGGTTTTACTGTTAATTTTCTCGGAAGAAGGGTGCCCTGTGAGAGGGGAAGAGCCATTTACCCCGGGAGGAATCCCACCAGAAAGCAATGTGCTTGCCACCGTTCTGGGCTGACGTCCCGTCACCCGGGCCTGGCAGAACCGTTAAAGCTCGTCTCTCTTCCCTGCCCTCCAGACGTCCTTACCCACAGGCCTCCCCCCCGCCCCACAGCCCTGCTATGTGGAGCCGGTTTCCCGTCCGGGCAGCCACCAGCCCCCTCGTACTTCGGTGCAGCCGCGTCCCGGGCCCCCCTTGCTGGGCTTTTGCCGGTTACCGGCCGGGCACGCGGCGCGGCCGGCAGGGGGCGGTAGAGCGGCGCGGCCCCGGAAGGCGGCGGGCGGAGCGGCCGGAACTGCCGGCGGGGCGGGCGAGCGCGCGCACGCGTGAGGGCGCTGGGCTGTTGCCGCCATGGCGGAGCGCATCGAGCAGCGGTTGGAGGACCGCGTCCCGGAGCTGGAGCAGCTGGAGCGGGTCGGGCTGTTCACGCGTAAGGAGATCAGGTGAGAAGCTGGCGGGGGCCGCGGCGGTGGCGGCGGGACTGCGTGTCCGGCAAGGGACCGCGAACGCGGTCGGGCTTGCTCCGCTGATTTCCCTTTCCCGCAGGGCCGTCCTGAGGAAGGCCTCGGCTCTGGAGTACAAAATACAGCGGAGAACCCTTCGGAAGGAGGATTTTATTAATTATATTCAGGTAGGCTGTATTGATTAGCAGAGCGTGCTAGCCCCTCGGTTAGAAGTTACGGGATTTTGTAGTGACCTGCGTAGAAGACAGGCAGCTTCTTGAGGCCTCTCCTCAGCTGGTTCTTGGTGCTCACTTGTAAGTGGTTTATCGGCACTAACTCGTTATTAAGACACACCAGAGCATGAAGCATAGCCAGGAGTTGGTGCTCAGTTTGGGACGAGAGAGGCTTCGTCCTTGCTGTGTGACGTTTTCCTGTAGTTTCTTCTCTCTCCAGGGATGTGGAGAGCCCGGTTCCCTGATGTGCTGTGCAAATTGTAGTTAAGAGTAATAAATTTTTTGTGGTGTTAGAAGTTTGGCTTGTGCATTATGATTCTAGGAATATGGGGTGCTAACAACTCAAGTCCGAAATACCACGTGCAATACAAATATTCAAGGTGAATTTGGGTCAGCCTTAAAAGTGTAATGATCTGGCCAAAAAATTGTTGTTTGTGTTTTCCTGGATATAATTTTTCTTGTCCACTTGATTAACTATAAAAAACTTGTTCTGTATTTTTTTTTCTTACTGTTATGTGTCTCCTTATTTGTTTTTAAATGTTTTTTTTCTTCCCATTCTAGTATGAAATTAATCTGCTGGAACTGATAAAGAAAAGAAGAGCAGTAAGTTTGTCAATTATTTAGACTGCAAAATACTTTATGCCAAATTTTCTATTGCGATAAAAAGAATACTTTTTTTTTTCCTCCTAGCGCATTGGATATTCATTTAAGAAGGATGAAATTGAGAACTCTATTCTGCATAGAGTCCATAGGCTCTTCAACCGTGCTATAGGGAAATGGAAAGTAAGTTTGTTTATTTGTACTGATAGATTGAAAAATGCCCTTTTGGTGTGTAAAATTATATTGCCACCAAACATTTGCAATAATACCGAAGAAAGTAGTAGAAAAACTAAGTGGACATATGGTCTTACAGTTAGCAGTAGCCTAGAAGTAGATCATTCATACCAGATAGATGTTTTTCATACGCAAACAATATTTTGTCCTTTCTGAGTCATTAGTTCTCAACTGTCTAGAGCCATGTATTGCAATGTGAGTTTGGTCTGTCTGCTTGCAAGGACTAGAAAGAGAATGAAAAGAACTGTCAGCTGCTGTAGGAAAAGATTGTCCTGATAAATATAACCGTAAAACCTAAATAAGGTGCCTCAGAAACCATTACTGTGAGCTTTCTATTGAGTTCAGTGTAACGTAGATTTGATTGAAGAAGCTGTGGGGGTGTATCTTGAGATGGGAGGATTGGTTTTCTCTGGATGTTTTGCAGCAATTTGAAGATCAGGTGGGGGGTGGAAAGGGAAATTGAGATTCAAAATTCCTTCTCTGTGCATGCCAAGCCAGTGTACCAAGGGCGTATTGTCTGCTTGTCAGTGTGCAAGTGGCTTTGTGCTTGCCTTATTGTAAAGTTGATTCTCTCCCCCTTGCATTTCCCACAGGAAGATGTCCAACTGTGGCTTTCACATGTTGCATTTTGCAAACAGTGGGTGAGTTTTCAAAACGCTAATCTTATTTGAGATACTGGATTGATGTTTAATCAGGTATTTGGAACTTGAATTACAAGACAGGGGTACAAACTACTGTCACATGCTGTAATACCGAAATGATTTTGTTAGTATTATTGGAGTTGCCTGAACTTTTCACTGATGTATGTAAGTGTAGAATTTGACTCAGAATGAATTAGTGTGAAATTTGATGCTTGCAGGTGGCAAAGGTGAGGTTGATTGCATTGAATCTAGAGTATCATTTGGTTTGGGAGAATGATAATATTGGTTATACCTTCTCTGGAATGAATAGGTCACCTGTCTGTGAATTGTGATTTTGTTCCAAACGTTTCTTACAGTGGCTGTACTGAAAAGTATAATTCTCACAATTGTCTACTTTGTAAACCTACCTGTGCAAGTCTTCACATTTGTGGTATGTTGACTCTGGCTGGACACCAGGTGCCCACCAAAGCCACTCTTATCACTCCCACTCCTCAACTGGACAGGGCAGAGAAAATATATGAAAAGGCTTGGAGGTCGAGATAAGGACAGGGAGAGATCACTCAACCAATTACCGTTACAGGCAAAACAGACTCGACTTAAGGAAGTTTAACTTAATTTATTGCCAGTCAAACCAGAGTAGGGTAACAAGAAATAAACCCAAATCTTAAAACACCTTCCCCCATGCCCACGTTCTTCCCAGGCACAGCTTCATTCCCAATTTTCTCTACTTCCTCCCCGCTGCGGTGCAGAGGGGGGATGGAGAATGGGGTTTATGATCAGTTCATCACACACTGTCTCTGCTGCTCCATCCTCTTCAGGGGCAGTACTCCTCACACTCTTCCCCTGCTCCAGTGTGTGGTCCCTCCCACAGGAGCCAGTCCTCCACAAACTTCAACGTGGGTCCTTCCCATGGGCTGCAGTTCTTCACAAACAGTTCCAGTGTGGGTCCCTTCCACGGCGTGCAGTCCTTCAGGAGCACTCTGCTTCAGCATGGGTCCCCCATGGGGTCACAGGTCCTGCTAGCAAACCTGCTCCAGCATGGGCTTCCCACAGGGTCACAGCCTCCTTCAGGCATCCATCTGCTCTGGTGTGGGGTCCTCCTCGGGCTACAGGTAGAGATCTGCTCCACCGTGGACCTCCATTGGCTGCAGGGGTACAGCTGCCTCACCATGGTCTTCTGCACAGGCTGCAGGAGAATCTCTGCTCTGGTGCCTGGAGCACCTCATCCCCCTCCTCGTTCACTGACCTTGGGGTCTGCAAGGTTGTTTCTCTTAAATGTTCTCACTCCTCTGGCTGCAGTTTCTGTGCCGCAGCAACTTTTTTTCTCGTCTTAAATATGTTACTACAGAAGTGCTACCACTGTTGCTGATGGGCTCGGCTTTGGCCAGCTGTGGGTCCATCTTGGAGCCAGCTGGCATTGGCTCTGTTGGACATAGGGGAAGCTGCTAGAAGCTTCCCCTCAGGAGCCACCCCTGTAATCCCTTACCACGCAAACCCAATACAACATTATTATTAGTCATTGTCCTTCCTGTACTGAAGAAGGGGACCTTGTAATAGTAATGCAAGTGGCCAAAGAAAAAATGCAGTCTTCACCTCAAAGGTGGTCAGTTTTGTGATACAGGCAAGATTCATGTTAGCTAGGTTTGAATAACTATGCTAATATAGTCTGGTAACATTTGAAAGCTGGCCAATATTGAACAAGTATGAGAAACTTCCGACTGAAGATGAAGTAGCAGAGGGCTGTCTTTTCCAGTAAAATTGCATTGCAACTTGTAACCTTTCATAATGAAACTTTGGTGCTGGTGGTTCAGTTTGGTACTAGAGGTGGTAAACCAAACCTCCTTCTTTTACAGAATGCAAAACATCAGCTTAGTAAGGTGTTTTCTTCCATGTTGGCCATTCATCCAAATAAACCAGGTAAATAAAACAATGGCGAGTGCTGCATAAATGACTCAATCTAGATTGTATAGAGTTGGTTTAAGTTCTTCTAGATCTCAGTTCAAGTTATTGGGGTAAAAGTTCCTACTCACTTCTCTTTGCCTTGCTACTACTTCAGAGAGAAGGGTTCTGACAGGGATTGTGCTGAGCAATCAAAAGGTGATGTGAAGTGGGTGTCCCCATGGTCTGAATGGCCATTTCCCAGGTAGACTGGGGACTAGGTAAATGTTTCAGAGGTAGGAGATTTTGAATACTCACAGCTGCTTTTTGGCTTTTGAAGACATTCTGTGTCATTGGATTTTTAGCCATACCAGATTAAACTTCCTGGATCTGCTTAGCTTTTAGTCCTTAGAACTCGGTTTTATGTGGGAGATAATCAGTCTTATTCCATTGCTGAGCTCATGGTTATGTTGGGGTGCATACATCAAACAAAAGCAACCTGTGCATCCTGGAGAGTAGCTTCAAAAGGGGTTCTCGTGACCAGCTACTTGCTTTGACTTAAAATGAATTTATTTGTATCATCTGTTGCAGCACTGTGGATTATGGCAGCGAAATGGGAAATGGAGACACAACTCTCGTCAGAAAGTGCTAGGCACTTGTTCCTTCGTGCTTTGCGCTTCCATCCAGAGTGCCCAAAACTTTATCAAGAAGTGAGCTCCTGGTTTTCTTCTACGAACAATTACTTGATCAGTCAGGGCAAATCAGTCCAGCATATTTCTCAGATCAGTCTGAGAAAACTGGAAAAAACTTGTTTCTCCAGCAATGGGGAAATGTTGTCCAAAAAATCTAAAGAAGGTGGTACTATTTACTGGTAGCATTTATCAATTTTTTAGCAATTCCTGTATTTATGTATGCAGAGTGAGCATTTTACACTGTTTATAGATAAACGTGTCAGAATTCCCTTTTAGAGTACTGTAAGCTCAGCTAGGACATAGTTCTCTGGAATATATCTGGCATCCCTAACCTTTGCTAGGGACCATGGTTTTCTTTGAAGGCAAGTTAAGGTTTAAAGAATGACTGGAAAGTGGTAATTTCTACATATGGGAGGTTTCTGAGTGAATACATAGGGCAGATAGCTATAGACACAAACCTATAAAAACCAAGGCTCTTGGACATTTGTGGGATGTTGGCAAAGTTCTGATTTGTAGCTCCTCAGATAGCTCATTTAGTGCATTTGTGGATTTAGATGTTTTATGGTTTATCCCCACCCCCCAATAATTTCATTTTACTCTCTCTCCTGCAGTATTTCAGAATGGAGCTGATGCATGCTGAAAAACAGAGGAAGGAAAAGAAGGAATTTGAACAAGCAAAGATGGACTTGGTAGGTCAGCTAAACTTCAGATATTGTCTGCTTGCGTATCACACATTTGACACATTTGAATGCATAGTTTCAAGGGATCTGTATTAATGGTTTGTTTGAGAAGAGCTTAGAGAAAGTTGTTGATGTTCTGTGCCTGCATTAAGCTTTTGAAGTGTTGGGTGATGCTCAGCTCAAATACTTCCTATGTTGACTTTTCTTTACATTTGTATTACATTCCCTAGTTTGAAAGCTAATAGTAATTTCTGGAAAGAAATAGTTAAAACTTATTATCTCTTACTTCTTTATAGTTGTGCAAATTAGATTTAATGAAGAATACCGATTTCTTCTGATTTTTTTTCTATGTTTGCAAAAATGGTAGCTGAGAAAGGAAAACAATTTTTTTTCAACGATGTTATGCTTTATATTGCAGGGGGAGTTAAATTATTCTGAAGAGATTCTCAACGGGGAAATGGCTCGCATAATCTACAGGGATGCTGCTCAGAAAATTAAAGGTGATTTAATGTTTCTTGTACTCAATAGGAAAGTTGTCACCTTTAACTCATCTCTGCAGTAGGTAATAGATAGACTTAGCTCCAGTGTACACACTTAAGGTATTTTCAAATATACAGTTTCTTCAGTAGAACCTAGATAATGCAAAGTATAAATTAATATTGCTGATTGTTTGGATTTCATAACTGCGCTGCAGGCTGACCCCTCTTCTGGTACACATTTTTGGGTTGAAGTGGCATAGGCGCTGGGCTTACAGTCTCAAAGCTTGTTTGTTAAAAAAAACCAAAAAACCCAAAAAACAACAAAGGGAGGACAGTTCAGAATTACATGCCTTTTTTGCTTTGTTGTTTACTGAACATTACAACACAACTAATCAGCTAGCACTAGTGACAAAGAAGTAAGAACTCAGACTAATAATAAAACAGTTTAGATGATTTTAAATTAACCAGGCTTGGTAAAATTCACACATTTTATTGACAGAATTGGGTAAAATAACCGCAAAGTAGTAGCAAATATCTTTGAGAAACCATGATAGATGGGGGTATTTTGGAAGACAGTGGGCAAAATATAGTAACGATGTTGAAAAGTAGAGGGGAAGAAATTACAGAAAGAGTTGGCTTAATTTAAATTCCTGGAGAAATACTGGAATAAATAAGCATACAAATGATTTGTAAGCACCTAAAGATAAGGAGGTGAGTAATGGCTGATAGGGATTCTCAATGAACTAATTTTGTCAGGTCATGTCACTTGGTATTCTCGAAGATAAGTTAGAGAGGTACAAGATGGGTGGATATAATTTATTGACGTATACTGTGTGGAGCTTTGTCCCAAGTGCAGAGTCTTCTGTGTTTTCATGGCAGAGTCAAAAGGCCTAGAGGACGTACTGATTAAATTTGCAAGTGGAACCAAGCTGGAGGGATCTGTAAGCGTGTCAGGACAGGACTAGTTTATAACTTTTGAGTCTGGAATGTCCTGCCTCATGGCTTTTTTTTTAAACTGGATAAGCTGAAGTCATGAAGAATATAGTCAGGCAATCAACATCCTAACATGTCTATATCATATGGGTGGAACACAGACATTTATAGAAGAGAAAAGGGTATCTGTCTAGACACTTCAGTGTTACCTGTGTCTTGACAAAGCTTGCAAAGGTACAGAAATGCAAAGTGGCAATGGATGTAATACTCCACTTGATAGCTTTTTTTTTCTCTCTCTTGAAACATAGGTGTTGAGTTCCATCTGGCTGTGCTTTCTATTGCAAAGCTCTTTGATTTTACCCAGGATTTGCAAAAAGAAATTCTTGAAAGGTGAGGTGTGGTTTTTGTGTTGGGGTTTTTTTGTTGTTGTTTGTTTTTTTTTTTTATTAATAAACACGTTCTCATAACCTCTGTAATTTATAGTGGGTTGACAGGTTAAGAACTAAAGGCTTTCCCTCTAGGGAAATGGAATGTTAAAGCCTATGGGAAATCCTTTAAGAAAAACAATGTGAGGCAAGGATGCTCTTTAGAAAAGGATACTTGTATCTAACTTCAGAACAGCCTTTGAGAAGCTGCTAAGAAAAAAGTAGATAAAATACAGTTGTCACTGAGTAATTACTGTGTTTCTGTAAACTTACTGTGGGAACTGTTGATTTTCCTAGTTTACTTTGTGGTTGTTTTGCATCTTTAGTTTCCCAGTTGTTCCTCTCTTGAAAGAAGGATCTTTCTCACATGCTGCCTGTCTAGTTCATGCTATTACTGGAGAATATCCATACAAAAAAAACCACCTCAAAATTAACTAATGTTCTTTCTTTCTCTTGTGGAAAGGTAAAAAGTTTTTTCTCTGGCATTACTTAGAAATTAAGTACATCTCTATACCAGTATAACAACCCTTCTAAACATACTTGTGAAAGAAGAATGGCAGTTGAGGGGGGTTACAGACATGGTGTGTTCTAGTTTGCAGACCAAGTATGCTGATGATCCTCTTACGTGGGACTACATGGCCCGTCGTGAGCTGGACCTGGGACCCCTGCAGTCCACAGAACACACCACAAAACAGATGAAAGTATCTGAAATGACCCAGAGAGAGGAACGGTGCTGTGCAGTCTTTGAAGAGGCTGTGAGAGCAGTGCCAACAGGTAAAAAAGTTCTGCTTGCATTTTTTTTCTTGGTGCTTTAGGATACCGTATACTGTGAAAGTTTTGAAGTAGGTGTTGGCAGGCTCTACCATACCTAAGAGAAGGCAAGCAGTTTTTAGATGCTGCCTTTTTGAGATCTGTTTTATGTGTTAATTGGGGTATTTTCCAATGCATTTATGCTCTCGAAGGAGCTGCTTAACCAAAAGTGCTTTTTGTTGCTTGTTTGCTTTTATTAATGTGACTTAGCCATTGAGGACAGTAGAAGCCCACAGATGAAAAGAGGTTTGGGAGTTGTAAACCAAGAAAATTTCCTAAATAAAGGAAACCTGTAGAACTTGTATATTGCTGGTTATCTGTGAGTAAGCAATGGTTTTGGGCTGCCAATAGAGTGGATATGCAACTTCAACATCTGGCATTGTCCTTACTCTCAAGGGACTGTCTGTGGAGTGGACTCAAATTTGCTGCTTATATAGGCTTTCAAGACAAGGATTTCCTTGACTGCCTGTGAGTGTCTTCACTCTTGCAGGCCCAGTGAGAACTAAGGCAAAGGGTGCACTGAACATCAATTGTGACAGTGTGCACTGAACCGTCAGCTGAACTAAGAGGTTAATGCTCTTTAGGAAGAGTTACTGGTTGCAGCTTACATTGAGAAACTGTTTTTAAACATTAGTGTTATAAATGTAGGGCCTCTTTTATAATACAACATTTTAAAACAAAGTTGGCGTTAATACTTAGTGCTTGGATTCTCTATATTCCTTAAAGGCAAATATTTGTGCTTACTCTTGTGATTATATAAAGTGTGATATTATGCCTTTGATTCTACAGAGGACATGTGGAAATGCTACATCACTTTTTCCTTAGAGAGATATAACAGGAAAACCAACAGTGAAGAATTAAAGCAAAAGGTAAAAGCTTATTAGGAAATCATAGTAACAAATCATCCCTGTTTTTACTGATTTCTGTAATCTGTCGGACAAGGAGCAAATACATTTTGACATTTTAACAGAAATACTTATCAGCAGCCATCTTTAAAAATCGTTTAGTCTCTGAGGGGATCGCTTTTACTGTCAGGCTCACATGTGGCCTGCCTGAACATGAATAACTTGGGCATAAGCCAATCTTGTCAGTAAAGTACAGTGACCTCTTTGGATGGAAGTTAAGAGTGCAAACTTGTTAATGGTTGCTGACAGTCCTACAAACCTGTGCTTGTTCAAAGAAAAGGGTGAGTTAAAATGACTCTTGCAAACAAGTCTGAGTAAAATTTGGTGCTGGCACACGGGCACCTTTATTATGCATCTATGCCTGGGTGTGGCTCAGTGAATTAAATAATCATCCTGTGCAGTTTGCTTCCCTTTTAATACAGTAAAAAACATTGCTATCTTGTTCTTTTGCTCCTTAAGAAGAAGTGTAATTCAAATGCTCAGATTTTCCCTTCATCTTGGAATGTAGGCTGGTACCTAAAGCATTAGATATGTAACTGTTATTGAATTTCAGTGACATGTTGATACACTAATGCATTGGGCTTCTTGTAATGCTGGGATCTGGTATATACAGGAATAATGATTATTTCCTTTACTTTTTCTTCTGTCTTGGTTCTAGAGGCTGGAGAGGATGCTGGGTGTCTTCAACAAAGCCCACGAGTCTAGTTTGCTGCCAGAAGCTCTCTATAAGCAGTGGGTAAGTGTTGACACAGAAAGATAGATTGTGAGACTGTCCTGCATTGCTTGTGTGCCTGTCTACCATTTTGAGTAAATAGAAAGGTGGGCAATATTTTGATCAAGGCCTTGCTTTTTAACAAGGTACTACAAATTTCGTGTGGTGATTAGCTGTATCTGCTGGGTTTTAGCTTCAACTGTTACTGGAGTCCAACCTCTTTGAGAAGGCTACGGAGGTGGCAGAAGCTGCAACTAAGCGCTTCAGCATGTCAGTGGAAATGTGGCAGATGAGGCTGCAGGTGCTGATCCAACTGAAGAGTGACTATGTGACCCAGTGTTTTGAAGAAGCTGTTAAGTACATGAAATCTAAGGTCTGTGCTGGTTTTATGGAATTACACGTGTTAGTCTTGGGTAGGAAACCTCTGAAGTTTGAGTTTTGGGGTTTTTTTCCTTTACAAGGCATTCAAAGTCCTGAACCATTTTTAAGGTCAAAAATAAGAACTTGACATTTCACATGCACATTGCATTCAGGAGCATTAGGGAAGGAATTCCAAATTCACTTCATATTCACAGTTTTAGCATCTGAATGCTCACGGGTAACACTTTGCATATTCTTCTAGCAATCAGCTGATATTCTTTGTGTCTTACTTGAAAAATGTGTTTCTTTTTCTTCACTGTCCTGATATATTGTTTGCTTTGTGCTCTCTTACTGTTCCATTTCAATCACTGGGCACAAGGCATGAGAAGAAACAAGGTGATCTGTTTCTTTCCTCCTTGTTGTTCTCAGAAGTTACCTTTGTACTGCAGTGTTTGGTGATGCAGAAGAACTTCTCTCATCCCTGGCAACAGGTCTTGCACAGTCCAGCTAAGTAGTATTTGTCCTGTAAGTGAGAAAGGGAGCAAGAAGTGATTTCAATGTGCAGTCCAAAGTTGTCTTTCTAAGAGCTATGTCTAAAGGACATTTCTTAAGGCAGCTGTAATACAGAACCTGGTTGGATGTGTTGCTGTCTGTTTCTGTAAATGGGGGTCACTGCATTTCAATCATTTGATTTACCTGCTTACCTTGTTAGGGTACTTTGCCATTATGGACCCTCTGGGTGGAATGGAGTGAAGGCACAAACAGCAAAGAAGACACAGAAGCTCTCTACCAGGTGCTTAGCTAATAGAAATCTACTTTTGATGACAGTGTGTAAATAAACAGAAACAATATGTGTGGATGGAATGTGTAACAAATGTTTTACACTGCAGTTCCTTCATGTATGTGTTGATATAAAAGAATTTCAAGTAAAACTATGTATGTTACAAAAAACCAGTTGCACATAGGCTCATAAGCACAGATGTCGTCCCCATGCTTCTTAAGACATCTTGGTTTTTGTAAGCACAACCAATGATGGATACTTACTTTTCTTTTACTTTGCGGTCTAGAATTTTTGCTCTTATTTTCAGAAGTCTATCTGAACATGGAAAAGAGAATTTTCCAATCTGTGTGAAAATATCAACCTTGTTACAGAAAACTCAAGAACAAAACTGGGGCTTTAATCTCACTGTAAATTCCCTAAATACCGTGGGGCAAAACATTTCCTCTTTGCCTGGCAGGTTGGGTTGTTCCCTCCCACCATTTACAACATAAAACACGTATTTCAGGTGGAAGCTTAAATTCAGTTCTTTGCAGAGCATTATGAAACCCTCTGCATGAAGGATGTTAGGGAAATGCCAATTGCCAGCTGTATGGAATATTGGAGGAGACATGTATTTTAGGTTACAACTAATATTTTAGTTTGAAAAATATTGGATGTGTTACCAAATGCTGTCTTTCAGGCATCATTTGGGATGCTTTTGTCCAGTACCTTGTCTCTCTTAAGAGATCTGCTTTATGTCAGATCCCTAATTAAGGAGAAGGTACTATTTTGTTTACTTCTCCCTTGTTGCCTTTTAATTGTAGCTTATGTGGTTGGTTTGTTTTGGTTTGTTTTTTTCTCTCCTTTAAACTTGCAGAGATCCTTACATGCCACAACTCCTGCCGAATCTGTGACTATGAAAGAAATGTATCTTGACTGGACTTACAGAAATGGTGGTTATAAGAAAGTTAAAAGAGTCTTTACCAGGTGACATATAAAACCTTCAAACCTGATTGTTCTAGGGCATATGTTAAAAGGCTTGAAATCTAAAGTTACTTATGTTTTTACTTCAGCCTGTGTGAAAATCGTCCGTTTTCACTTGACTTCTTCAGGAAGATGATCCAAATAGAAAAGGAGCAAGTAAGTTGAATATCCAGTTTTGCCTTGTATTTGTAAAATACGTTTTGAACTTTGGATTTAAATAGGAAACAGAGGGCTTACGAGTAGTGTTATTAGTTTGTGATCAGTTCATATTTGTCTTCTAAAGTTGATTCATAGCATGTAATACAAAACCAAGTTCCATGGTAACTAATCTTTGGCAGTGAGCGTGTGCCTGTGTAATTACCATGACTCTTATTCTTTGTAAGAATCTAATCAAGCTGCAGATTCACTTCTGTACAAAATAAATGGCCTTTTAATACCTTCCTTTGTTAGGAATCCTGCAAAATGCTTCATCTGAGAGAATACTATGAACGTGCCTTGAGAGAGTTTGGTTCAACAGATTCCGGTAAAGGGATTTTATTTATTTATTTATTCATTCATTGAGTGCTGCCTCTTTTATATCCATGCATTTCAAAAGGTAGCTGTTTGTTCTTCCCTTGTGATGCTGTCATGCAGAGTGGAGCTTATTTCTTCTGTGCCATTAAGTGCATGACACTCTGCAGCGACCCTTCACTTTCAGTCCAGGGTCTTTGTTCACAGTGGGATGGCTTCAGCAGAACTACTAGCAAATAAAGTTTTGAGACTGGCTGGCATAAGAGATGTGTATCATCTTTAATTTGGATTTGTGAACAGTATGGATGTTGTGGTTTGAGCCGAGAAAGCAACTAAGCACCATGCAGCCGCTTGCTCACTTTCCCCCTACCCAGTGGGCTGGGGGAGAGAATTGGGGAAAAAAAGTAAAACTTGTGGGTTGAGATAGGAACAGTTTAATAGGACAGAAAGGAAGAAAATAAGTATTATAATAATAACAATAAAAAAATTACAATAATAATAAAAGAATTGGGGTAAACAAAACAAGTGATGCACAATGCAATTACTCACCACTCGCCAACCAATGCCCAGTTACTTCCTGAGCAGTGATCCACCCTCCAGGCCAATTCCCCCCAGTTTATATACTGGGCTTGACATCGCATGGTATGGAATATCCCTTTGGCCAGTTGGGGTCAGCTGCCCTGGCAGTGTCCCCTCCTGAATTCTTGTGGCCCTCTAGCCTTCTTGCTGGCTGGGCATGAGAAACTGAAAAATCCTTGACTTTAGACTGAACATTACTTAACAAAAACTGAAAACATGAGTGTGTTATCAACATTATTCTCATACTGAACCCAAAACAACACTGTACCAGCTACTAGAAAGAAAAATAACTCTATCCCAGCCAAAACCTGGACAATGGAGCTATGTTTTTATAATCAAGATTTCTGCAGTATTCCTTTGAAGAATGTAAACAGCTCGATTACTGCTGCGTTATTTCTTCGGACATCACTGTTCCAGTTGGGAATAGAAACCAGGTTTTTGGTACTCAAGGGGCAGGGAGTTGTAGTTTTACAAAGTAAATCTCATTGTGTTAACATGAAGGACACTTAAAAAAGAGAGTTTCTAGATTAGGTTTGGTATGTTTGTTAAGTAGTATCCAACCAAGATCTAACCAGAACTTCTATTTTTCTTTTAAAGATCTCTGGCTGGATTATATTAAAGAGGAGCTAAGTCATCCCCAAGGCAAACCAGAAAACTGTGGAAGCATTCACTGGCGAGCTATGAAGATGTTGCAGGGAGACCTGGTGGAAGACTTTGTTTCCAAATATACTTTATTGCAAACTGGACATTTATGAAAAACTATAGTTAAATAGTTAAAACATGACTGCACAAATTTTTTTAAGTTCTTTGTACAAAGGTAAATATGTTCCTGGCTCTTAGTAAAGTGTACCTTCTTTACATTCTTGCATATGTGAAAAAAAAAAAATCATCTGCCCCATTACAGTTGTTTCTGGTGTTGCTTCTGCCAGCGGCAAGTTCAAGTGCACAGTTAGAGGAGAAAGCAAAGGCATCTGAGGGTGTTCTTTATTGGGACTTCTGAAAGCAAACTCTTCTTTTCTGCCTAAACATTCAGATGGAATAGTCATAATGCATCATCAGCTTTTACACTCTGGAAAGCTAGTCTTACAGCACATAAATGCAAAAAAACCCCATCCCAAAACATGGAAACTACACCTCTGGGCGATCTTCGTATCTTACTAAGTTGAATAATGAAAAATGGAACACCAGAGAAACAGTCTGTAAAATTATGGTATTTTTTGTTTCCTAGCCTTGTTTGAAAACAGCCTCTACAACCACCTTGCATCAGTGTTTGCATCCTAAGCTGTAATTCTGAGAGTGACTATGAAACGTAGAGGGGAGCTGAGATCTGTTACAAATGTCCCTGATGTGACAGTGATCTACTCTTTAACTTTCTGTCCACAGTGACTGAAAAATGGGTAACAGGTTTTTTGAGACAGTGCTGTCCTTGGCTGTTTGCAGAGCTGCATTTTCCTCTGTCAAACCCATTAAATCAGCGTAAATACGATCCTCAAGACCAGTACAGGATACCAAGAGAAAGTACATGTACAAGTAGCAATAATTCCTTTATCTAATTTCCCAGTGACTAAATGGTGACATAATACAGAGAAATACTTCTTTAACATTTTTCACACAAGTACAAACTGCAGCTCCTCTCAAGCAACGAATTACAGTAACTGTTGACTAGCTGGCAACAGGGTTTGGAGCAACAGCTGGTTAAGATTGCTCCTGTGGCAGCTGAAGTACATCCTGCTTTGTCATTACGTTACTCCCTCCCTCCCCTGAATTGCTCATCTTGCTTTTTCAGTTGCACAACAGAAAGCTTTTAAGTGCAAAGTTTGGGTTTGGGGGATTTTTGTTCATAGTTTTGTGGGCTTTTTTTAAAGTTCAACAAAGCAGGTAACTCCACCATTTCTGAAAGTGGGCCCTTTTTCATTGCCCATTGTGTTTCCTTGCAGAACTTTGCCAATCCCTTCACTACCTGCAGCACCTTTGCGTGATAACGCATTTCCTAAAAGCCCATTTAGCTGACACCTGTTTATGGAGCACCTACCAGCTCTGTTCAGTACAGGTGCTTCCCATCTCTTAATGCTTTCTCTGAGCATGCTGCTAGTGAGGCCTGAAGGAGATGGTTATCTTTTGGCAAGATGAAAAAGCCACAGAGCCTGAAGAGGTATTGATACTTTATTTACAACTTTATGACCATAAAGGTGTTTCCTAACGGCTCTTAGGTCTGTATTTCTCTGCCTTTTTTTCTCCAGTTGCTCTACTGGCTTGTTTCTGCCCTCAAAGGCTGTTTCCCTCTCTGGGCCCAGTTCCCAGTAGCAATGAAAGAAACCGCATTATGCGTTCAAAAAGTAGAGGCCGCGGTGGTCTGTGCCGGCTGAGAGGGGTGTGGGAGTGCGCCGCGTTGCCTGCACAGAGGCTGAAGCGGCAGAAGCCGCCGATTGCCCCGCGGCCCCTCATTCGCAGCCGGGCACGGCCATTACGTTCACAGGGATCGGCCGCGGCCGCCCTTCCTCAGAGAGCGCCCGCCTGACAGTGCCCGCGGCCGCCGGCTGCCTCGGGCGCAGGCGCTGCTGGCGCTGGCCGGGCCCGGGCGCTGAGGGGACGAGCGGCTCTGGCAGGGCGGGAAGGCGGGCGGGGACGGTCAGACGGACGCCTCTTCACGGCTGCGCGCCCAGACCCTCTCTCAACGCCGGCCGGCAGGCGCGGCGCGGCTGGGCGCACCGCCGCCTCGGCAGGTGTGGTGGGCTCCTGCGGGGCGGGGAGCGGGGGTCGGGCAGGTTCGCTTCCCCCGGGCGGGCGGCGGGGCCCGCCGCTGCGGGCTCGCCCGAAGTACACGGCTCTCTGCCCTCGCTGGCCGGCGGCGAGCCCTGCCAGGCCCCTCCCGGCAGCAGGCCCGGCCTCAGGCTCTGCCGGGCTCGGCTCTGTGAGCACCTGAGAGCCCGGCTTCCCGCACCCACCGTCCTGGGCCGGGGCTGCCCTTCGGCGAAACGTACCTGTGTTGTAGTGCAAGTAGTAGAGAGAACTCACCTTTCCTCTCCCTCTGAGGACCGTCAAGCCAGTTGAGGTGTTACCTTCTGCGCTCCAGCTGCCCGTCTGCCATCTTTCTCCAGCTCCTCAGGGCCGCTGGAGGGTCTGGCCCTCTGTCTCCTTGGCACATCGGCTCCCCCAAGGTAGCTGGATCATAGTCTTTGGTGCTTGTGCTCGTTCCACGTTCATTACTTCTGCAGCGTTCAGTCTGCTGCTCTTCCCAAACAGCTGCATTTTGGGTCAGTTTTGGGATCTGTTCCCAAAACACAGGGTGGCAGCAAGATTATAGCCCTGAGTGAGGAGACAGGCTGTTCTGTGTTGGCTGCCACCTGGGCTGACTGATGGCAGCAGCAGGATGAGCCGTCCCTTGGCACATTTGCTTGCTGAAGTGAAAGCCTGTCTGGTTTAAAATCTCTGATTCATGAAGGGAACAAACAAACCGCTCAGGCTCAAGGGCTCAGAAACACTCAAATTCATTAGAAGTTGGATGAGCCTCACTGGAGGAATCGATGAAAGGTGCTACTGGATTCTTCAAAACTGTCTTGTAGGTGATGGCTGCTGCCATTGAGTCCACAAGCTTTGAGGAGGAACAGCTTCTTAATAAGAGAGAAAATATGACCTGGAAACCCAGGAAAGGTAAGCCTAAAATATTAGAGCAGGATAAAGCAGACAGTGAAGTAATGAAACTTATACTCTGCTTGAGGAAATAGACTTAAAACTCTTAGGTGATGCATAGGAAATGCCTCTTCAGTTACTGCACTGAATTATTTCCATGTAGATATTTGTGTATGCCTAGGTGCAAGAGTAATTAGTATTACAATCCCCCTGCCCTTTATTTTTTGTCTTTCTGGTTTTTTTTGTTTGTTTGTTTTTTGTAAACTAGAGTGTTGGTTTTTCAACATACCTATCTTTTATAAATACCAACAGGTAAATGTGGTGAAACAAGACTGCTGGGTCCTATGCCCTAGTTTAAAGAATTATTTTCCAACAAGAGTCTGTGGAAGATCGTGACTTGGGCTAGTGATGCGATGCAAGCCTATGTCCAATGTTCCCAAGCATTTGAAACCTGAAACAACACTGTAGTGATGCTACATATGTAAAGAATTGCATGTATTGTAATTAGATTAGTAGTCATAAAGAACATTAATACACCTGGCTGAATTATCACATACTAACCATTTAATTGTTCCTCTTTAATTCCTAAATATTTCTGTTGTCTCTTTCTGCTGTTTTTAGAATGTTTGCAGAAGAATATTCCAAATGTTCTTGATAGTGAGTCTGAAGAAAGTGAATTCTCTGATACCTCTCACAATGAAAACGATGCCAGTGGTTCTCCTGTTGACTGTGTTGATATACGTCCTGACCTGGAGGACTTGGGTGGTGAAATCTGCAGTATGCCTGAAACTGTGGCTCTGGAAAAGTTACAAACTGCTTCTACGTACGAGGTGGAGGACTGGGATAAAGAATTGGAGGACTCTGAATGTAATCCTTACGGTAAATACAAATTTACTTGTGCTTCATTTGAGTTTTGGTTAGTATGTGATTTGAAGTAGGTGCTTTGCAGGAGAATGTGTTTAAATAACTCTATGTTCTTTTTTGGGAAGCAATTTTTGTTGTTGTTGACCTCATGGATTTGTAATGCATGATTTTGTTGTCAGATACGGGGTTTAAAGGCAGTGTTGTGAAGTTCACATGGAACTCTTGCTTGAGCAATTTAATTCTTAGGGAGTGGGATATTAAGGATCAGAATTGTATGTGTGTATTGAGTTTCTCTGGAGAAGCTAGGTCTCAGTAGTGTATCTTTGTTATTCTGAAGCAGAAGAGAAATGTACATGGAGTGCAGGAATGTAACTTCTTTTGTGTAAAAGGAGTTCTTCCTTTCCTCCAAGAAAATTCATCCAGACTTTACACCATAATGTCCCTCTATAGCATGGAGTTCTTTGGAGGGGAGCAGTACAAGCTGTCAGTCTCTAAGTATGGTTTGTTGTTGCTTTTGCTGTAGCGTTTGTTTGTTTGGGGTTTTTT
>JANZLQ010000002.1:33906685-33997666 GCA_026212715.1 Elanus axillaris | reverse complement strand
GAGCAGTACAAGCTGTCAGTCTCTAAGTATGGTTTGTTGTTGCTTTTGCTGTAGCGTTTGTTTGTTTGGGGTTTTTTTTTGTTGTTGTTTGGGGTTGTTTGTTGTTGTTGTTGTTTGGGGGTTTTTTGTTGTTGTTGTTGTTTGGGGGTTTTTTGTTGTTGTTGTTGTTTGGGGGTTTTTTGTTGTTGTTGTTTGTTTGGGGGTTTTTTTGAAGCTTGATCCTCTTAAGTGGTTGTGCATGTCATCAGTCCCATGGACAAAGGTGGCAATGGATAGGAGCAGTTTCATCCACATCTTTAGAGTTGTATTAATCCTTCAGTTTGTAAACTGTTTTACGGTGACTTGTGCATTGAACTGAGAGTCTCAATCTTCCATTTGCTAGGCTGTATGTTAGGATAGAACAAGTGGATGGAGTTTAGCCAGCAGTGGCTGACAACCTGCTGTATCTTTGTTGTTGCAGAATAGTACCATTTCCATTTTCTTCTCATTAATGTGTATCTTTTGTAATTAATACAAACACTCATTTCTTTGTTTAGGAAATATCAATTCTCTCTCTATTTTAATTCCATAAATAGCTTTCAAGTTCCATTGTTTGATAACAGAAGGAGATGGGAAATTTTTTGCCGCCTTCCTATAAAATCATTCTGACTGTAAAATGGAAATACAGTAGTGGTTTTTCACCCTGGGTAATCTGATAAAAAGGCCATTTCCCTCTCTTCCATCCTAGGTTTTCCTTTTAATCTCTCATCTGCTCAAATTTATGGAATGTTTTGAATTTTTTTTTTTATGAGAAGTGTCCCAAGTTCTCTTCCTTTCTTTAACTAACTCATCCCTACCTGTAGATTATGCTCTTCAGATCCTCACAAACTAAGTTGTGATTATGGGGTTCAGGTGCTTGTGAAGGATACTAAGTACAAGTGTCCGAGTTGTTAACTGCTGTGAATAAAAAATGCGCTTGGTCAGTCATTTTATGGCTTTTTAAAAACTTTTTAAAAATGCTTGTTTTGATGGCTTGTTTGACAGTGCTACTGGAAGGCTGACATGTGGATATACTGTGTTGGGTCCTCCGCTGCCCCATACTCGGGGCTTTTCATTTGCTCAGTCCTTTCAGTGTCTGCTGGCTAGAAATCTTTTGCTTCTGTTAAAGGACTTTGCCCTATTTTTGTGCTAGGTTGGTTAAATAACAGGCTTATGAGGCTTAATTCTAGCTAGTAGAAATGTTGTTCAGAGCTAGCTTTTACAGGACCCCACCCTAGCATTCTGTCCAGTGACCCAGTTCTTAAAGGGTTTGGAAGGCTTCTATTTGGGATATGGTTATGGAGACAGCGGGAAGGGGGAGGGGAAATAAAAGTAGTGGCTTCATGACCCTTTTATGCCTGGAGAAAATGTAGGAGAACAGCATGCATTGTGAGAGTTGGTGTCAGATGTTCTGAATCCAAATATATCATTGAGCTTTTTGGAAAACTGTTTTGTCTCTGTCGCAAGAACCTTCCTTGAAATGAAGACACTGCAAAATTCAGCTTTGTTTGCAGGTCTAATTCATGAGTGCTGGCAGATCCAATTGAAATAGTTAACTGGAAGATGCTGTAGATTTGCAGAATAATCTGCTACACTATATCACTAGCTTCCTAAGTATCTCCCATGGTTTAAATATTTTCTTTGATTTTTCTTTAGACGCTGGCGATCTCCACTGTGGAAGCTTTCAGGAAAATAATCTTTTGGCCTCATACTCATGGCGAGAGGATTCGTTTTACAACCCAGGCTGTCACCATGCAGCTTGCCTTGCTTTTACGCCACCAATTAGAATGACTGAGGCTGGCCAGTTTGATGATGCTGATGAATGAGGTTGACCCTGGTCTCAGAACTAAGTTTGGCTTCTGAGTTGGATTATGTTCTTCACCGATTGAGTCATGTCAAGTCCTTTGGCTTGCTTGCAGAGTTCTGCGTAAGGCCAGAAATGCTACACGATCTCCAAAGTTTTGCTTGGACCACTTCTGAGCTGTTTATAAATTTACCACACTTGACCTCTGGAAACGAGAGTGCAGGTGCTAGCTGTAAGGAGTCAATGCATTTCTGGACTTTTTGTTTGTATTACATAGATCTGTGTTGTTGCTAATGTTGCTTGAGAGGAAGTATTTAATTTCTAAACTTCAGCTTGTTTTCCAAGCTTTGCCAGTTCTGACATGCTGATGCCTGTGTGTCTATGTAACTGGCATTTTTCTTTCCTTTTCATCTGATGTTGTCAAATTGGTTTGGATAGCTTTAAAAACTCTTCCTCCTTCCAGCTTCTCTGTTGTATTTCTATGTTGCAGTTTGTGATTCTATATCTGATACTGCTGTTTAACCAAATTAGCCATGAAAAATACAGAATGAGTTGTTTTGGTTTTATTTTTATGTATTTTAGTATAAAGGAATTACAAATATGTGATACACACATTGCAAATACACATGTGGACATAGGGTAGGGCCTGCTGCATCCAATAGGAATGCTGGGTGCTTAAGACCGCCTCCCAACGAAGATTTCTCCATGTCAGACCTTCTTGAATATGGGCACGTTATCCTTCAGTCTCACGGTTGTCTTTAAAACATTCTCATGTGACATCAGATGTGTAATGATGAAGAAAATATCTATGCTTATATAGTATCTTGCAGTATGTAATTTCTGTGTTCTGCAAACAGTAGTGGATTAAGGTTCCTGATACTGCTGATCTGTTTGTTTTGTTGTTGTTTGTGTTGTGGCAAATGAGGAGATGGGAACACAAAACAGATCCATAAAGTCTCTAAGAGAATAGCTGGAGCTAGAACCATATCCTTCTTGCCTTTGCTTTGGAGTTAAAGGAAACACTCTTAAATGAAGTATGTAAGTGGATTGAATGGCTTGTCACTTGAGTAACAATAATCTTCAACTAATGCTCACGTTTCATTAATAACTTATCTCTCAAGAACTTTTTGATGGCTTTGTGTTTTGACATTGACTGATGATACTGGAGCACAGTACCCGTGTTTGTCTACTCCCAGGTGAGGAGTTAACATTAACCACTGGAAGACTTTTTTTTTTTTTCTTTTCTTTAAATCATCAAATGTATGAGACTGAAATAATTTACACATTAGTTTGGAAGGAGGAAGTGAATAACAAAGTGATAATTGCTTAATCTTTTTGTAGAGAACAGAAGACGAGCTTGGAAGAGTCTTTTCTTCTGGTATCTTGCAGTTCCTGGTTACATCTTGGTACCTAGCTAATCAAAGTAAAGAGTGGAAGCCTGGTGTTCAGGTGGCAAGAAAGAGGGCCTGTTCTTTTATTCCTATATAATGGAGTGATCAAGGCATTAGTATTTCCATCAGAACTTACTTTGGCATGCCTCCAGAACACACAGAGCAGAAAGCACAGTCTAATGGATTCTTCTTTGCCTGCATGGCAAGAAAGCCCTAGCTGTGTTCTCTAAGGCATCAGGCATGGGTTTTTTGTTTTATGGATTGCTGTGTATCAGAGAGAGAGTGCTGCTCTTGGAGTCCTGCGTTAGTTACAACATGCATGTGACTCTGTGGGATAGATGTGAGAATTTACTATGCCCAGTTTATCAGATTTGGATATATAGTGATTCCTTTCTCTAATTGAGAAAACAGGAATGAAGCTATGAGTGTGACTATAACTGACTCATCAACAAGAGTAAAATTGTTGAATGCGATATTAATAAATATAAATTGAGTACAGTTGGAGAAAAATACACCAGTAAATTGTAAAAGTTCCTGTGAAAAAGCACAGATTCTTTTGTGAGCCTATTTTATCACTTGCCAGGTTTCAGCTGTAGATGTCAATTCTCAACGCTACCCTGCAGAGGGCAGCAAAAAGTTGTCTACTCTGCTTAGTGTATTTTCATCCGGCACTAACTTTAACCAGGGTCAGATCCCTGGGCTGGATTCTAATGTTGATAGCAATTTAGATCTGTGTTCTGCATAGCCCTGTTGTTCCCCAGTGAGACTGATTCATAGCCCTGATTAGTTTCTCTTTTTTTTTTTATTTCACTCTGAAGTTATACTTACTGGACTGAAAAATTTCTCCCATGGCTGAGAAAAGAACATCACTTGTCTTCAGGCTTAATTTTTTTTTTTTATACTATGGTTGTGGGAGATGTCCCATCGTATTTAATAAAGATGAAACTAGCAGAATTCTGTGGAAGCAAACCTGTCTTCTTTTGAATTGTTTTAAAAGGGTAACCAAAAAGTCTTTGTAACATTGATTACGTTGATTTCCTTCCTGTATGGTTCCAAAATTCCATCAGTCCTAAAGTCTTCAAGCCATTTTCTGTGCACTCTATAAATCAAATTTATTTTTTCAGCTTGTAGCTTTAATCGCAGTCAGCCTTGTCTGTCTGGGCTGTCTTGTTATTCAAGGAGAAATTTTCTTGAATGGCTGCCTTGCTGAGCAGTTTGTATTTTAAAGTATTGTAAACTTAAAAGACTTGTTTTCAGTTTTCATTTTGGGTTAAAACTGACACCACTCCCACCAGCTTTGGAAAAAATGGTATGAGGATTTTACAGCAGAGATGCACTATGCTCTCTAGGGATATGTTGGCAAATGTAACTTTGTTCGTCTTGGCCCTGCTTGTTAGGGAAGGGGCTTAGTGTAAAGCTTGATCTGAATACTCTCAAACTTCAGTGGGATTAAAAAAACAGATGCAGTCTTCTCAGAAAACATCTCCTTGGAAGGATTTGAAACCAAGCTCATGGATTCCAGTGTTTCTGCACTACAGAGTGTTTCAAATTCCATTGTGAATCTTGCACTGAGCCTGTTTTGTGTTGACACAAGCATGTCGTTCTAGGCAAGAATACATTGCAATTAAAAACAACACAAGGTAATGTTGGCATGAGCCGACAATTCAAGCCAAGAGCATCAGCCCTTCAGCCTGCTCAAACTATTGGAGGGAACAGAGTCCGATTTCAGGACCAAGATCATAAATATTTTACGCATGCAAGGAACACATTGGCAGTACATAAATCAGCTGGAAAATTTATCAGAAGTGTCAAAGATTTCCCAGGTAAATGCACATACATCTCTAACAAGATTTCCCCCTTCTATACCTAAAATGTAATATACCATTTGAAGGACAGAAGACTACTGTAGGTTAATATGCTTGCTGGGTTTATATTGCGAGGGAGACTTAGTAGTGTGGCATAATATGGTGACTCAGAAGGAGACATGGGTACAATTCTGAAGCTGCCCTTGGTTTTCTTCTTGTTTCCTCATTGTAAAGGTAGAGATAATGGTACAAGCCTGTTCGTAAAGTACTTCAAATTCTCTGAGCAAGAATTTTTGTCTAAATAGTGAGGTGTTAAACCCCTCCCCCCCAAAACAGAGTTTTGCATTTTCTTTGAACAGGCCAGCAAAGAAATGAAAACTTGTTTTGGGTGCATCTGTTGTTTCCTTTGAGACCTACAGGGAATGCCTTGCAAGAGGAAATAATTGAAGGAAATGTGTTCATATTTCCTGTTGATAAGGTACAGCCTTTAATTCATACATCAGATTGAGACAGTGGTTTCTTGCTCTTATATAACCACAAAATCCAGCACATTTTAGTGTCTTTTAAAGACACTACTGCTTGACCTGTTTTGTCCCATCTTTTAACTAGTGTGCTTTTGCTCTTAAGCTGAGAAAATGCCTCCACTGTTGAGGGGGGCTATGTAAATAATTTCACAGACTAAAGGAAAAATGCTGATGGCAGCAGCTCATCCTGACCATCTGCTGCTTCCAAGGACACCAGTGTAAATCCCATTGTAACAAAGGTCATTTTGTGAAGCTAGTGGGTAAGTCTCTGTAGACATGGGGAAGGAACTTGTGATACTTGCCCTCTGTGGTTCTGTAGATGAAGGCTTGAGTATTAGAGGATAAAATTGTGGTGGAGTTAGTCCTGGGAGTACCAGCTGCTCATAGCCTAGCTTCCTAGCTTGGCATAAGAAACTGTAACCTATTAAAAAAGGCTGCAAATCACACAACCCTAATAATTGGTTTTAGTGATGGAACAGCTTCCTTTAAGCATTTGGAACAGGTCCTCAGCTGGTATAAACTGTTGCAGCTCATTACCCAAGCAGAAGCTCTGTCCCTCTATATCCCCCTATGCAGTGCCTGTGTTATCTCTGAGCTAAAGCTCACATTCAGTGTTTCCTTATTGATAGGAGTTTTAGTTCTTAATGTAATGGCCTTTCTTTACATTCATTGTAACTCTATTGACCTTCACACAGCAAAAAGCATCAATAGGGCTCAATGTCTGTATTTGTTTCTTTGCAGGTTGTTTTGTTTGTTTTTTTTTCCCCACACTGATGATAGCTTATTTTGGGACCTGTAGCAGAAATCAGCCTGGGAAAGTTAACTTACTATAATTCAGCAAGTCTTGGTTCTCTGGCCTGAATTATTTTAATCAAACCTTTTCTGATCTGATGGCAACTTCTGCGTTTAGATCTGGAAAATCTTTTCATTGTGTGATGCAGGAATTTAAGACTGAGTTGTATACATAAGTTGTATGTATTTGTTTATGAGCCCGGGGTCTCAGTTTATTGCTTTATTTCCCTCAAAGGGAAATACCAGTTAATTATGCTCAGTCCTTTTTGAGCTATTGGTCCTTACTAAAATTTACATTGAGCAACACATTTTCTGTGAGACCTAGAGTACCAGTGAATGCCAAGTTCTCATTGTGCTACTTTGCAGTTTTAATCAGTGTAGTTATTGTTGACTCTTGTTCAGACATTAAACAAGTTATTTAGTGTTTCTATCTCTACCTCAGGAACTATGCCGGAACTTTCACATTCTCACTGAGGAGTTCCTTCAGTTACTTCACACATACTAGAAAATACTTTGTCATTTTTTTTAATTGTTTGATCACAGATAAAGTAGTATCATTTCACCTGTAATCTTTGTCCAGACACCTTAGGGGTGAGTAAGTGTGCAACTTTATAATACAGCACTGGCTGGCTACAGTTGGCTGGGAATTGTGTAACTCTGTCTCCTGTGTTACACCTTGAAATGCTTCTGGGGAAGTAAATAGGTGTGACAATGTGATTAAATAGGACCTATACTCCACAGCAGAGAGTACAACCTCCCTTTATGTAACTGGAGTTCCAGATAGTAAGGAAAAGTGTTTTAGCTCAGCAGGTCTTCGCAGTGCTGGTGACAGTGTGGTAGAATTGGAATAGCAAGGTCAGAGGAGCAGCTGATAATTCTAACAGAAGCATGGGCAACAAATCAAAATAATATACTAGGGGTTGTCTTAGTAAATTTAGAGGGAGTGGTGATAAACTGGAACCTTGTTCAGCACTAGATGTGAATTAATTTCTAGCCTTGGTAGGCAGCCACTGAAAGCCAGTGTCATTTCAAGCCAATTCATATTGAGGTATTTGGCACGAACAACTACTGAGCTGGTGGTGTCTTCAGGTGGATTCTCTGCAAGGAGTTGGTGACTAAACTGCATAGTTCCAAAAGCACCCTTTTTGTCAGGAGAGAAGCATGTTACTTGTTTGGTCTGGATTTGATATACCTTGAAGTGTCCAAAATGACATATTCTGTGAAAATAAACTATCCATAGAGGAGGATGATTAGGAATGTCTAGATTTTATGCTGTGCAGGGCTGTTAGATTCTTGTGCTTGAATCCAGAGAGATTTCTGTGGCTCCAGTTGCTGCATTTACTGCATTTTACCAAAATATACTGGGTCTCATAGAAAAAAAAATTGCAGTTCAGAACTCCTCTTAAAACTCCCCATGGGAAATAGGGAAGGGTGTAGGCGGGAAATTAATATAGCTATTTTAAACTTTAATGGGTACATGTCATAGACAGGAGTCACTTTGGTCATGTAGCCTAACCCTCCATCCTCCAGGATACAGGCAAGGAATTCTTGTGGCAGAAGAAATGCTTCTTCCATATTGGTTTAATACATCTTGTAACCTCTTACTTCACAGACAAAATAAAGCTATACTTTATTATTTAACTTGTATTTATAGACACATGAGAGGATATACAAAATCATACCTGGAATGTCCATCTGCTGGAACAAGCTCTCGTCCTTATGTGCAAGCCTGAGGAAGTCCATGTGGGGGAACAGGTCTCGTACAGGAATCTCAGTTGCTGCATCCTGCTTAGTACAGGAGAAGAATATGTAAGAGAAGTTTGCAAATTTTGTTTCAGCTGCAGTTAGCTCGTTATATCACAACTGAAGCAGGACAAGTGGTAATCTGAAATGAATGCACAGAGGTGGAGCCTGTAAATAGCCACAGTGCTAATTCAGAAGCTATCATCATTTTCTTGTCTGCTGTCAGTACTGGATTTGCTAGAATACTAGACTCCCCCCTGTTCTCAGTTTTATGTTTATCAGTGCCTTCAGTTCCATATTCTTCAAACAAGCCATTATTTTCTGGGTCTGAAATACCTTTTGCCTTCTGTTTTGTTTTGTTCTAGCTTTTCTGCGTCATTCATACTGGATTTGTTTGATTGGGCCTCTAACTCTGCAGCTTGTAGTTTGCCAGAAGTCTGGTCTTTTCAGTGGGATTGGTCAAGACATTATAGATAAAGCCACTTAGATAAATGTTTCCCAGGCAGACACAGGCCTGTCTACTAGATAAGAACTACATTTAGTTCTATTATCTGCATTTGTGTTAGTAGGTGGACTAGATATAATTTGCTCTTTTGGAGAAAAGTGGGCAAACTGTTCTTCAGACAGATTTGGGATTTGGTTTAAGGACAGGCTTTCTTATGTTGTCCATAAAGTGCATTGTAGCCCTGTAGGAATACTTTGTGTGTCTGGTTCCTGCCTGCAATTTTGAACGCTAACTTTAATGACTGTGCTTCTAATTATGCACAGAGGTAAATTCTCAGACAAAAGAAGGGGGAGTTTCATCGTCTGTCCCATTAACTGCAGCAGGGTTTCTGTTGTGCAAAGGAGTGACTGGCACCTAACATTGACAGTGAGGGGAAGCCCTTCTCAGGTACACTGGCTGCACAAGGCACCTTCTGTCCCTCCACAGCGTGTAACTCTGATAAAAGGATTTATCGACCTCTTAAATCAGCCATGTCTTTGTCACAGGTTATGTTACTGTCATTTACTTTTAATTAGGTTCCATCGGAAAAGGGGGTAGATGTGGACATTTTGCCAGCAGGTAGCAGCGTGGCTGTTCTGTATTACAGGACTGGGGAAACTGATAACACCCAGCCTTTGAGATCCTGACTGCCTGTAAACAAAAGGGCTAAATTCAGTGTCCTACTAATGGACTTAACTGTTCCATAATTGAGACTCCAGGTACTTGGGAAACAACCTCTTGCTTACATATCCTTTCAAGTTTGACTTAGTTATTCCCATTCAGTTTACCTTGGTACTGGATATTGCTAAGGTTTTAATGCTAGCTTCCGCCACAGTTCAGTCCTCAAGGCTTGGCAATAGGATTTTTCTGGTTTCAGGGCTTGTCTCTATGGTTTGTATTTCACTTTTTGCTTGAATTTTCCATTTTGGAAGGATTCCTTAACCTTTTTGTCTTTTTTTGTACCTAGTGGCTGCTTCTGCCTGGGATTAAATTTAGGTTTTATTTCCACCTGTAGTATTAAGACCCAGCAAAGGATGTGCTAGCTGAAGAAAAATAAGTTCTCTATTATGGAAGTGTCCACCTTGTGTAAGAACTTGAGGATTGTATCAACAGTGAGTATGGGAGAAGGCTAAAATGGGGTAAATATGGGAGAACACAGAGAGAGCCTGCAGTAACTGTGCTCATTTTTACAACTGGAGCATGCTTCAAGTTTGACTTGATTACTTCCTCTTTAACTGAAGCCTCACCTAATTGTTCTGAGAGCTTTCCCTTCTCTAGTTTAGAGTGCCCTGTATCCTTTTTGCTGTACTTGCTATGTTACCTTAGACATGACACTGATGTGAGAGGGATATTTATTTTTAGCACTTCTTCCCATGATTAATCCATGCAGGTTCTGTTTGACCGTTCAGTGCTATTTTAATGATGTAGGCAACAGCTGTTTTCTCCATGTCTTATCAAATATCCTCCATGTTCTAATAATAACAAAGATGTTTCTTTATTCTTGGCTATTTCAAATTTCCACCCAAGGGATCTCATTGCATCTCTTCATGGGGACTGCAATCTAGGAATAGGTACTTGTGGCTAGATAGAAAGATTCTTTGCTTTTAAAGATAAGTATGATTAAGGCTTTAGCATTTATTTAATCTTGATCCTATCATTACATCTAGGATGACATTTAGTGCTAATTTTTTTTTTTTAACAGCTCAATAGTTTTAACTATCTTCTTGTTGCTTTGGTAAAATAACAAGTATACCAACGTGCTTTGCCATCAAGTGCTTTAGGGATGATTTAATTAGGCTGATTTTTGTTTTCATTAATACTTCCATTGACTGGGGTTTGGAGGGTGGTTTCTACATATTTTCTCTCATCCTTTTTGTTGCCTGTTTACTATCACAAAACTGATAGTGTAGTGATTGTCTAATTTTACAGGAGGCCTCTCTCTGATGTTATATGTAAAATATGGTATCTGCATCATTGGTATCTTTTTTTTTTTCCTTCTATTGAGCAAGACTGCATTCCATTTAACTTGTACTTCAAGTGGTCCATAGAGGCCATACTGACTGAGAGCATGTGATGTAAGTGTGTACCAGACCTCTCATCTCCATGGTCCCACACAGAAGCAGGTTAGTATGAACTAGGACTCTGCTAGAAAGCTAGTACTATAGTACAAAAATCCTATCCTGACAGTGTTGGCATACCTTGATAGACCAGAACTGTGATAATGTGACATATCCCAAATTCCTTGTGAGTTCATATTTTCACTGCTGATAGTTTTGACAGTGGATTTTTAAGTCCACACTTAAGATCTGAGAGGGTTCTGGTTTTTAGCGGAGAGTCTGTCATGCTTAAGTGTTGTCATAATTATTGTAAGAAAGTTCTGGATTTGTGAAATAGTTGTTTGTTTTCAAGCTTTTTACAGTCTGCAGTATACAACAGAGGGATGCAGTTTATTCTTAGGCATGGAAACTTATTCTAGTACCGAAGTGCTTCATGAAATTCACTCGTATAGTTCACTAGGTAAATAGCATGGTTTTTTCTTGCTTAGCAGTCTTATCTTCAGCAATGAATTTCAGAAAGCCTTTTGCCAGGTGGATTTCATTCTGATGTAACATTCTACCATAGCTCAGGGTCAGCTTTATTCATTAATCTTCTATCCATACAGGTACATACTTTTAAAATAACTTGGATATTGAACAGGATTTTGAAGACAAAGTATTTCAGCTACTCTTAACAAGTTATGAATTAGTCACCACAGAACACTGCCTGTTCTGTCTTCTAAAAAAAAAAGAACATTTGCAAACACTTCACTTGGTTAAAAAAAGTTGTCAAGGACAATAACAGCAGAAGTAAAAAACACTTAGCAAATTTTCTTTGTCAAGGCTGATATGAAAATTGTATTTGGAAGGTAGCTATGTTGTAAAGTGCTTCAGAGGCCACTGCTAGTAAACACAAATAGCTTCATGTATTGACAAGCATGGATCTACTGGAAAAAAAACTGGCTTGAACGCTAGTCTGTGATATGCCAAATGAAATATCTATTAAAATTTATAATGAAAATTACAGTGTTGCTGTGGTTACCAAAGCTTCATTGGTTCCAGGACTGCAGCGCATTTCACTTCAAAGAAGAATCCCTTTTTCCCATTCTTTCAGTATAACCAACTAGAACTTTCAAAAGGGCTTTTAATCTGCATGCATTAGTTGGTGAACTTGTTGCCATGAGGAATCTGAAAAGCCAGAAATATAGCTGTTCCCAAAACATTTGCTTTTATTTCACAATATCTTTGAAATAAATCTCATTAAATCATAGTTTTCAGTTCTGTACTATAGGGCAGAGGTGACCACCCCTTGGCTGGGAGGACAAGTATGACTCACAGCAACCCACTAAATGTGGGTAAAGCTCTAACATGCTACCTACCGCGTGTCTCTTGTGTGTGTTACTAAGAGAATGTGTAGTTGCACATTTGTGTTTATATGAGTGGCTTATGCCCACTTGTTCTTGAAACTGGTCTTGCACTTCCGAGTATTTCTGCTGTAAAAGTATGCCTTGACTAGTAAATGAAAAGGTTAAGGAGGAATGACTTTTATGGTTAAGATATGACATTATTGTTCCATTAGGGCTCATTTCCTCTGAAGCTGCAGGTGCTGCCACCATTGTCATCATGGGTGATTGCTGCAGAATGTTCCTGAGTTCATTGGAAAATATAACCTGTTACTTGTAATGTGAAGGGATGGACATAAACTCCATGGTGAGATCCTGTTAGACAATTCCTATGCAGCTTTCCTCACTGAGCTCGATAAATGATAATATTAGCAAGGTTATAATAATAATACAGAGTGAAGCAGAGGGAATAAAACCAAAGGATTATGCTCTCGTCCTGGCATCTGGCCTGCACCAACAGCACATCTGCCCAGCAAGGGTCGAAGATCAAGTGCTTCTGACACTGCTTACTTTTGTCAGGGATTGTTCCCTTTGTACTGGGCACAAAAGAGTGTGTGTTTAGGCGTTTCCCATTATGTCCTCTAGGGCTATTATGCAAAGACGAATCTCTTCTTGTGGCCAGGCCATACATTTTCTGCATGTTATCAAAACTTTTTTATCCAATGTGGAGCTTTGGCTTATGGTTTAAAACTATTTTTAACATGTACATTTGTGAGAGTGTTGTAAATAACTAATGGAGGGAAAGTATTTGCTGAATTAAGTCCATTTGCTTTAGATCTGCAAAGACTTGACCTTCAGGAAAACAATCTGACAGGATACGTGAAAGCATTCAGTTGTTAGTTGTGAATGTGCACATCTGGCCAAGCCATGGCATTCCTGGTGATGTGATTCTGTATTCCCTTCCTCACTGTCCTGTCTGTTCTGGGCTAGGCTGGTGTCCAGCTGGAGAGGTGTGCAATTATGCCTTTCAGCCTGCTGCATCCACAGAGGAGGAGAGTGTAGGTCTTTAATGTACCACTCATGGCCAGATTCATCATTGATTTGTGTGGGCTCTAGGAGCGCCTGAAGGCTTTTTTAAGTGCAGATGAAAAACAAGTGATGAAGTAATATTGACTGTGACTTTTGTTGCAGCTTGGATATGTATGTAAAATCTCCTACACCTTATATGAAACTACTTATTTATTTCAGATGAAATATATAGGTGGTTACTATATCAACCTTCCTGAGGTTTATGAGGAGTTGAATGGAAGATGTTTCTTTTAAGCCTTTGATATCCTTAGGTCCATCTGCTTTGTAAGAGCCTTTATCCACTTCACATGCTCTTGAGTTGGAGTAAGAAAAATCCATATAATTTTGTACAAAGAGAAGAAAGGGATTAAATTTTGAAATTGCCACAGTATCCATATCCTCTTTTTCATATTAAATAAACAGGGAACCTGTTTTTAAATCCTACAAACAGTTTTGAAAACAGCTGCAAGCCCTCACAGATCTGCAACATACAATCAAGATAGTTCTTTGTGAAAACAAAATGATTCCCGAATGCACCTTTATGAGTACGTACTTGGGTACATCCAGGGCATATTTCTGAAAGAGCTTGTTCACCAATACCAGTGTGTTTCAAAGTTCAATTTTCTGGCACTTTTGAATCTGCTGCCTGAATCCATTCTGAGGATTGGAAACATCATGTGGTTTCAATAAATAAAAACACCAAATTGCCTGGGGTGCACCTGTGCCCCCTTGCTGTGCAGGCTGGCTGTGTCTCTGCCATCAGCCTGACAATTTCAATCAAGTTTTTAATGGACTCCTAGGGCTTCCCTAGTTTCTGTTCAAGCAGAGTCTGGCATCAGTCTTCCCAAGTGCATAGAAATGAAAACTTTATTTTAGCTTCTGATTGTACAGAAATTTAGTCACAGGTAGGAAAGAAATAAACTAGTCAGATGAGTGCTAAAATAGCAGGAAAGGGCTATCTTTAGAAAAAGTTCATAACCTGCATTTTGTTTTGTCAAATTAGGAAGTGCAAAGTATAGAGCAACCATAGACCAGACTTCTCTAATCTTTTTGAGATTTTGACAGATTGACAGTTTTAATTAAGAGTGTTTTGTTTAATTCTTTTTGCCTTTATACCTGAGAGTGCTCACAGGCCTATGCAGGTTTCAGATGCAATCCTGTGGTTTTTTTTTAAATATAATTCTTGGTCATTAAAAAAAAAAATTGAAGTAAATGTTATGAAGGCTTTTAATTTTCATTCCTGTTCAGGAAGTTGCCAAATCACCTTTTATGCTTACATAAGAAACTGTTGAAAATAACTTCTATTTCAAAACCTTCTTATTGTAAAGGAAGAGTGTACCATAAAACCCTAACAGTTGCCACTTTGCAATAATTATGGGCTAATGATCTCTTCTGTTTTAAGTAAAAGAAGCCATTGTGATTGCCTTTCAGTGTTAGGTTTTTAACAGCAGCTGTTGTAGCAATTGGTACAGGTTGAAGTACTGTGATCTATATGGAATAGATGTTGGAGTTTTATAACAAAAAAGGTATTCAGTATCTCTTACTATTCTTCAAGGACTTACACTGTATTATTCCTCCATACAGTAGGTGGAGACAAAGACCTAATGAATTTTATAATGTCTTGGACTGCTTTTATTAGCAATGCTAGGTCTCTCCTGATTTTTTGGTATTATTAAATACCTCTATAAAAATAACAAATACTAAACAATTTTGTTCCAAAGGCTGTTAATTTATGTTTACCTTAAGTGCTCTAATTCTTTCTCTGGCTACTATCGATAAATTGTTTCTTTCAAATATAAGGTCTGATTGGGAGATTGAGAAGATATCTGTGAAACCTTCTGTGCAAGTTCAGATGTATCTTAGGCCCAAAAATCCAGAGGTCAAAGCACGCCCAGGACTGACTTCAAGTTTGAACATATCTAGAAATCCCCAGTGGTGTAGGAGTTGGATCTCTGTGCAGATGGGAAGATTGAGGTGTGGTCTGCCTCTGTTTATAATTTGAATTTGTGTGTGTATATATGTTTATATAATCCTGTGTGTGTTTACAGGTAGGTGTTTGTGTGCTTACAGCATGTTTGGTGGCATACAGAATATAGTGTTGGCATCCTGCCTCTGCCTAAATTTAACTGAAATCTTACAATGTAATTTGGAGTAGTGCGAACAAATGGGGTATAACCTGTAAGGTGGAAGGAAAGGTTTTATTAGCTTTTCAGAAGGAAAGTGGAGCTTGCAAGTTTCTCAGATCCATTGGTTGACTGTTTCAAGTAAGAAATAATCTGTAGATATATTTCTGCTTTAATCTTCTTCTTAATATCATTTACACTGGGGTGCTAGATGCTTCTTTGTTGGAGGAAGTCTCTCTGCTATATGCATCATACCACATGTACTGAAGTTGATTGAAATAGTCATGCCAGAGATGGATTTCCAGATGTATAACAGTACAAGGTATGTTTCTCCTCTTCTGTTTGATGCAAAGCAGGTTGTCTTAGGAGAGAAGGCTTTGTCACATCTGTCCCTTGTGCTCAGCTAAGGTTACAGTTTGACATTAACCTGTGATTTCAGCAGATCACGGAAGGATTGCCTCGTTCATTCATGTCAGACTGGTCTGTTGAAAGTTTGTGCTTCTTAAGAAATGAAGAGTTTAGCTAGTAAGGTATGTTTGTGACAGCATAGATGCAAGAATGCGAAGTGGAGTTTAACACAGAAAGGAGGAAGTGGAGAAGAAGCTGCATGTCAGGGTAGATCAAATGACCTGAATTCAGAAGCCATTTAAGCAAACCCTTTAAGAAGGGATTTCTTCCCACTTCAAAGCTTGAGAAGGATTGCTGTCAAGTGTGCTCTGTTGTTCTTCCTCCACCTGTGAGGGGAGAATGTTTGCCTTCTTAAAAGGGATACCTGGGAATAAGTTTAAAGCAGGAGAATGAGTTGTTCTCTGTTTGGTTTGTCATTATGCCACATAGCTTTCTGCGTATGGGGCGTATCTTTCAATTTCTCTGGAATCTCTTCACTGGAATCCTGACAAAATCTCCATCTCATGCAGAAGAGTTGTGTGTGACCTGATTTTTTTACTTGTGGGCAGTATATGCTATAGAAGGCCAAAATGCATGTTGTTATTAAATACAGTT
Source organism: Elanus axillaris (assembly GCA_026212715.1). Taxonomy (NCBI): domain Eukaryota; kingdom Metazoa; phylum Chordata; class Aves; order Accipitriformes; family Accipitridae; genus Elanus; species Elanus axillaris. The sequence goes on along the minus strand of JANZLQ010000002.1, from coordinate 33,981,533 downwards.
CAAATGAAGAGGCAACAAGCAGAGTGCTTTTCCAAAATTAAGTCAACACAGGCTTTGGGGGTAACTGATAAATATGTGCAAAGTCAAAGCCTGCCACAGTATCATGTCTGTTGTGGTGAAGTGGGTGTTTTGCAGGGCATCTATTTGAATAAATCAAAATATCCTCTAGTAAACATTAGTGGGAAGCTAAGAATGACATACAAGTGGGTGTATGGATCTTGCCACTAGTGATGCAGAGAGCTTGTCTTTCCAGTGTCGTTCAAGTGGAGGCAAAGGGCAACATTGGATTAGAAAGTCTGAACATCTCAATGTTGCTTTAACTCTCAGGGACAGAAGCAGCATTCAGCTCTTCAAATGCAGCGTGGTATTTTCCAATTTTGACCTACTGAGCTAATCACAAGGATTGAACAGAAATCCTGACTTGGAGAATAAATGATGGTAGTGAGTGAACATGCAGTCAAACAACACTGTTACTGCTTGGTACAAGGATGACTTTTATTGGTCTCACTTAAAGTTATGGTTCATTAGGGTTTCTTGTATGCTTCTTTAAGAGTCTAATTTAATTTAAAATGTCAAGATCTGTGTAATAAACTGAGTTAGATCATTAACAGACATAAACTATTATATTCATGAGGCTTGTGGCACTACTTGCTGTAAATCCAGCACAGTGCGTCTGAAACTAGGAATGCTGCCAGGGCTGGGTGCTCTGGAGGAGCCATGCTTTTGATGTATCCATCTGAACTTTGCTAGATTGAAGAAATAAGATTTTGAAAAGCCCAGAGCCAAAAGGGGATGGTCAAACTGATGGCCTGTTCTCTGGCTGTATCTACCTGCATCTACTCTTTGAACACAAGGTGCTAACTGAAAGATGTGCTCTCTAAGTGAGCTTGTGTAAAAGCGCCCACATTCTGTGCTCTTCTGGGCTGTGTCAGAGGATCTTGCATGAAGCAGGGACGTTTGTAGTTTTTGGATTGAACATGTGAGACCACAACTTCCTCCCTTCCTCTGTGTACTCCATCCATTTGCAGAGGCTTCCCTTCTATTTTTCCTTAGCTCTTAAGGAGAATATATGGGGTCTATATCGTATCTTTGCCTGGAACTGTGATCTGGCACTCCAAAGAGAGCTTGTGAATGCTTGCACTGTGTTATACACCAGGGAAGTTGCGGGAGAGGTGGGTTTGGTAAGATGTGAATCTGATCATAGGCTAAGTGGACTTGGCAGAATCCCTGTGGGTTCAGGTGCTCAGTCCCTCTGAGTGACTGCCAGAGCAGCTGGAGCGTTGTCTGGTGAAAAAAATCTCTTGAACAGGTGAATTTTTAAAGGGGTGCCCAACTGTATTGTGGACAAATGTGGCCTCTAATACTTTGGTTTCTTTAATTTACTTGAGAGAATAAGCTGCTTTTTGCATATTCTTTCATTCTGCCTCTTTGTGCAAATTAAGTGCTTGGCCTGTTTGCTGAGACCCCATGCAAAGGTGTAAGTTTGGGGTTTTGAATGCCTATGTGCTGGAAAACAGACATTCACAAATTATTTAGCTGAATGTACAGCTTTCAGTATGTATGGCTTTCCAATTCAAGCTGATGACCTCAAAAGACACTGTCTCAGAAGTTATCAATGGCTGGAGCCATTCACATTCTTTCGTTTTGTGTGCTAGTCATTGTGCATGGAGGAGCACTAGTACATCACTGCTTGTAAGGGTTTTAACCAAACTCAGTGAAGAAACCTTTCGGAATATACTGTTTAATATATATAAAGTAAAACCAATTAATTTCTCCCTCCACTTCCATTCATAATAATGCAAAATAAGAACTTCTTAAGTTCTGTGTTGGGATTTTTTTTGTCTATTCCTTACAGATGAAGGTAGCTTTTATAATAATTTTTCTGGAATGAAGAAAATAATGGAAACTATGCTTTCTGCATGTACTTATGCTTCTAAAATTAATTGCTTGACTCTTAATAGAAACTGCAACTAAGTAGTAAAAAACCAATAGATGTAATGAAATAACATTTGTATAATTTCAATGGCATTCTTTTCTGTGTGTTAAATATTTCATATAAAAATATAGAAATGGATCAATATACATGCCATCCGATTTATTGTTTTTCAGTATATTAATTTCACTTATGTTCCTCTATAAATGCATGTATGCAACTTATACATTGTATTATTCATATTCTATATATCAATAACAAGCATGATTGATGAGGAAGAAAAAACCCAGCAAGTTAGTATATTTGGGTATCTTTTCACTTGTTTAAAAATGCTGTTGGAAATTGAAGGATAATGAATGGTGTGCTGTCTTTTAGTTTCGTTTTTAAGGATGGCATGCGGATAATATCTGGTAGGCTTGAAAAATGAAGCTGCCATAGCCACAAACTTTAGGTTAGGGCAGAGAGATACGAACAGTTGCTAAACACAGACCTAAGACACTGGGATGGACAGAGCTTTTCATTCCAGTGTATAGTTAAATGTTTTTGTTGGCTTTGCTGTTTCTGTTGGCTTACATTTAAAGGAGGCAGACTACTCTATGAAAGGAAGAATGAAGTGTCAAAAGTGGCTGGAGGGAGACTTCTTTGAAAGTTATTGAATTTGTGAGCCAGTAAGTAAGTAGGCAAATGTAGTGTTAACTTAGAAGGAAGTAAATTTCATTTGTGCATGCTGTTTTGTTCACAAAGGGCCAAATCCTGAGAGATACTAAGGATTAAGTGTTTTTTGATAAAATGTTCTTTTTTAGATTCAACTTCAAGTTGTCTTGGGTTTTCTTCTCCAGATATGCTTAAGATTTGGCTCTGTCTTTGACAACTCTAGTTTTGCTCAAATTATTTATCAAACTGCTTTGTAATGTCTGACTCAAATGCACGTAACATTTGCCTAAAAAATGTGTTTTGGTAATGAAAGACTTTGCTTGAGGTCTCTGCTATTAAATCTTTGCTGAGGGGCAGGGAGAGGCTGTGAGTTTTTTTTGGTGAAGTTAATAAAATGTGTGGATTAGTGAAGTGCTGATTAGTGAGCTTCTATTGTAGACAGAAACATTCCTGCCTTAGCTGAAACCCAGATGGAAAGCTGCCCGCCTCAGATTGCGGAAAATGGTTTATGTTGCTCGTTTGCTGTAGTATGTTGCTGAGGTTGCAGCAAAGTGAATCTTACTAATGTCTTGAAGTGTAATTAACTCTGTTGTTCAATGTAAATATTTGAATACTGCTCATTCAGTCTCTACAGGGGCCTGTTTAAAACAATTTTTGCCGAAGAGCTCAAAGGCCAGTAGGAATGTGTATGCATTAATAAACTTCTCTTTGTCCTGGACTTGATCCAGAGCTTATAGAGGGCAAATGGGAAGATCTCATCCTATCTGATGTATTTACAGTAGAGCTCAGAGCGCTTGATCAAGGCTTCATTGTGCTGTCATTGTGCCTAGGGTTTAGTTTAGATACGAAACAGAGTGCAGGATGTGGACACAACAGGCAAAAGGATCAAGGGTACTGGAAGGGCTGGGGGAGAAAAAATGAATGGAGTTCATCAGAAAAATAGTGGACTATGTTATCCTCATATGTTACATAAAAATGATGGCTTTTTTAAGGTGTAGCGCTTTCATTTTTGTTCCCAAACATCAGCTTAAATGCTCAGAAATAATGTTGGTCAAAACAAAACTCTCAGGGAAATGAAGTTATATTTTGTGGCAGTCATCGTCTTTTGGGGCGGTAAAAAAAAATGTGTTTTCTACCAAAAGTTTTGTCTGTTTTTTAAAAAGAAAATCCTCATTTCTGAGATCTGAAATACTTCTTTCAGAAATAGAATGTGCTTCCTTTAGGAAATGTCAAATTGCTTCCAAGGCATTTAATGTTATATTCTCTGGGACTGGGCTCCCTAGTATACCTGTTTTCATACTGTCTCCCATTTCGAAGACTGTGATCCTCCCTGCTTAAGAAAGTAAAACTGTGGCAGGGTAAGAATGCAGCCATTCAGTAACAGATTGCCAGCTTTCATGGGCCCAGGCTACAACTCCCATAAGATACACTGGCAGCATTTCCAAATGAAAATATCTCTTCTGCCAAAGGGGATTTTTTTGTTTGTTGGCATTTTGAATTTTCACTAGAAATGCCTTTCTATTTATCTCTGGTGAACTCTGCTTCTAAGCAGCTCTCCTCAGTTTCTGCAGCAGTGAATACAAGCAGGATTCTGTAGTAATTGCACAACAGGGGAAGCAGCACAGCCCAGACAGTGCTAGGAACTGAGAATCAGATTTTCATTATATTTCTGGCTTGCTCTAGTAATGTTCTTAGTAATTCAGTTTAGTCTATGTTAATTTTTACCCCACTGTAAAATATTCTATAATAATGAATCATCTCCTATGGATGTTTTCCATTTTATTATTTTCTGTGAAAGTACCTTGAGATCCTTGGATCTTAAACCACTGATTATTCCTGTTAATGGTATTATTCAACTTGGTCTTCAGATCACTGGCAGAGCTGCAGACAAAGGTAAGCAGCATATTGGAGATGTTTGTCTGTGGCTTTAAAACTGCTTATGAATTAACTTTTTGCTTCCTAAAGATGTGTGCTCTGTATCTGCAATGAAAATAAATACTGAGATCAGTGAGGAACATTGGTGTGATGGTAACTCAGTAGCATGGCATTTGCCATAGCTTCTGAATTGCTAACTTGCTCTGAAGTAGAGGTCCATAGGAAACAGGCACCTTCGACCTGGCTGCTGCAGTCTCTGTGAATGATGTTCATCATGGAGATGTGATCTTTGCCTTTCTCTTTGCCCCAACAGAAGTCAAAGGAGCAGGACGGGCTTGGGGGAGCTGGCAGTAGCTGCAGTAAACCAGCAGTGCAGCTTTACTCCCTCTTCAGAAATTTACTGTTTAGATGTTAAGTCAGTGCTGCATCTTCCTGGGATCTTGGTCAGTGGCTCTGAGTGGGTGACATCTGGGCAGTATCCACATGGAAATGCCCCATTCAAAACATTTAAAAAAAAAGGGGGGAGCCAGAAATGGAAAAAGTGGTGTGGGGGAGAGTTGTTTGAGGGTTTTTTGTTATTTCTGGAGGTTTTAGGTCACTAAATAAAAGTTCATCCTAAAGAACTACAGTCTAAAAAGACAAGGTGGACAAGAGATGGGAAACAGTAGGTCTTACTGATTGGCAACTAAGGCACAGAGATGGGAATAACTTTCTCAGCGACACACGGAGCAGGGATAACTGAGTTCAGTTCCAAGTCATTCATCCCAGCACAATAGTGTCTTTCCTCTCTAACCTTGACTAAAACAAACCTTACATTTAAAGCCTTTTTTTCTTCCCTAGTAGAGGGTTAAGTGGGGAGAGGGGAGGAAAAGTGTGTTAGAGAGAATTTGTATTAGCTGTGGTTTACTCTGTAGGGATAGACTCCCAAGCTGTTCTGTTCTGCATCAGATCATCACAGAGAAATAGCTAACTTGCTGGAGGAAATAAATAGTTATATGTGTTTGAGTAGTTACTGTATCATGCCCGTGGGGAGCTTTGTGAAAGCAGAGTCTGAGTGACTACACCAATCCTTGTGGAAAATCCCAGGATTAGGCTGATCTCCTTAACAATGTGCCACTGCCTGTTCTGATGTGTGTATGACTGAAGATGCAAGAATACATCTCCTCAGTTTGCATATACATTATCTGTGGGTGTAAACCTTTGGGCAACTTGTCAAATAACTGCTGTTGACATAAACCATTGCTGTGTGTCAGCAGCAAAGAGAATGGGAGAGATCATTTCACTTTTAGTACTTTGTGTCATGTCAAGAAAAGTAGAAATTGCCCATCCCATAAGGGAAGGAGGTGGCGGAAGGAAGCTTGCTTGGTGGTTGTTTGGTGCGCTAGCAAATACATCTTTCATCTCATTCCAAGGTGTCACTGGATGCCAGGTAAGCAATGTGCTCTGGAGTTGCATAACAATTCACCCCAAGTCATTAGTGATTTATTTTTTGAAGCTATGCTCCTTCACTCATAACACCTCTGGTATGAGATAACTTGCTGCCAGAACTTTGAGGACAGATTTATTGAAGACTCACAAACTGAGGCCTTAATCACACAGCTGGGGTGGGGCATGTGAGTCTTGGATTGTTTGGTCAGCCTTGCAGTGTCTCTAGGACACTTACCAGTCAAAGCACTAAATCTTCTTGGTTGCTCTCTACTACTACTTTGGTACCATTGAGTTGTCTTTGTTTCCAGCTGAATGAAAAGAGTTTTGCTAAGCCGGCTTGGTTTAAGTCTGGTCTAGAAATTTGCTGACCACATGGGTATTGCCAGGTGGTGTCCTTGAAAGCCCTTTGGGTCATCATCTGATGCAGACTTTTGAAGTTTTGACCATGGTGAGTTGGTCTTCTCAATATGTTACCTGTGTTACGCTACAGCCTAGGAACTGACAAGCGCTGTCAGTGCTGTAGAAATATAAGTATTAAGGAGCTGACCTCTCCTAAACAGACAAAACTGATTTCCTAGAGAAGTCTAGGAAAAAAGGATGTTGCATGCAAGCACAATGAATGATGCAAGTGTTGGAAACAGTGATTTAATGGCACTACTTTGTTTTATAACTGTGTGATGTCTTGGGAAGAGAGCAGCTAAGTGGAGCAATGGTGGAGGAGAGGAGAGAAGGATGAATGCAGCTCAGGCAGTGTGAGCAAGACAAAATACAGTCAAAGGGGAGAAGTATCTGGAGGATAATCTACTGTGGCCAATCCACAAGTGGCCAAATAATTGTAAATCCTGCTCTGATGATATCAAAATCCACCCACTTAGCTCTTTGCCAAAGGCCGTTTGTGGCATTTTTGGCAGAAGGCACAAGATAAAACTTGATGGGTTTTTTTTTTCCTAACCCATTTGAGTTTCAGGGGGAAGCTGGAAGTGCTGCAGAGGAGGTCTTCTGACCTGGGACGGAGGGGAAAGTCCCAGCAGCACAGCTCTCCATCTGGGCTTTGTTGAGTGGAGTAGTGGAGCTGCACTCTCCTCTTGTTATCTAGTTCCCACAGTGCCGCAGAGTTGCTCCGAGTACTTAAAAATCTTTCTCCATGATGCTTTCCCTTCTCAATCTGTTCTGTGTTTCAGCTGTAAGATTCATTTGTGCCAGAGGCTGTCAGAATATAGTGTAGTAGACCCTGGATACAGATCGTGTCTTTTGGGGAACCTGTAATGTAAATAGCTCTCTCTAAGGGATCAATGCAAGCTAAACTCAGCTGAGAATCTGGCTTGGAGCTAGTTAATTTTTTCTCTGTTATACTAGTTTTTCACTAGATGCAAAGCATTACAGTAACATTTTAAGGGACTGACTAAGAGACGTTGCTTTTCGTACTAAATTACATATCTCATAACTTTTTCAAGTTCATGCATAAATGTAGCATCAGACTGAAAATAACCGATTTTTTTCCCCATTGTAACTTTTTCAGGACAGTATGTGCAGAAAGAAAGATTAATGCTTTCAGACATACTATGAGGAATCATCATGTGAGGGTTTTTAAGGTTATACTGACTTCTGAGTATGCAACTTCTGCATTAAGAAAAAGGATCTCTCAAGTAGGAGTTTTCTATAAGAGTGACTCATGAAGCTTTTTGGAGATGTTTATCGTTGTAGTAAGTGAGTCTTCACTGCATACTCTGCCTCTGATCTATGTGGCTCCATATCATGAATAAGTATTTGTTTTGAGATCCCTCTGACAACTTTACCAAGATAACATATGTGCATACCTAATAAATATTTTTTTAAAAAGAGACAAACCCAGCACTATTGTGGTTTGCAGTCTTTTGGACTGTTTTGTGGGACCAATGTAGATTACATGGCTACTTGCCTTTTTCTTCCTGCTTTTGTTAGTTAGAAACTGGACTGTTAGACTGTGCTCTTAACCTGTTGCTTCTTGTGCTGCAGCCTAAAGGATTGCCTCCAGACTACAAAATGCCCCGATTTTATTTTTATCAAACAGAAATGGCTGTACTTTCAAATTTTCTTAGAAGGTATCAGCAGCTGACTGAAGAGGAGGTGGGAACTGGAGGACTGTAAACATTGTAATAGTAAAAACTGATTCTCCAGGAGATACAGAAGGGTCAGTTGGAGGAAGGGAGAAATGCTTAGGAAAAATTGTCTGTAAGAGCCTTCACTTTCTTCTGACTTTGACAAGATGTCTTGTCTTGGTAACTAAAAATGGTCAATATATTTGGAGTGTTTTAATGGAGTTGTTGGAAATCCAATTTGGAAAGAAAATTATGGTTTGGGGCAAACTACTGTATTTCATGCCTGAAGTATTTCTACCCATTACTACTTTGGGGCAGATTCTTTTGAATACAGAACCCAGTCATAATTTGTTTCCAATTGTCAAGACATTCTGTGAAACACAGCTGTCTTCCTCTGACCATGGCCTACCACAATTGCAAGAGTTTTTCATTGAATTAAGGAAACTGCAAATGCGTACTAGCAAAATCTGTGCTCAGAGTCCCAAGGCAACAAATTTCTGAAAAACTGGGAATGAAAAATTAGAAAACACGTAACTAAGCACCTTATTGTTACCTAATAATTGTCAGTGAGTTCATAGCAGTGAGACAGATTGCTCTGTCAGTGTGTTATTCTGTGTACTGTCCTTTTTCAGTTTCCCACAAGAGTGTCCTCCTTGTGTGCAACTTTAGTTGTTTCGTGGTTAGTACTCAGAGCAGATGCCTGCAAAATCACATTACGCTTGATGGAGGGCGGTAACTGGCTTTTGTTCTTTGTTATTTTTACTTAATGTAAATAATTTGATGTGGGTTTTTTTGTGATGCAAAACTGTATCAGTAAATTAACCTATGTCTAATAACTGGACCACCATAAGAGTGTGGACTGCAAAGTGTCAGTCGTGGATGTATAGATACTGACTGTAAAAAGGTTAAATCTGCCTTGCATACCTTAGAATATTGTAATTTTTATGTGTTTATTGTGTAGTCTTCAGTCTTGGTTTACAAGTTTTTCTTTGCATGCATATTGCAAATGAAATATGAAGAAAGCAGGCACGTTGCAAATGAAATAAATGTTTCATTCTCAAAAATGCACATTGGACTGTTCTGAAAAATTACTTTCTAGCCAGAGCATAAGAACTATGGTTATTCCCAGATCAAATGAATTAAAGCCTTACTTGAGCAGGTGTGGCTTGAATCATTGGTGACAAATATTTCTCTAACACAAATAGTAATCTGTCCTTTTTCTAAACACAAAGAAAAGAGAGAGACAGGGGAACAGTCAAAATTTTCTTAGAATGCCTGCATTAAGATCTTTGGAGGTCTCCAAGCTAAAAGGACTGGGTTGACAAATAGATGTGAGACATGCTAAGAATGTAATAATGATGCTCTTGGTTAATATGTCAGTGTTTTCTTCTTACCTTGAGAGCTGAACTACTGCCTCTCATAACACTGTCCCTGTTAGTGAAAGTAAAATCATTAATGATCAGAATGTAAACAGGGAGAGCTCATTTGCCTGAGTTAGACGCCTGTGCAAATTTATGATTTCTCCTCTTGTGATCCCCACTGTGTCAGTCAGCTATCGGTGTAGGCCGTTTCAGTGCCATGTCTTATGCTAACATTAGTTCACAAACCTGGTTTTGGTTTCAACTGGTAGTAAGTTAACTTTTCTTCTCTAAACTAATTTGTTCTGAGATTATATGCCTTTTTTTTGGTTTGTTTCTTTTTTTAAAAACTAAGGTCCCCAAAGTGTCCTTTTTTCATTTGTTTGTTTGCTTTTGTAGCAGTAGATGCATAATCCTAGTACCAAAGCAAATAAACACAAAAAAGGCACTGTCCAGGGATACAACTTCAGCAGGCATAAATTTTTAGAAGTCATTGTGGTACTATCACATTTGAGCTGAAAAATCTGTTCTTTTTCAAGTTACGATCTAAGCAGGCACACGGAATACTTTGCAAGAAATAATTGGCTATTCTTCATTGGTGAAAATTATCACAGTACTCCCTGGGAACTGCATGAACCCTTTGCATATCTATTAAAAAATCTAAAAGAGGAGCTGCTAAGTGTGGTTTGTAGGAGGGTTATAGAGCCCCTGTATGGATCCTGCTGTAGGATAGAAATGCATCACAACTTTTAGCATGTTTATCATACCCTGCTGGTTAGAGAACTGTAGACTGAGAACTGAGGCACAGGGAAACCAGATAATCTTCCTGAAATTTATTTTATGTCTCATTTCAGAACACTCACACTAAAGGAGAGAATCGACTAAATAAATTTTGCATATTAGGACAGAACAGTCCATCTGCCTTTCTTCCAACACAGCCCTCAAGCTATTGCTCTTGGCCCTCACCTCATCTTGTACATTCTCATCTTTCAAAACCTGCAAAATGCTAGAGTTTACCTGGTGCTTTCAGCTCCACATGTTCCTCCTGAATATTGGTGCAAATTAGTTAGGGGTTTTTATATTATTATTTTCTATCAGCTTCCTGTGACTTACATCTGTTTTCAGCTTTAGGGAAGAAAGAAATCTCAGATATAAGTAATCTGGCTGGGAGGTGCTACGTGATTGAGGAAGGTGGCTTCTCACAAAGCTGGGGCTGTGGAGTGTGGCCAAGGTCACTTCTTAACGTGGTATATATAAGAGCAAATTCCTCCATACTAGGTGGCTGCATGACCATCACGCTGATACCGAAGTAACTAGCCAGAACTCAGCAATGCTGGGGGAAGGTCTCGAGCACTGAGGCATGCTGGTTGCATATTGATTAATTCTCTGTACTTTCTTCTTGAGTCTTATTCTAATCTTTCTTTCTTTTCTGTTTTTATCTCTGTTATGCGACCTGCAAATATTTGGAACTGATACACTCATGCAGTCTTTTGGGAGAACCTTTCCTGTGACTGAAACTTGGGGATTTATTCACTGACACGAAAGGAGAAACAACAATAGAGTTGTGCAGAGAGTAGTGCAGTGGCAGGGGGGCGGCAGTGCTGTTGAGACAAATATCACCACTTCATCCCTGTGTTGCCTGATATGGAGTGACACAGAGACCGACATTACCTTAATCCATCAACAGCTGTAGTCTTGGACACAGTGGCTCACTTTTTGACTGTGGAAATCTGTCCATTTTCTGCCCAGTCTGTCCATTTTCTCTCTTCTTAAAATGAAATAGCACAAAGGACGTTGGTGAGTACGTGCAGCTGCATAGGTGGGGTCTGCACTACCATGCCACTTTGTGAAGAGCGCAGTGGGAAGCTATTCGGTATTGAGTGTTGCTTTTCTATGTGCTAATAAAATAGAGTATTCAGGACTCTCTGCATCTTGCAGTGTGATTTGATTCTGAATTATGTGGAGGACTGGCTGTACCACCCCAGCAGTCTAACAGGATATTAAAGTAAATTTAAATTTAATGTTTTTTTTAAGCTCCTTTAGTCAGCTAAATGATGAAAAGGGGCTGCTTGTGTAAAAAGGGATATGGCCTTTTGAATTTTCAGCTCTTACAAAGTTGCAATTTTTCCTTTTCTCATGAAATTGCATTTTTTGAATCTGCATGAAAAATGGCAGAGGAGCTGCACGCAGATCAGCTTGTGCTGGCAAACTATTTTTTCTTTTAAATGACATTCTCTAGCCTACTTCTGCAAGGGTGTGAATCTTTTTTCAATCATACTGGTCTGACAGCAGCTTCATCAGAGTTAAGTCTTAATCTGTGTTTTCGGCTGGTGAAAACTTGCTCCTTGCTTTGATTAAAGAAGTGTTGCCATTTTCTCTTTGACATGCAGTTACTGTCATGTCAAGAAGAGTGGAAAAACACTAATGCCTCTGCCCTGCAGTTAAGGCTCATTATCATGCTCTGCAGTTAAGATTCACCCATTCATAAGCAAGAAACCTAGGGAGGCTGCGGAGCCCCACGTACTTCTTTCTCAAGTTTTGCTTGTGCTTGAGCATGCTCCTGACTCAACTGTTGGTGCATGTTTGTTGTAGAGCTGCTGACCTCTGAGTCAGTTGAAAGAGTCCATGTCACAGCCTTAACTTGTTCTTGTTTACAACAAGGCCTGTATTACCATATAGCTGGTGATCTTAGCCATGGCCAGCTGAGATGGTGCTATTCTCAAATGTAAGTATGGCCACAGATGGATCTTAACCTAACCTCTCAGTTGAAATTTTTCCTTCTGTATTTTCTACCCATAGTTTCAGTACCTTTGGAGAGAGATTTCTGAGGAATACTTAGCATGACCAGGTACCTGACCCTCCTGGTTTCAGTCTGAGCCCTTCTTTACATACTGCAAATGGATACTTCCATCTTCTCAATGAGATGAAACATTAATTTCAAATGACTTGTCACCTTTAAAGAATTTGTGTTGCAAGTTATCTGTCTATTCAGGCTAAACTCCAGCTTCTTTCTTTTACCTATTTTTAAATTATTTTGCAATTATAACTGTGTATAGATGACACTCATATCCTGTTGTAAACTACTGTGAAACTCCCCTTCATAGGAGACTGCAATTCAACCTTTTTCAAGTACTGCATAGTTTTATAAAATGCTTTGGGTTGGTGCAGCTGTGTAAACTAGGATTTTTGCCTCTGCATCTTAACAGAGTTTCTTTATTTATTGCTAATTCTGGGCACATAACATAAATATACTATTGCTTTTAGTGAGATGTGGACTGGGGATTTCAGATTGACATAGGTTTCTCTCCTGACCCCTCAAGGTTCTGTAGTTTTGTAAACAACTCAATTTCAGTCTGAACTTCACTGTAAAATGAAAATAAATGAAACCAGTTTCCCACCTGGTTTTGTTTATGATGTTTGTTGAAATTCCCAGGAGATTGTACATAGCTGGTCAGAAATACACTATCAGGTGGTCCAGTCTTGCCCATTAAGATAATTTTTTTTTTTTTTCCTTTGGGGTCATGGCAGGGAGGGGAAGCTGATGAGAGAGAGAGAGAGAGAGATTTACTGTGACTGGCAGGGAGGAGATTTACTTCTCTTCCATGACAGCTCACATTTTCCTCTATGTTCTTCCAAGACTGTGTTCAAAGTTCTTCTATTTTGGACTAATCGAGATTTGGTAGCTAGAGCAAAGCTCACCCATCATGTAAGATGCCAAATGCTTTCAAATTCATTGATCTCAGTGGAACATGAGGGAGCGCAGCCATCAGCACTAGCATTTCAGTTTTTAAACATTTTCAGGCTTTAAAATGGGCTATTAATCTTGGCTCTGGCAAAGCATCCAAGGACGTCAGCAGTGTGTGATATGTCCCATAAAGTGTAACTTCTAGGAATCCTTTTTTTTTATGTGTAGAGCGTGTCAAGGCTCATGTTCTGTTTGCATTTAGTCTAACGACATCTCAGAATGTGTTATTTAGAGCACATTTAAAAAAAAGATTTTGTTAGCATACACCCAGTGTCTGGGCTAACGTGGTTACCTTAAATCAAAATACAGCTGGACTCTTAGATGTATAGGAGTTCAGTGCTTTTTATAGAAAATGTTTGTTTTGAAATAAACAAAATGGAAGTTTAGAGCAAAATCTCCCTCTTTATAGTTTATACCATAACTTCATGTGCTTTCACAAAAAAACTTGCAATCCTTGTCAGTCTACTTGAATTAAAAAAGTATTGGTACTTTTAGGTGAGAAAACAGCAGGGACGCACAGTCCTTTAGTTTGGTCTAGCAAACCTAAACAACAACAGAGCTTATGGATCCTGGGCAATACATGACCCTATAATAACAAAGGGATGTGGCATGAAGTGTGCACAGGGAGGTTGTTCTTCAAAGCAGCAGACTGCGCTTTCAACTTTCTAAGGGTTTCAACAATGTGATAACAATGAGAATTGTACTTTTAAGTGCACTGCACGTTCCAAGACCACGTGAAGAAAATTTGGCTGTTGTCATGACGTGCTGCTTTGTAAGAATCGTAGTTGCTCTGCAAGTACTTATCTTCAGGCTTGTGCCAAGGATTAACCCATGGGTTAAGGCCAAAGGGTCCTGATCTGTTGCCCATTAAAGTCAGCAGAGACCTGCATTGACTTCAGCAGTTCCTGGATCAGAGCTGGGAATCATGATATGAATGCAGCTCTTAGTCTGTCTTGGGTTTTCAGTGTGACCTGGAGGAATATCACTTTCCTCTCACTTCACTTGATTTTGGGCAAAGCTGTTACTCTTCTCTGTGCCTCACCAAGAAAAGGAGGCTTAAAAAATCATTAGTATTTCAAAAGTGCTCATTCCAGAGAGGGGGGCTGTAGAAGCAGAGCGGTAAATCCTGCTCTATTGGAGCTGTCCAAATATTATTGCTTGTATTGAAAGAAAGCTCTTAAATGAAGGCTGGTGTTCAGAAGCCAGTACAGCCCGAGATTCATCACAACATCACTGATCTTCTACTAGAAACATGAAGCTTGTCCGTTGACTTAGTGTGCTTTCACACAAACACAAGTGATGAACTTCAAGCTTCTAATTTAACTATTCATGTCTCTGGAGGAACATATTTTGTCTCTGTTTTATGGATATTCTCATCCCTCTTTTTAAATGGTGCTGTGTTTTGTTCAAGGTAGGTCTAGAGTACATAACTCCGGAAAGTATTTTTTAGATTTAAAAATAGATGTCACAGCATAGTCCCTGTAGAAGTCCCCATTTACTCATTCTGTCATAGTGAAAACACAGTTTATCTTTCCTGAAGATATATAGAGCTATATATGTATATATAAAATGGGGAGCAATTAAAGCTTTCACTGACTTGATTCAGAAACTGTTAAAGACATGCAGATTTCTTTTCATCAGCTCCTGTTGGTCTTTGGTTCAAGCCCTTCCTTCCCTGGTTAAGTATTTTTCAAGGTATTGTTTCTCTATAGGAAGATCTTACATTCGTTGCAACATGGATTTTTATTTCAGCTTTTCAGCTGCAAATTCAAAGCAGAAATTAATAAAAAGTACAGCAGGGTGATGTGAATTTGTTACTACAAAATATTTGTATCTTTTCGTCTGAAGTCTGTGCGTAGCCATATATCCTCCATAGAATGAAAGCAAAGTAGAAAGCTTCAGGCTTTCTTGGCAAATTTTGGAATAATTTACTTCTAGTCAGTTTGGCATTTCAGGCTTGGAGCAGCTGCAGTTCTAGCAGCTCCCACTGGTTAAGCCTCTTAAATTTTTTCTTTTATTTTTACTACCTTCAAAATAAATGTTAAATGCTCCGATCCTGTTCAGCTCTGAATGAATTGGACCTACCTGTAAGACTATTCTGGGAAAAATTGCCTCTTTAGAGCAGCTTCATATTAGCGTGCTTGTTTTGTAGGGAAAGGGGAAAAGAACCTCCTTCCCTTTGAAATCCTCCAGACTTAGCTCTACAATTCTTCCTTGTGGCCAAATACTTTTTGTGTCTCATCTGTTCCATGCTGCAAATCAGGGCTCTAAAGATCTCATGATCTTTGGAGGAGGAGGAAGGTCTTGCAAGCCCAGGTTAATTATTGGTGGAGCATTACTCCACAAAATGACATCACTGCATGCCAGAAACAGTCTGTAGGCAAGCACTCTTCAGTTCCTGCAACCGAATCAAAGGTTCCCAAAACACCTTTTGGTTACTTGATTGCCATTAAACCAGCTAGGTGTACTCATGGGCATCCTAACTAAAATGCTCTGGCATTCCTTTTAGGCTTTTGCAACACCAAATCATCCTAGAAAGCTGTTCAAGAGGGTCAGAATTCTTTGAAAAAAAACAAAACAAAACCACCCCAAAAAAGCAAATGCCACAAAACAAACAAACCAACCCCAACCAACACTGTCAGTGAGATCTCAAATGAGATAAATATTTGGCAAGCTGGATATGTGAAGACTAGTGTCACACATGCTTGCATACACAGGACAGGCTGCAGTATGGAGTGCTGCATTTAGCCAGATGTTTGACCTGTGGTGCGTGCATGGAAACATTTGAGCATGTAAGTTATCATTTTGCACTGGGACCACTTAAACTTGAAATTTCCAATGACAAATTGAAGAATACTTCTTTTTAAGTGGCAGTGCAGTAATGGGAGTTAGGATTTATAAGCCCTGCCAAATTCAATAAACTTGTGTTACAGCCTTTTAAAATTGTTATATCGAACGCTGCTTATAAAGAGCTATCTTCATTCTATTGTTTCATAATTTATTCAGTGTTTTCTTAACTGGCCCATCAGCAGAACAGTAAAAATGCCACTGAGTAAACTTTGTTTAATGGTAACCAATTTTTGTCTATGTTACAGTAATGTCTGGGGGAAGAAACAATTACCTTGTGATTTGCTGTCAAAGCGGTAAGTGCATTTTCTTTCCAGTTCATTTAGAAGGGACATCACTTTCAAGCTTTCCCTTGTTCTCTTTGTGGGGTTGTTTCCTCTTCTGCACATTTGTATGTTTTGCTATGCACACTAGAAAGTACCGGTTCAGTCCTATATCCAGGATTCATAAATAGACCCTCTGCAGTCCTCTGTGCAGTGTTGGTCTTCAGTGATGCATTATCAGTGCAGCTCAGACTCATTGCTCGGATGTTTACTGAAACCCCCCGAAACAGAACAAACCTTCCAGTGTCAGCTATTAACGCTATTTTTCTACTGGGTTTGCTGTATGAACCAACACTGATTGCTCTTTGTTTTGTTACACTTCCATCTGCAATTGCAGCACAGAGACTCGCAAAGATATGATCTATTTTCTTTTTGTACCTGTCCAAAGTGTTAGAGATGGAAGCGTTTGTGAGTTTTTGGCCACTGCATGTTGCAAGCATTTATCATGGTTATTATAATAATGTAAAAAGGCAGTTAGAAATGTTAATTGTGTCCTGAAACGTCTACAGTGCCCTGCAATTCTTCCTTTTAGTGAGTGATGGTCAGTCCCTGGCATGTTTGCTAGGATGAGAGCATTCAGAGGGACTCTCAGAATCGCTAGTGAAGTATGAAAAATCTTCTTTCCTCAAAGAGGAGAGGAGCACCTTTCACTGCCCAGCAGCACATACAGAGACTGTTTGCAGGAAGATGCTGAAGTTTCAAATACATTGACAGAAAATAGTTCTCAAGAGTTGTTTGGTGGGGGTCAGGGTTTTGGGCAGGACCCCTGTGTGCCACCGAGCTGTGGGTATCTGTAAGCAATGCAGAGCCTCTTGATTTGTATCATCTAATCCAAGATGTGCTTCCTGTACTGTTTGCATAGCTTTCTTCCTCAGAAATGCCTCCCAATCTCAATGCCCCTATTGTACGCTGAAAGGATGAAAAACTAAATTGCCCCCGGGGATTCAAGGTGTTTCCAATCTGAAGATTAGGCTGCTGAACAGCCCTAGGTTATGAATAGCCTAAACCCTTTCCTTTGGGCTCTGCGAGAAGGGTTGAGACATAATCAGAGTAGTCAGCTCCATATATCACATTACTCTTCTTGGATGCCAAAATTCTGTTACAAAAAACATATTTGGAATTCATAAATTGTTCTGCTCTTTTCTCCAGCATGCTGGCCGTTAACCACTCCAGGAATTAAACAGCTACCATTAGGTAGGCAGCATCATGTTTATAACAAATTGCTTCCTTATAGCCCACCTGCTGCTTTCAGTAATTTGAAAGCACAGTAAGTTAGATCTCAAAAGTTGTATTTTGGAAGATGATGGGGGTTTAAATAAAAGGTTTCAAATTACCACGCCTCAAATAGCTACCTAGAGAGGCAGTGTCTAGCATCTGGACTGTTACTGAATTACTGTAAGTTTCTTAATCAGCAAGGGAGCCCCTAAACTGAATGGCTGGTGGGAGTGAAACCTGACACTAAATGGACAGCAATGTAAGAAAGCTTTGTAAGCAACTCCCAGAGGAGTAGGATGAATAAGTATATCTCTAGGGAAAGAAAACCAAAGTTGCCTTTTAGGATAGAAAAGCACATTCCCTGCAATGTGTTTCCTCTTGTTTTTGTTTTTTTGGTGGGTTTGTTTTCCTCATGTGGTTTTTTAATGCCTCCAGACCAGATATTTTGGTGCTATGAATTGATGTAGCTCCTTTGGTTTCAATAGGGTTATGTTGATTTACTCCAGCTGAGGATCTGCTGTGTGAGTCTATTCTCATACTGCTGGAGTTAGCAAGTTCAAGCCCACATTTTGAGTACTTCATGCATGCACAAGAAATTAATCATAGCAATGAAGTGTGCAAAGTATGTGTGAACGTTTTTCCACAGGCAGTTCTCAAAATCCCTGCCTCTGCTATCTCCATTTAACATTGACCTTGTCTCTTCTCTCAGTTGTGCAGGTTTTACACTGGCGTAAGTCCATTGACTTCAATAGGTTTGCTCCTGGTTAACACCTGTCTGTAAAAGTAGTGTTAAATCATGCCTGTAACATTAAATCTTCTGTGTCCATGTAAAGCATCGTATTGCCAAGGCTCCTGGTTTTGGAGTTGTTATCCCCCTCCATTTAATGTAGTAATGAGTGATGAACTATATAGTTCCCATCCAACACCTACTGAAGAACAACATTTTACAGTGACTTCTGTGGATATTGGCTCAAGCTCAGATTTTTTCAGGAGTGGTTTAACATTGCCTGTTGCTAACTTCATCTGTCTCTGCGTTGTCTTGTCCGTTGGCTGAGACCTGGTGGAGTTGGAGGGGAGAGGGGCTCGCTTAAACATTAGTACTTTTTTATGATGTCCTGAACCATCATGCTGACAGGTCAGAGAGTGTAACAGTTGATACAGGGCAAAACAAGATGCCATCCATCCCTCTTTGCCTGAAGTTAGCAGTGACCATCTGAGCAGCATCAGAAACCTGAGGAGAACCTGGCTGGTGTGCGTTTCAGGGCTAGTATTATCAAACAGGTCCCAGAGCACTGCACCTCTGTGTCAGTGCAAACTGGCTCTTCACTCCCTCCACCCTTTCCTATTTCTTTTTAATTCCCAGCATAGTAGATCATAGCTCTAATCTGCTTTTCCAAAACAGAGTCAGAGGTGTGGTGTGAGCAACTTTCCATTCATTCCTACTGAGCATAATGTAGGTGGTTTCTCTCTGGAATTCAGCGCTGAAGGTGCTTTTCTACTATAGAGCTGCTGTATTTCAGGAGGTGGTAGGACAAAGCCCACCTGTCGTCGCTTGAATTTTGTGCACTCTTTTGCCCTCTCCTCAGTGCTCCATTCTTGAAGCCACTGAGCAAGAATGTGCTCAGCCTGGAGACAGCCTCTCTGTGCACCCATGTGCTTGCTGGAGCATGCAGGATCACAAACCTAGACATACAGCACGCCCCATTCTCAACAAATGTTCCCCAAAACTAAAGGTCCAAATCACCTTGGAAGATAAATTTTGAGATGGTCTCAGTCATAAAGGCACAACAAGGGAAGGAACCAGTGAAATAACCATTAAATGGATGTGTTGAAGAAAGGCAAAGAGCCTTTGGCAGCATGGTGGGGACTGGCCTTTCAAGGGGAACGTGTGAGCAAAGGAGGTCTCTTCCTCCACCTGTCCTTGCGTGACATAGGGGAGACCTTCACGAAGTCTGGAGCTTCTTTCTGGTGCTGTATTTCACTTCTGCTTTCTGTGTAGCAAAGCTTGGGAGGGGTTACCTTACCTCATTTAACAGCTCTGGCTTCAGGAGGTGCTAATTCCTGGGCAGCTTTCTCTGACTTTTGAGTAGAAGAGAAATATGTGTTCAGATAAAATATGCAAGGAACCTTACGGCCTGGCAGGTGGAGAGTCCCAAAGAGAAAAACTGGAGCTGCCAAATAAATGTTTGGCTTCCTTGAAATGCTCCACAATGGAGTATTTGTTTCAGTTCTGATACCTGAGGTATTTTAAACTGACATGGCTTAATTTAAACTTTCCTGCTATATGCACATTTTGCATGTTTGCACGGATTAGCAATGCACGCAGCTGCATGTTTGCACACATAAGTACTTTGCCCAGCTGTTTAGGCCTCCACGCTGCCAGCTATATTGATTTATTTAATTCTTCTATTGGCTGCTGAATAATGTGTGCCAAATGCAGAACTTGGATCTGCTTTATGAAATTGATATAAACAAATGTAACTGCCCTGTAAAAAGGACACTCTTCTCTTTTGGCTAGAGGAAGATTCATGCTCTGTATTTGTGCACTGGTCTGCATGGTGTCTTTCATTTTCTCATCCAAGCTGGAACTGATGGACCTGATAATGTGAATAAACAGGTTAACATTTTACTCCATATGGAATAAAAAGCGTAAAGTCTTTGTAAGTCAAAATAGATATGAGGTGTTATTTTTAAGTATGAGAAGCAGAAGTGTACTTATGTTTTGATTCAAAGTCCTCTCCTTTCCATCAGTGACAGGAATAACATGAGCTCAGATCACTGTGGTTACTGAGAACTGCATTTAGCCTATGATTTCTTTACAATAGCAACACGTGCATCCAGTGGAGAATTAAAATAGAAATACTTTAGCTACATTAGACATTATTTTGAAGATTTATGTATGCAATGACTGATTGTTCAATCTCTGTGCAAACAAATCTCAGTAACTTCATTCCTAATAGAGCAAAGTTAAATTACATTTTCTGCAATGCTAATCATTACGTGTCATCTTAATTGGGGAATTTCTGTACTTGCCCTTTCTTTTCACTAAAGCCCTTATGATTAAGCTTAAGAAGAACCCTAATACTCTTGTGTAAGTAGTCTTTTCTTCCTCTCCTGGGTAAATACTCCTCCTGCCATCTCACTGCCACCTCAATCATCTGTTCGTGGAATTTCCTAATCCTGGCTATGGGACTGCGGCTGCAGTTTATAGAGTTCAATTTAATTCTCTTTTGCAGATCGCTCCTAAGAACTGAGTTGTGTTTTGTTCCTCCAGCTTGTCCAACATCTATTTAAAAAGGCAAGAGTTTTGCTTCCTCTAACTAGAGCTGTTTGAAACTGCATAAGGGGATATTTGGTACTGACGTTACAGACTTCTTGATATTATGTAAAAATGCGCTTGTGTCATATGTCTAACATGTGTGAGCAGCTCTGCCCTCCCGTGGATAGAAGGAGAGCTCAGCTGCACCCCCGGTCCCAGCGCTGTGGATGCGTCGGAAATGTTTTCGGTGGAGAGTCTGGTTTATGGGGCGGGAGAATCTGAATCCTGGTCTTCTCTGGTGTTAAACACTTCTTCGCTGTAGCATGAAGCATCAAGACAACCTTGTGGCTTGCTAGACCAGTTTCCTTTCTTGAATCTTGGTCCTATTTTCGTTTTTCGTTTCCTTTTTTTTTTTTTTTTTTTTTTTTTTTTGCCCGTCCCCATCTCCTCTGAAGCAGGGACACAGTTCCTGCTCACACCAAGCCAGCCTTACCTTCTGGAAAGCAGTTTCTCAGAGCCAGGGCCACACGCACTGGGATACTTAACACTCTTCGAAAGAGGTGATGTTGCAACATGTGCATCACTGTTTAGGTAATATGTATTAGTGTATCAAAGCATACTTGTTTCTGGTCACAGCATATCAATATGATTTATTTTCAATTCTAATTAGCCATTTAACCAAGGCATTTTAACCCGTCTCCATCTGTGCTTACTTTTCCTGTGACTAGTAGTACTTTCTCTTTATTTCTTTACTTCTCCTCTCCCATCCCTTACAACTTTTTGGGCGGTCCCAAGGAAACTTTGTATAAATCTTTTATTTCCCTGGGAGGAAAACCATGATTAAAAATAGTGTTCGATGATGTTCTAGCCCAGGTGAGCCACACCATCCAACTATACTGGTGCTGCTGCCGATGTCCAGAGGGCAAGGAGAGGAGGGGAGGATTCACTGGGGAGGGATGTGTAGTTCTTTCCATCATCCTGCCAAGCTTCCTCCAAAAGAGCCAAGATTGCTGACATGAGCAGAAGCTTGACCTGCAGGCAGCAGTGCCAAGTAATGCCGGCAATGTGTTTTACACAAGGGTGTGCTAACCTCGGCATTTTTCCCGAGCTACATCATTCCCACAAAAGCAACTCTCTCCCCTCTCAAAAGTAGACCGCAGTAGAGAGCTTGGTTTGCAAGCTCTGATCCGATCAAACACGCCCAGCAGAAGACAAAATGGAATTGCAGCTTTGCAACTTTAAAGTGTGTCCGTTTCCTTTCAAGCCACATAAATCAAAAATGGTAGACTCTTCCTGCTCAGAGGTGCTCGAGTTGCATGTGATAAATTTTGCATGGCAGGAAGAACACGCTGTGTCAGTGTGTCATTAGATTTGATAATTCACAGATCAGACTCAACAGAAATATTTATTGCCTGGATTTACCTGTCGTGAAATTGCCTTAAAATATACGTGGAAAAAATATCAAGTAAGGAAAAAAAAAAAGAAAAAAGAAAAAGCATTATTGGATTAACAGAATAAAAAGTCCTTTGGAGTTGGTATTTTGTAACCTTTATTTAGGTAAATTCAGTTGCTTTTAAATGAGTTTATACATAAATCGATGAACTATATACTTTAACCCAGAAGGATGCTCTCAAAAATTCCTCCTTGTGGCAGTGGAAATGAATGACTTGGAGGAGGAGGAGGCTGTTAATATTCGCTGTGTCTCTTCTCATTACGCTGGTGCCTTTTTGTGGGGTTGTATCAAAATACAGATTTTAACAGTGAATATATTTTTGAATTTGTTAACATTTTTGTAATAAAAAAGACTGTGAATAAAAGATTCTACGATAATTAGGATAGAAATTGAGTCATGAATTATAATCATGAGAATTCTTTTTAGTGGCTTTTTTTTAATTGGGTATTCATATTGTTATTCATATGTAATTTAGAAAGATCCTAATGTAGAAGCAACTGCCATAACTTTATTCAGGATATTCCAAAAGATCCATTTATTTTCAATCTTAAATTCAGCTCATAAGGTGGGATATATTAGACATGCCATACACTGGAAATTAGGCAACACTATTAATTTGATCACTTGAGTATGTATAAAACTGTATGTAAGGCTTAGGTAGTATCAACAGTACTCTTTCATCTCTAAGGCACTCCTCTCAAGAACACTTTCTGTATTTTATTAAGTGCCTGCATGAAGTGGAGCTCAACCCCTTTATAAACACAAGCCTTATGCCAAGTACCCTGTTGGCATGGGGAACGTGAGTTTGGTTTCTTATCATGTGACACCTCTTGTGTGACCGTAGGCAAGTCGCTTCATCTTTCTGTGCCTCACATCTGTAACACTGGGTAAAGACATTTCATTTTTATAGCTCTGTGGTGAGAAGAAGCTAAGAAAACTGGAGAGCCACAGGTGCAGGGATGAGTAATTTAAAGCATTTTGGCAGAGTGGTGAGCTAGAGCTTTTCTCAAGACTCATCCTGGAGGCCACTTTTATTCAACCAGTGCAGTAATGTGCTGGTGGAGGTTAATATATATCCTGACTCAGCATCCTGAGCCACGTGGAGAGGTTTGGTTTTGGGGGGTTTTTTTGGCTGGTGTTTTTTTTTTTATTCAGTGCTCAAATGAGCAAGCAAAGAAATCTGCTGGGATTCAACTCCCCTGCATGTTTTTTCTACTGAAACAAACAAATCCCTAAAGTGCTTCATTTTAGCAAAGTTCCTTTTTTAGAATTTATGCCTAGAAAAATAATTAGCTAAGTTTTTAAGCATGTTATTTCTAAGCAAAGTATTGATAACTCTTAAGAATTCAGTGAAGCAAACCCTTTTTTTAGTGTTCTTCAGGTATTGTGCAATCATTTGGGTTTTTTCTACTTTCTGATCTAGACCCTAGAAGCCAACCATTACATGTGCCTCAGTGGAGGGAACACGTTCATCTTGGCAGGAAAGTTTATTTCAAGAGAAACTGGATGGGTATGAAATACTTGTCTTGCTACTTTTTTTTTAAATGCTGCTGCTGCTTTAAATCAGTGTGTAAAGTCCTACAGTATCAATGGGATGGTTAATACAAACTTACCATTTTTGATGAGCACGCTAAATACTAGATTAATATATGGGAAAGGGCTAGAAGTGTCCATGTGTAAGGAACGAAGGAGTCTACAGGAAGGTTTGCTCCTCACCTGGCAGGTGCTCACAGGACCCTAAAAACCCAGAGGCCTGGCAGGAGACAGAGATGACACTTAAAATTGACCCTTTTGAAGAGGACTGCATCTCTCACAAAACCCATCTCTCCTGGCATAGCAGCGCAGAGGTGCATGGTGCCAGTTGTGTTTGTCTCTGCTTCCTTGGGGAGCCAAGGGGCAGTGCCAGGCTGGCACAAGACCATCTCACCCAATTGCTCCAACCTCTGTTTGTGGAACTTCCCATGCTGCATCATCTTGATAGGAAGCCTGGAGGATGCTCGTGATTCTCCATGACATGGCAGAGTGCTTTGAGGTATTCCAAAGTAACCTGCAGGCTGTCAAATGCTTTTCTTAATCTGTGTGATAATGGCAATGATGATTTATCTTCCATTCAGTTACATCTCTTATGGTAAATCTGGTGAATAACTATAATCCTATTTCCCCTTCAACCTTTTCCTTTGTTCTCTTCAAGATGGAAACAGGCCACCAAGGGACTGCTGAAAGGCACAACTTGCCTGAGGCACTTTTGCTGATATTTTTTCCTGTCAAGCCATTTGCTTGCTGTTCTGGAGGCTCTTCCTAGATATCTCCTTGGCCAAAGGGTTTAACCGTGTCACTTGTGCCAGGCTTTTAGCATTTAAACATCTAGTATTTAAATTAAGGGTCTTCTTACACTCTCAGCTTCTCTCTCTGTTTTCCACTATTTTGTTTGCAACAGCAATGAACAATTCCAGAAGAAATGCTAAGCCAAATTCCTTGCTGATATAAAACAGAGTTTGGGAACTTTATAATGGCAAAGATCTGGATCATTTGATCATACCTGTCTGTGTAGAAACCACAGACTTTTCAGAAAGTGAACTGGGAAATGAGGCCCAGGAGAGGCTGATCAGTTGCTAAGGTCACACATGAAGTTGGTAGTCTAGCAAGGAATAAAACTGATGCATATGTTTGTCCTCTCCAGCCTCCTGTGATGCTTACAAGATGATAATTGAACGCTGCAGTTTCTTCAGCTAAGGAAAGTCTCAAACATCTTTCTAGGTAGAGAAGTGCCTTACAGAGCTGCAGCAGAGATTGTTTTCCCTGTTTTATGCAGACTCAGGAAGTGAAGGGCTTGATCTGCCCTTTCTCACTTTGGATTTTATTCCTAAACGCGGGTGGCTGATCAGTAGCGAGACCAAAAGCAGAACCCAGGGGCTCACTGACGTGGTGCAGAGGAGCAGAGTATATCCTCACCGTGCGTTTCTCATTAGCCTGGCAGCAAATCTGCAGAGAGGCCGCAGTGCAGAAGGGTGGGTTCCCTGTAAGCTCACAGTCCTTCAGTCCTGGCAATCCAGGATCTTGTTCTTGCAAGTGCTCTTCCTGGAGAAGCTCTCCAGAGCAGGATAGGGACCTGGGAGAACAACGTTGCCAATGACCAGGACTTGTATTCTCAAAACTTGTAGGTGGAGTGTTTGCACATCTCCTCTGCACCCTTTCTGATTGAGTTGTGGGTTGTTCGGGTGCTTCTCCCATGTGTCTCATTCTGCTAAAGTCAGTCCCCATGTTGTTTTCCAGAAAGCATTGCAGAACGTAGTCTACAATATGCATTACTTTTCCTGTTTGCTGGTTTTTGTTCCTCCTCCTTTCTTCCATCCATGTTCAGCTATTTACAAAGTATTATTCATTAGAAACTTGAGCATCTCCATCCTGAGGAAAGAAAAAAAAAAAGCTTCTAGTGAGCCAAAACTTACTCATCCTATCCTGTTTTTCTGCCTTCTAAGAAAAATGTATATGGTCTAATCGTAATTCCCAAGTGACCCATAAGCTGGGTCTAGCTATGGTAATCAGAGCCTCATACTGGAGGCTGGCTGTCAGAGATGGTTGTTAGAACAATTGATGCAGCAGACATCTGTCTCAGCTGAACTCTGCTTGTACCTTTTGGAAGAAAGTGAGCATTCATTTGTATACATAACATGGGAACAGGACAGAATCCACAGTTCCTTTGCCATCTTTCTTTAACAAGCTATCATGATATTTCATTAAAATAACATGCATGCTTTGAACTGTCACATCTCTGCACAAGGTGCTACTTTAGTAGCTGGAGGAAAAATTGCTTCATTGCACAGGATGTGATACTTTTGCAATTCATTGGTCTGTGGCTGAGTGGCATGCAGGGATAAATTAGTGAGGGGCAAAAATAATTTTCGCTTGTATAATTAGGGCTGCTTAAAATTTAAATATATAAAAACCCCTGTCCCCTCATCTTTTAGAGAGATATTTTTATAATGCTTTTAGAAACAATTCATACTTCTAACTCTTCCACAAAGATTATGATTCTGGCACCACAGAGTTTCCAATAAATATCAAGCTCTTGAGTCAAACACGCAGAGTCCATCATGAGGTTGAAAAGCACACAAACAAACTATTGTTAAAATTTGCTGATGCTGCTGGCATTGCCAAGGGGGCATCTTGTTGTTCTTTGCTCATATGATTTAAAGTAATGAGAAAGTTCAGAATGAGACAAATTAGGAGGCAGATCCTATGAAAGGACCAAGCCTTCACCACCGCCGCTGAGCAGTATTCAGACATGTACACAATGGGGCCTGTCGCCAGATGGGCAAATGCATTCTAAATACTTGATATCAGTAGTAAGAGAATATAAGGATGATATCAGAGGATCTGAGAGAGGGAAAGAAAAAAAGATAGTTTGGAAAAAACTGTGGACCACTGTTTCATTTATGATTTAAATATTAAAGTCCCAATCGTATAAGCACAAAATTTCTCAATAAATTATCACTACATTCAGCTCACTCATACGACAATGAATTGGAAAGTGCATCATCCTGTGCAGCCAGGTAATTTTTTCCTCCTCCAAATATATTACACTGTTTAAATGAGGCTACATTTTTGTGAACAATGTGTGTATCGATATAAAATGAATCACACACATTCTTCTCAGGCCTTTATTTAACACCTCCTTTGCTCAGCTTTTGAAATATAAGAATGTATCTTTGCCTATTCTTAGTGGAAAATCTAGTATACAAAGAGTCCTTTGTACCTTATCAATAAAATATTTCAAACATCTGTCTAAAGGCCTTCAGTATATCAGAAAATCAAGTGTATGAAACATCAGATTTCCTTTTTTTGAAAACAATTGAACTCCCTTCTGTAATAAAAACAGAAGGATGAAAAAGCTCTGGTAGAAACAAGTTATGCTGGTTCCACTTCTAAGTGGAGGTACACCAAAGTACTGTTGCTCCTATTGTGCAGGTGAATGACCTGTTATAAATATTGTATGAATACAGCAGCCAATGTGCACTCAGAGGTGATCAACTGGAGCTGCCACCAAAGGTTTTGGGGACTGGAAAGTATTGGGTGCCCCTTGGTCTTGGCACAATGCTTTGCAGTGGGTGGAGTTGGCAGGACCTCACAGAAAGGCGGAAACATGTACGGGGGTGGGTCTGGAGACTGGAGGGGCTGTTGTGATTTTGGAGTGGAAAAGTGGAGTTCAGCTCCTCAGATATTTGGAGGGGGCAGATGGCCATGTCTAATCCATCTCAGAGGGGATGCATGTGTTGGCATGAAAGTGTTAAACTGATTTTTTCAGTAGTAAAGTAATAGTGTTCTCTCCTTGGAGTTTGTTCCATTAATACAAATGTAACATTATTCTCTGCCCTTTAATTAATGCAGTGCATTGCCATTCAGCATCCTGCTGGCACAGCCTCTGTGAGCGGCGTTACTGTGTGCTCCCTTGTTGTCTTCATTGCCAGGGCATCTGAGCACATCAAAACCAAGAAGTTCCAGCATATGTCTGCAGCACTGGGAAGTGGTTTTTGTCCATGTTTTTGCTTAGGGGAAAGTAGGGCATGGACATGATGAGAAATTTTCTGGGTCACTCATAACTGCTCTGTGGTATGCTCAGGAGCTGGGCCAGTGTTTAATCTTTGTACCTGACCTTTAAAATGGACATTCATCCCACAGACTGGGCTACCCTGTGTGCACTGCCCATGGAGCTGAATTAATCTCTTATGAAGAAGTTTGAATTTGTTTCAGGGACTTTACTGCTTTTTCGTTAAATCTAGGGCTGCTTAGGTCCCACTGAGAAGTTTTGTGTACTTGAAAATATATTGAATCTGAAGTTGCATGCATGGCTCACATACCTATTTGTCTCCTTTTCCTTGTTTTTCTTTTCAGTGTTGTATTTTTCCAGTCTGACTGATTTCAGTCCCCTGTTCCTATCATAGCACACATGGTGTGAGTATTGGGTAGGGCAACCTGACTATTTCAAGCTTCAGTCTGGTTTCCTTTTTTTTGTCCTTTTAAACCATGGTATTGGAGAATGGTAGCCATGGTAACTCCCTTATCTGTGTTGAGAAATAAATACTAAAAATTGCTTTTTTTACTATTTATATATAAAAATGCAGAAGCAAATAAAACCTGCAGTATATGACTCACTTCATATTTTAAAGTCTCCACTACTTCTGTAAATGTGGAACCAAATAATCTGAGAAAATTAAAACAAACTCTGCTCCTTTTCAAGGGATTCCAGTGGCAATGTGCACAGGAGGGCTTTGCCTGTATGAGCTCCTGTTGGTTTATATACCCCAAAGAGGCGAGAGTGACTCCCCAGAGAGCCTCAGCTGGGGTGTGGGCTGGACATGAGTGATGGAGACACTCCAAAAGGAGCCAGATCTGGCAGAAGGCTTAGACTGAATTTTGCTGGTTTTCATGTCTTTTGTTAATCAGACTTTATCCCACAAATGGGCCTGTGTTTTCCATACCTTTGTATCAGCTCTTTGTTTTACAGTAGGCTCAGCAGTGCACCTGCTCTCTGTTAATTTAACAGAAACCTTTCCAGGATGGAATTGCTGCAGGTCTAGAAACCTTTAATTACCATACCTTGATATCTTGAGACTAGTGCATAATTCAGTGATTCCTTGTAAAGCAAATCAATGTTTTGATTTCACTTCCACATAAAAGAACCTGCAAATTACTTCCAAAAAAGTTTTCTTTACAGTCAATATATGTAATATATGGCTGCAAAAATGTCTCCAGTTTTTGCTGCCTGAGTGCCATTGATTTATTTTAAAGACAATGTGCCATCAATTCCTCATATTGCCACATACTCTGAAGACCACTGGGATCAGCTACTGGGAAAGTGACTCATACAGTCTCAAGGAACATCTCATCTAAGATCTTCATTTATTTTCCAGTAACTGGGCTCCAGCTGTTGCTAAACTTGTCTGCCTTTTGTAAATGATGACCTTTCTAACACATCTTTCAGGCTAATTCGGTCTTCGTTTCTCCACCTATCACCTATCACACCCTCACCTAGGGTGATAGAAGGTTTTGTTGGGAGAGGTAGTACCTTTTATTAGACCAACTGATATAATTGCTGGAAAAAGACACACAAGTTTTTGGTCACTACCACATTTGTCTGTGCCTCACAATTTGATGAGTGTGTTCTTTTAATTCATTAATATCAGCTTCCATGAGAAAAATGGAAAGCAGAGGTTTTTACTGATGACATTTGAATGGCTGGAGTCGGCAATACTGTGTTTTAAATTCAGATAATATGCTGTTTCACTTTACAGGTGTGATTTTGTTTCTTTTCTTGGATTGGATGAATGTAACTCTCAGGATTTCAGTGAAAATGCTTTTGCATGTGAATTCTTTGATTATATGCCAACATATGATTAAAATGCTCTTGTTTACAACCTTCCTACTTACAACCTTATTTGCTACAAGTCACATAGAGCAAATACAACAAGAACCATGTGGACTCAGTACGAACAAAATTATTTTAAAATGTTTCTATTCACAGAAATATTTGTTCTGGAGTAGCTCTATTTCAGTCTCACTTCTTCTATTTTATGTACATGATAATGTGTGCATTTATTTTCCAATAGGGCTCCTCCATGTGCTGTTCCATTGCTCACTGCCTCTCCTTCTATGTCTCTGATTCTCTAATAAACTATTTTTGGTTCTTCTTTTTCTCTGCCTGAATTTCAGCTCTTGCTAACTTGTTGCAGCTTTGCCCTCTCCCTGCAGTGTGTGTTAGTGAGCAGTAACTTCTGGATTGATTTTTTAATTTTTCCTTTTTAATAGTTCACATTGTTTTGAATGGCAGAGCAGCTCTGAAGCTCGCTCCGTGGCCATCCCTGTTCTGACAGGCAGCGCTCCAAATTAGGGACTCTGGCATCCAATTGTGACAATTTCTAGGCATGATGTTGAAGGATAAATTAGGAGCATCTGTTACTCCAGTAATGGGCTGCCCATATATAGTCTGAACTGATTAGCCAAAGGGGGTTTAAGAACTTGTGGAATTGCCTGGGAATTTTAAGGAAAGGCAGGCAGTAGTGTCCAGATATATATGTTTTTGCATTTACAAACATGCATGCCTTTGCAAATATGGGAATTTAGTCATAAAGTATTTTAAATTTTTTTGCTTATTGTGTATATAAAGGGAGAACTGAGCCACAGAAAAATAACTGTTGGCTTTTGTATTATTTTAGTAATTATCTGCTATTTAAAAAATAATAGGTTTCTGTATGACAGTATTAAGGACTTTACAGCAAAGAGGGATTTGATTCTCAGAGCAGTGTTGTGAGACCTGTTTCACAGGCTGAGGCGCAGTCCAGCTGAATGGGCTGCTCCAGACGCTGCATTCCTGTGGCGGCAGAGCTCAGGAGCACAACCCAAGCACTGTCCCAGAGCCCAGGCACTTGGTGTCCAGTTTGCTCTGTCTGTACATGACCCTGGCCTCTGAAAACTTTCACTTCAGCTTGAGGCACTGCTATTTTATTTGAGCTTCTTCCTTCGGGAAGAGGGGAGCTTGTATTTTCTTGCAGAGATTTCTGATGCAAATGAGAGCTCAGATCAGCTGCAGAAGGCTCAGCGCTGCTTGTGGCAGTTCTAAGTGTCTTAGAAACTGTGCAGAGAGAGGAAAATTTGCTGTCACTCTGCAGAAACTTCTTTGGCAGTTCTGGAAAAATCCTTCCTCTTCCTGAGCAGCGTCTCAAGTCCATTTTCCCGGGACAGAAGTGTAAAGATGGAAATTCTTGTTTAAATCTCACACATTTCTTATGAGTACCTTGTCCCTGATATGTGCTATTTCATGCCCTTATGAGGAATCTGCTTGTCACGGATGCTGATGGATGCAGGATAAAGTGCACTTTCCTTTGGCTGTGCCAAGTGCATATATGCTCAGCGTGCTTAGCTAGGAAAGCTAATGGTGGATTCTGTGCAGAGCCAGGATTGTCTGAGGGAGAGCTTTTCTTTCTTAAAAGTGCCTGTTTAAAGGGTGCGCATGCAGCTGCCTCAGTGTGCTGGCAGAGATGTGCTAGTGGCCAGCAATATGGAGTGAGGTGGATGTGCTGAGCCCATTCCTCCTGTCTACTTTGGATTTTTAAATCCAGAGTGATTGTTTAAATTATCTCTATTGTAAATTGAAGTACAAATTTTTAGTTTCCCAATTCAATGGCTCTGCACTGAGGTCTGACGTCAGGGCTCACAGGTTTTAGCTGTAGCAGCTAATCCTTGCTACTGAATAAAGGGTGACTTCACATAACAAATATGTTACAAGATCTGAGGTTAGTGGATGAGAATGAAGAGCCAGAAAGAAGGTTTGTCATGTCTCAATACTTGCCATAACAAGCCAAGTAGCAAGAGCCAAATTTGAGCACCCGTCACAAATAATGTACCTTAGCACTCAGTTTGTTGTGAGAGTTACTGGTGTCAAAGTTCACAGTAAAATACTTCTAGGCAGTAGATGGACATGGGAATTAGGCTACTAGATGTTGCCTTTCCATTTCTAGATTTAAATAATTAGCAGGTATTCATTTACTTCTGCAGTCTTCTCGTACTGGATGAAAACACAGGCACAGTGCAGCAAATCACCATGCTTGGGAGATTTCTTCCCTTTAAATAATAATTTTCCTGTTGCCAGCAGCACTGCTGTTTACAGCCTGAAGATTGCAGACAGATGGGTTCATCCAGTGTGAATTTCCAGGCTGTATTCAACCTTTACCTTATTTTGAAGTGCCATGGGAAAAATAATGCCCGTTTCTGTGTGCTAGTTTTCATGTATGCAGTTGCAAATGCTGGATGCCAAGAATGCAAAGGATCCAAACCTACAGTAACTAACTAGGTCACTCTTGAAATGTTGTCACATGTTTGGGGTTTTGCCTTTTTTTCTTTGGTGGGGCTGTGGAAAGTAAGGGCTGAACAAGGGGCAGCAAAACAAAAGTTCATCTATATATTGTCTCTCTCCAGCTCTTCCTCATCCTCAGCAGTTTCTAGAAAATGGTAGAACCCAAAGTGGGGTTTGTCAAGGACAAGCTAACAAGAAGCTTCCAGTTGTGAACCAGTCTTTTTTAATGAGCAGGTAATTGAACTGGGAAGCAGTAAGAAAGGCCAGACTCTAAATCCTAAGTAATTGTTCACAATGTCTACATGAGAACTAGTCAGACGCTTTTGGCTTGAATTTTGTAGTTAAGACTTTCTAGGTTTCAGCTGCTAATGCTTCAACAAACTTACGCAAAATTACTAAGATTTATGTTAGAGATATCGGCCTGTATCGTTCCCTGGTTGTAAGCTCTGATTGTATTTAGAAACATGCTATGAATATCTACCTGCTTGCTTCCTTATTCAGTCTTTCTAGTTGTACAAAACACTTGTGTGCTTTAATGGGCTGGCAGTTCCAGTGAGTTAATGGATGGAAGAATCACTTGTGCAGGGCTCTGATAGATGAGGGCTGCCTACCTGCTGCAGGGTATCGCTCTGATAACACTGTTGGGGAAACCAAGGCACATCCAGGCCCTGCTTTACAGCCATCATCTCATTGTCAGTACTTCTCTGCCAACAGTTCAGGCTAAAAGGCTTTGACAGATCTGTGGTAGGAGCTTAAAATACAATAACTGAACCTTACTGGCACGGAGTTGATATCGAGGGAGATCAGGGCTGGTGTAGCAGGGAAGGTCTGTACTGCTTACCTATCATGTTCTGAAACTACCACAGTTTTATTCCAACATGTAAGGCAAGGAGATTCCAGGATCCGAGTCACAAGTATCTCAGGTGGCCTTGTCGTGGCAACATCTGTCAGAAGTCAAAGTTGGTGTGAGAGGCACTGTTGTCATCACTGCAAGGTGCTCTGCATCTTCAGAGTTCATGTCCACAGTCCTGACCTGCTGTTATACAGGCACTGCAGGTCTTCCTGTGGCTTTCTGACTGAGCAGAGCAACCTTGAAATTCTGCAATGAATGAAAAGATTGTGTACTGGGGATTTCGTCACTGTTTTCAGCTATTGCTTTGGAGAAAACCCAGATTTTTGAAATGGATTTCAGCTTGGTCCATTCCAACCCCAATCAATCACATTTAATTATCTGCCCAGGGCACAGGGTATCCGTCAAAGTCTGATAAATTCAATGAACATGCAGATTGTATCATCTTTTATCATCAGTACCGTCTGTTCTTGGCATTCATGCTATGGGGCTAGACTGTAGATAAGTTGATTAGCAGATATGCTGATCAGTCATGAAAATTCATTTCCAAAATTAATTTGGATTTGGAATGAATATGGTTTTTTTTCTACCTCAGGCAAAGGGAGCCTGAATTCTTGATTACACGTAATTATTTATACTCATATTTAGGTCATTTTATATACCCCCAAGGTGGTGTAAACTGGTATGAGTTTAAATATGAGGTTAGATCTGAAATGTTTAAGCATTTCACTCACTTGTTGGGTACTTGGAGAAGGAGGCAGAATGGGAGTTGTCTTTCTTTTTAATTGTCTTTATGTATAAGCTGATTTTGAAGTCCTCTGCTATTTTATTTTCTCTTTGGAGGTCTGACTTCATCTTTATCAGAAATAGCCCAACTGGTTCTCTCAAGCTTTTCCTAGAAAGTGCAGTTTTCAAGTAGTTGTGGTTAAGGAACATATTCTGAGGGGTGCCTGCTCTCCCCATTTTGAAATTAATGGTAACTCTGCCTGTTATTTCCCAAAAGACAGATGTTGTCCTACACTTGAAATCCCAGTACATGAGACTGCCTTGTGCCTCAGCTTGTGTTGCTGGGAATATCTCCCTTCCATCTTTACTTCAGTATGTCACAGGGAGGCATCTCTTTTCTCCAGTTGTACTGTTATGTTGAAGGTAATAAGGGTCCTTTCGCTATGGGCTTTCAAAAATCCTTGCAACACCAGTCACTTGGCATTCAAAGGAAATTTTTGCAATGTTTAGGAATGTCAGACTGTAGCGTGTGCCAATGTACTCAGCCAAAATTGTTGCCTGGTGTTTCCATAACAAAATGGCCTGCTCATGGTTCAGTAACTGTCATCATAATACCTTGGGACTACCGATGGCTCAGTGTTCCTTCAAGTCTCATTTTTTCTATGTAAACCCAGACAGGCCTTGTTTTCACTATGCTAAAACTGGGCTGGTACTGTGACTTTCTCTCCATTACTGAAATATAAGGAAGAACAGTGTTTTAAACTACATCTTGGAAAAAAACCAAACAAAAATCCCCAAGCTTTCTACCTAGCCCAAATATGCAAGGTTTTACATACCATGAGAGAGATTTTTTTTTTCTCATGTTTGTCTGGGAACCTCTCTTCCAGAAAATCCTGTTGGAGATTTCTTAAATCTGTCTCCAGCTGTCATTCATACTGAGCAGCAGCAGGGGCTGGACTTTCCCTTCAGTCTGTAAGTGCATTTATTGTAGAGCCAGTAAGTGTTCAAGGGCGTATTAAGCAACCTGGAAACATGCTGGGGTCCTGGACTTGATAGTAAGCTCACTACAGGTTAACCCAGTGGCTATCTCTGACTATTTGCTTCGGGTCACCCTACCTTATGGTCAGTCTCTGCCTATTCGCGTATGTGATTCTCAAAACACTCAAGCTCCAGTGCTGTGTTTTAAGTCTATGGGGAGCCGTGAAACTTGTTTGGGCGCAGTGGAGCCTGAAGGATATGGCTGTGTGGTACATACTGGCGATAAGGACCTATTCTCCAATATTCTGTATTATTCTTTCCTTTTTAACAGATTAGTGTTTATTTGATCTTCTCTTGGGTGTGTGTTGTCCTCTTTTAATTGCAGTTTTTTGAGTATTCATACACCTTTGCTTAGCTCCTAAGTTTTGCTAATAAGTTCCTGATGTATGCCAAGATAATGAAGATGATTAATGAAATTGTTACACTCCCAGATTCTTGTTCTAACTTGCTGTCTTTAACTGGTTTCAAACTTGGATTCATCCGCACTGTTACCTGCAACACAACCCTTATGTTTTAGCCGCAGAAGCAGGAAAATGGGAACATGCTTCACTGTCTCGAGAGATTGTCATGCAAGAATCCCACTGGAAGGTTAAACATATTGAGCAGGCTGGCGGCAAGTGGCTGGTGATTCAGTCGTGAGTTTCACTGAATCCCACAGGGAGGTGACACAGGTACTAGTAGCTTACTTTGGCATTTGGCAAAAGGCCTGTTCCTTCTATGCCAGACTGCAATTATCCCACATGCCATAGAACAGGACTGGCAAAGATGGTGAAAGAATATGTACTAGTACAAAGTGGTTCAAGGGGAGTTAATAGATCTCATAATCTCTGTTAAACTGCTTGTTTTTCAAAGTGTTTTTCCTCCAAGACTAAAATACAGCAGTTAAGCTCATTAAAACCACTTTGTTATAAACATTCACCATTTTTCACTTCCTTTGCAAACAGCACCGATCTGATAACTCTGTTTCCTTTCGTAGAGCCGTGAATATTTCTTTGTAGAAGAAAGTTTGCTCTGATAAAGCAGGTTTAGTAAAGTGTGAGCACGTGATTCTCTTCCCTCTAACAAGTATTTCTCTTCTAACTGATGTTTTCTTTTCCAAAGATCTGCCCTGTACAGGGAATTTCAGACTTGGAAAGAAAAGAGGGCTTCACAATGCCCTGTGGAGGCATTTGATATAATACCCGCTACGTGCCTTGAAAAGCAATAAATAGTGCTGGGACATTGGTCAGATAATATATACTTGGAAACACATCCAGTTTGCTTCAACTAGATTTAATAAAAAGGTATGTCAGTGTAAAGCAGATTTATCTTCTTCTGGAAATTTGCATGGATTGCAATGAGGTTTTAAAATACTGCCTGTGTTAGAGCTGGCTGTATTTTCTTCTTGGGATCCTTATTCAGGAATGGTCTGAAAGAGTCTGATGGTGAAGCTGGGAATCGCCAGAGTTTTGCTCCTGCGTTTCCATTCTGAGCTGTATTTGCATTCTTTCCTGCTTGTGTGGGTCCTTCCTTAAGAAGAGCAAAAGACATAGTGAGGAGGAAGGGGCACTCAGCAGCCAGTCTAGCAGTGGGACTGGTAGTGTCCAACTGCTGACAGCTCTGGGAGATTGTTAGTGTATGTAGCTGTAACAGAATAATGTGTGTACCTTGGCCCACCCAGCCTTGTGGCTTTATGCAGCGTGGAGGCAGTTGCTGAACCTTTTCCTTGCTGTCTTTGTGCCTTGGTTAATACTTCTAGAAGAATCCAAGTGCACTGGAAGTACAAATCTTAAAGCTTATGTCTCACTGTAAAGCTTGATATATTCCAGCCCCATACAAACTTCTCTTCTGTACTGTTCAGTGACCCCACTTGCTACCTGCTTTATAACAGACCTGGAGAAGAGTGCAGGCACTCACACTGAAGGAGATTTACGTTTCATTCAAGCCTGTAGCTCCCAAATGTGCAGAGATTCATTTGCCAGCAAGGATGTGTTGCACCATTGCCTGATCCAGAGCTGTTCTGGGGCCAAACACACCTTTAAAAACACCTTGTGCATGAATGATAAAAATGAAAACATGTTTAGTTTCTTAAAACAAGAGCAGAACTAACCTTTTCTGGAAAAAAAAAAAAACCAACATGCACTGTGGAGCTAAATGTTTCTTTTATTTTTAACTCTGGAATGTTGGGAGTTTGTGATTGAAAATTAAATACCCTCACCGTGGTTCACGGGCACATCTTGCACGTGTGCATCATCTTTCTACAAACAAATCAGTTGCTATCATAAGGAGAGAGTTCAACAGCTACAGCCAAGACATCTGTCACGAAGTAACTCTGAAGAGAAGTACAGATTCATGATGTTGATCTGAAGCGTGAAAAACCTATGTTCAGTTCCCTGCTATTCCACAGGTGACTTCTGTGACTTTTGGCAAGCCAGTTAATCTCTTGATGCCTCCCTTTAGAATCTGTAAAATTGCTATGAAAGTATTTCCCACTTTACAGCAATATTGTGGGGATCAATGTGTCTAGAGTGTACTGCACTGCAAAGTAGCAATTAGATGCTGCAGTAATTGGGGTCAGGCAAGGACTTAAGGCTGCAGGAACACAGAGGAGCTCCCCATGTGCGTGGTCTGAATTTTCCTATTTCATCTTGAGAGGGAATAGGAGTGTGGGCTCTCTCCCATCTGTATGCTAGTAGGTTGAAACTCTGTTTCTAGGATGTATTATTTCTCAACCACTGAGTCTGCACACTAGGTCTACCTGTAACAGGGCATCCTCTTGCCTAATTGCAAAACTCTGCTTAAAAAATAATCAAGACAGAAATCTGCTAAATTATCATGCTGATTTTCTTGCAACATCCTTTTCTTCCTTGTTTCATCTGGAAACTCACTGACACTCAAATCCAAGAATTAATGCCAGTGATTTGTGAACCATTTAGTTATGTAAAGATTATCCACGTCTGTAAAACTAGCCTGCAATTCCTTAGCTGGGCCAAATATATTTAATGATACTTCATATAACTGATGACATCACATCCTAGTCTAATTATGTGAATTTTTAAATTTTGATTAATTTTCCTAGCTAACATTGCTCTTTGTCCAAACTATGTTGTTACTAGCTCACAGTATTATTGGATATATTCCCCTGAAAACCTCCCGTGTGGGTAGAGAAGACAAAAGGAGAAAGCTGTTTTTTTGCAAAAGGTGGGGGGTAGCTGTTCAGTGGCTCTCCACACAGCTCACATTTATGTTAAGTACTATGGGCAGAAAGAGATTCTGCTGAAAGCCCATAAATTCAGGCATTCACAGGTGTTTGGGTGCCTTATCTCCCCCTGAGGATTTAACCACAGACTGTGGATGGTCTCCTTAAATGCAAACTCTGATAGGTTAAATTTCAGTACTAACAGTGAGGATTTCAACACATGAAGAAATGTTCAATACCTATGGGTTTTGCTTAAGAAATGAAAAAGCTTTTATGCTTCTTGAAGAAATGTAAAGTTTGTTGCTTTTGTGGCCAGAGTATGTTCAGACTGGGGAAAGGGTCCCTGATTTTGAGCTGACAAAGAGGTGTAAATGAAAGTTGAATCCAAAAGATTTCCAGTAAAATCCACTGGCTAATCCTTTCCTTTAGGGCTGGGTAGGATGGGTCCATCTGGTGAGGTTAGTGACTTCCCAAGTGCAGCTCCTGCCTGCATTAGAAGAAACGTGTCTCTAGTTCTGCTAGGTTTCAGCTGGGAAAGAGGATCGGGTTGAAAGGAAAGCAGGAGCCTCATTAAACCTTGTTTGGCAAATTCTGCTTAGAGCATGTGCTGAATCTCTCCAAATGCTCCTGCATAAACCCATTGACTGATTGCCTTCTGCAGCCATATATAGTCTCTTTTTACCTCTGAATCTAATAATGTATTTACTTTCTTTCTCAGTAACATCTTAGGGAGTAAAGAGGCCAAGACCCATTTTCAGAAGATTCTTCGGGCTAGATTCAGCCAGTATGTACTCCCTGTGCCTACTATTTGCTGTTGGTTGGATGTGACCTAGAGATGCCTTATGTGTAGCAATCACTAGGCATCCATTGTTTAAAAGTAAAATGTAGACTGTCTGGGCCTTAGGAACATGATTTTGATCAGCTTTCACTGAGATGTGTCCTTCTAGGAACTTAGGCTACCTTTAGAAACGGGACTCCAAAGTGAGTTATTTTCAGTGATGTGCCAGCATTATGACTCTGTACGGTATGCCTGTTTGAACACATTCAAAATGCTCAGGTTGACTGTGACCCTGGTTGATTGGCCATGGGAAAATGCTAAATGTATTTTTGTTGGGTTTGAGCATGAGTAGTCTCCAGTGGATGATCAGCCTCTCATTGTGCTAGACACTGAATATGCAACCAAATGAAAAAATATGTCCGGTCTTGGTGCAAATGGCAGGAGAGCTCAGGAATGCAGGGGAGAAGGGGCAGGGGGTTCAAGTT
Organism: Elanus axillaris; assembly: GCA_026212715.1. Taxonomy (NCBI): domain Eukaryota; kingdom Metazoa; phylum Chordata; class Aves; order Accipitriformes; family Accipitridae; genus Elanus; species Elanus axillaris. Next base: position 33,942,460 of record JANZLQ010000002.1, on the reverse strand, counting down.
AATGGCAAGACTGTTACAGTTACCAGAGGATTGTGGCTAGGGCTGGTACATAATAGTGATACTGTTTATGCCCACATTTGCTGTTTTCTAGGTAGTAAGAAAGACTTCTGCCATCCCTCCATGATAATTTCCTGAATCTCTAATAAAATGCTGAAAGGGCTGAATTTGTAGCCTTTTCCAGTTACATCAGGAAATAATTGGTTCTAGTAAATAATAAATAATTTTGCATTTGTGAGTTTGGTTGCCAGCCAGGTAGACACATGCTTCCTCTTGCCTTACAGCCAATCCTGCTCTCGCCTTGTTCCTGAAAGGGCTTGGATCACGGATGCACTGCTGCATGCTTTCAGGAATAGCCTCCCCTTCCAGGCTGTGTCAGGGTCTCCCAGGCAGAGTGCGCTGGCAGGCCCCTTTCTTTGCATCTAACTGCATGTGAGTGCAAAGAGCTGATCCAAATTGTCTTCAAGCCAGCCTTGCCCTGCTCTTGCAAATGTTTAAATTGTTCTGTTTGAATGCTGAAAAAATTACCATACTGTTTCAAGGGCGCCTAGGCTTTGCTTTCTGTCCCCTGTGGCAGCCAGCTCCAGCTCAGACTTTAGAAGTTTCCTTACTCCAGGGCAAGACTCAACAGTGTTAGAGATTTTTGACCCTGTGTCCAAAGCCAGGAAACTCTAGGTGAGCCAAAACCATTGGCATCACTGCTGAGAGTTAATAAATACATTCATTCCTGCAGTACATTTTTATTGGCATGAACGAGGCTTAATACATACCACCTTGTTTTCTCTGTGCCTGAACAAGGAAAGTTGTGCAAGTTGGACTTACCAGTGATTAAGACACCTAAGCAAGTTGGACTGATAGAATCATAGAATTTATGACCACTGTGTGTCATTATATCATCTTATCTGAGCTCCTGTGTAGCACAGGCTGTAGAGCTTCATCCTTCAGCCTTCTTAAGCCAATACATTTTGTTAGAGTGAGACTTTTCTCTAGAAGCTACCAGTCATTACTCTCTGGATTTGAGTTCTTGTGGACATGCTGCAGAATCACAAGCAGCTGGTCTGTATCAGAGCTTCTAGACATCTTCTGTTCCTGGTTCCAGATGTGATGTTTCTGACACTTCTATAAAGCCATGCAGAAGTAAAGAAGTTAAAAATACCTATGAATTGTCCTGAAGCCAGTCCCTCGGGGTGCACTCCTTGCACATGGAGTGCTTCCTTCCAAGAGCACTTCTCCAGCCCCACATCTCCTCAGCCATCTCTCCTTCCATGTCTCCACTGCTGGCAGCTGCTGCTCTTTCTCCAATATATCTGAGCTGGTGTAGTGGGGGCTCTTCTGATGGGCTGATGCTTTGGGGCATTTTGGGTGTTTCCACCAGTTTCACAGCTGCCTGGGCACTGGCTCTGACCAGCACCTGGCAGAGGCAGCACTGTAGCCCCAGCTACCGACACCTGCATGCATGCCCAACACAGTACTCGGGGTGAATTAATGGGGTTCTCATGCACAAACTGACTGTAGGAATACTGCATGGAATATTTTGGTCCTCAAGCATAAATTCCTTGCACATTCATGCGTGTACTGATTGGGTGCTCATGCATAAAATACATCCCTCAAGCGTAAGCTATTTGGGTGCTCATGCATGAAGTGTTTGCGTGCTCAAGCATGACCTAATTGGGCATTCAAGCATATACCAATCAGGCACTCATGTCCAAACTAATTGGGTGCTCATGCATGTACCAGTTGGGCACCCATGCATAAACTAATCATGTGCTCATGCATGAATTAGTTGTGCACTTATGAATAAATTAATTGGCTGCTCATGCACAGGCTGATTAGGCACTCATGTGTGTACTAATTGGGCACTCATGCATTAATTTATTAGGTGCTCATGCGTGAACTACTGGAGCATTCCTGCATAAACTAATCGGGTGTGCATGGGTGAAGTAATCTGGCACTCTTGTGACCTGATGGAGTGCTCGTGTGTATTGTTTTGGCACTCATGCATGAACTAATTGGGTGCTCTTGTGTAAATACCATAAACCCTGCAATTTATGCCTGATACTCTCATTCCTGTGCCTTCCAAAACCTTTAGCACTTTGGGTGGTTTGGAATCAAGTTTGAATTGTGCAATTTAGGCCTAGAGCTGAGTGGGGCAGTAAATAGAAACAGATGGCACAAAAGAAGAGCTCCTTCTCTTGCAGAGATTAATGACCATCAGTTATACATTCTGTGCCATCCTAGAACATCCTCCTGGCTCGTGTAGTTGCTGTTCCTGTCCTTGCCTTTTGTAAACACCAAATTCCTTTTGCCTGTTCCTGATCATTCTGCTGTTCTCCCCAAGGCTTTTTGTTTCCTTCATAGCACGTAGTTTTAGAGCTCATGTTCATCGATTTCTTTACAGAGAGCAACTTTAGTAAGCTAAGCTGTATTTGTTTCTTTCCTCTTGTGTCCTTGGGTCTTTCTCAGGTAGCAGCTGTGCCTCTGTGCTGGCTGAAAATTCCTTCTTTTAATCACGAGACTGACATTCAGTTGGTGAGGCCTTATCCCCTGAACCAATATTGATTGATAAAGGGAATCAGCACCCCTGAGGCAAGTCAATCCAGCACTTTTTTTAGCGTGAAGCATCTGTCAACAACAAAAAATTGGTGGTAGAATTAGGTGATCTCCTTACCAGTGGTCTACCTTAAGACCACTGCCACAGCTAGGAGGAAATTAAAATACTGGTTGCAATGCAAGCTATCACAGTAAATACGTACTGAATATGTCATGTAAGTACGCATATGCAAAACACATGACTATGGCTCAGGCTGCCATCACCAGATGGCACTGTTACATTCACACCCATTCTTCCATCCTTTGTGGTGTTGCTGTAGGGTAGGATGCTCTTTTGGGAGAGCTAGCAAACAGCAAAAGAGTTGCTGTTCCCTTGATTTCTCCAAGTAGATTCAGTTCATGTGATAGAGAGCTCCCTGGAGAATGGGCAGTCGTGCTTGAGGTTTTTTGCAGACTCTTTGTGATCTTCAAAGACTTAAAAGTTGTAGTGTAACCAAAATCAAGTTATACTAAAAAAACAACCAACCAACCAGCCCCCTCCCCAGACATGATGACACTACTTTCTTTCCTAAAGAGAAACTGATCTGTGGATCAGCAGGTGTGAAGGGGAGCTGGTTTGTCCACTTAACGCGTACAGGTGTGTGTACATGGAGGTTGGTTACCTGCACAACCACAAAACTGTATTTCTGATGCTGGACACAAGCTTTTATTTCTGATTTCCAGGAACTATACTTCAGATTTTGCAACCATACATGTATACAATTTCTGCTGAAGTCAGTAGGTAGGTTTTTGTGTAGAAAATGTTGAAGAAATCAGCTCTGTTGGTGGCATATGTCCACTTCATGTTTTATTGGTCTTAAACAAGCAGCACTGTCCTGTTGGTCGCTATTGCATATTTCCAAGTAGCTGATATTGTGGTTTTGAGGTTTCAGGCAGAAGCCTGATTGGAAATAGGGCACAAATAAGATACAACAGCTGTCTACGGCCTCTTGTCCTGAGCTCATATGGGGCAATTTCAGCAGTCCAGACCTTTAGAGCTTTTATAGCAACATGAAGAAGGCAGTAATAGACCAGCTCCACCCAGGACCTTCCACTCCAGAAACACAAGGGTGGGATGTTTCAAACAGGCTTATTGCTGCATTTTGGAAGTAGATAAGAAGATGGCAATGCAATCTAACTCTGTGCAGCAACTGGGAGAGCCCTGGCACTGGCCCTGGAGCCCTGTTTAGCTTCCTGGGGCTAGTGGGGGGCTTGATGCACTGCTGGCTGTGAGGGGCAAACTGCAAGGAGAACCTGGCAGCCTTGGTTAGCACAAGGATGGAGCCTCTGCTGCCCCATGTCTGAGATCTTACCCTCCCTTTGGTTGCTCATTCTTGCCAGCTCCTTTAGGAAAGCCAGCGTCCATGTGTGCCTGGCCTCTTTTAGCAGCAGCATGTTCTTCTGCCAGATTTGAGTGACATGTAATCATGGCCTCTTAGTCTGTGGGATTGTCCTTGTAAGAATAAAAAGCCTTGATTTTGTCCAAGGCGGAGCCTCATTACAGTTCATCTTTTGGATGGGTGCTGCATTGCAAGTGTCAGGACATGACTCGTGTGTACAATGAAGCACATACAGTTAAAATGTATTAGGGCAAAGCTTTTTAAAGGGAATTCTTGGGGTCCTTTCCAGGCTTCTGCAGTGACTCATTGTGAAACTTCAGGCAAATGTGTTGTCTCCCTTAGTTTATGCAGGTATAAAATGAACATGCAAACACATACTTATCTGATGAACAAACTCCCACTGGAGCAGGACCCCAGCTTCTGTTTCTGACTCTGCTATCGATCACTGCAACTTCTTAACACTTTGGACCTCGGTTTATATATTGATAAAAGGGAGATAAAAATTTTAACTCCCTAGCAGGTGCATTTGGAATTAATAACTAGTTGTAAAGCACTTTAGACTCATCAGTATGACACAGGTTATCCTGGAAAGTGGTGTGATTCATTCTGGTCCTCTGATGCATTCCCCGAAAACCTGGTCTGGAAGTAGCACTGGGGAAGGGACTGTTGATGGAGCTACAGCCTGAAGGTGGGCAGATGGCTTTGCTTTGCCTCCTGCGTTAGAGGGTGCTACCTGCTTCTGCTGCAGCTGCATCACCCACTCTGTTGGACCAGACCCTTCAATCATTTCTGGCATTGTATGGTGAGGCAAAATCCAGCCCAGCCAACTGTGTTCCCCAGTTGCTACCCCAGTACAGATGCTAAAATGATTCCCTGAGCCGCATCAGAGGGCATCTGTGTGCTCTGCAGGGCTGGAGCCTCAGTGTCTACCACATTGCTGCCAGCTAACTGGAGGGGTAGTTGAGTAAGAAAACCAAGTATTATTTTCATTTGGTAAACAGAAAACATGGACCAGTCCTTCCCACGTTTGTTGCTCCCTGTTCAGATTATTCATTTCCACACCATTAAAATGCGAATGTAATTCCTGCCCTTTAAACTAATTCATGTAAAAACTTTTTCTCCAACCACTGTGTAGTCTCTTAATGAAAGCTGGGACTGAGTAAGCCAAGGATGGAAATTAAAGCATTACCTAAGTGCTCCACTCAGTGCTGCATTCCTGAGGTGTCTTATCTGATCCTGTGCAATTGCCACAGGCCTTTCGGGGCCAGATTCTGCTCCGCTCTGCACTGAGCTTAGGCAGCAGCTGCCTGAGCAGAGATGGCAGCTTTCACCAGCGTAAGGCTGGTGCAAGTGAGGAGAGAGTCGGACCCGCTGCCTCCTTCCTGGCAGGAATGAACTGCACCACTTGAAGAGCAACCTTAATTGCTGCCGAATCAGTTAGGCCATCTTTAATCAAATCCTCCTCTCCCCAGCTTTGACATGTGATTTTTATCTTTTTCCCTGTCAACAGTGTTTAGTTATATTAATGGCTTTCCTGGCATGAGCCAACATGGTTTTTAATTTATTTGATTTTGGTAATTCTTTCTCTTACACTAGGAATAACCCCATCATATTTGCAAACCAGAACTACCCCAGTTTTGCCCCAAGTTTGCACAGTGGAAAGAACGAGTTATCCACACAGGCACCTGTCCGTTGTTTCTTTGCTGCTGGCCTGCCGTCAGGGACTGCCACGAAGTCTTGGCTGCCTTACAGCAGCTTGAACTCTGAAGGCCTTGTCCCGGGGACCTGCTGGCTGTCCCTGAGATGATGTTTCATGGCCAGAGGGAAATCAAAAGGGCGAGTACTAGCCCCAAGCTCCTTCTTCACTGCTGAGCAAGGGACAGTGATCGTCCTTACTCAGAGCGAAGTGTAAAGTTACAACTAGCCCAGAGTAAGTTATTACTCAGCACAAAAACCCCTGTGATAATGTGTCCATCTGCATTTATAGATAGGAATTTAACATGAAGCTAAACCAATTAAACTAACTGGAGTTGCCCCAGGCTGCTTCAGGAGTGACATCAATGCTGTGTGGGAGCAGATGCTCCCAGGACACTTGTGCACAAGTGAGAGGAGACAACAGAAACCAGGAGTGAAAAAAGACACTTTATGCAGCTGATCCTACTGCTGATGCGGGGTTGTTTTGCACCATATACTTTCTCGTGCTTTATTGAGTTTAATTTTAAGCATCTCAGTTGATGGGGCTCCTATGGTTTCCCTCGGGAACTTGTTCCTTAGTCTACCCTAAATTTCCCTTCATCTTTATCTTAGATCTTCCCTTTTTAAAGCACACTAATGAAGTGAAATACTCCTTTCCCTTTTCTCTGTGTTTCTTATGATATTAAAATATGTTCTTCCACACCTGGGTTGGCAGGGAAGGATTTAAATTCATTCTGCAGCCATGCTGGAGCACTGAAGAAACGCGTAACTCTGTGGGAAACGGTTTGTAATAAACCCCCTGCAACTGCAGCCAGTTGTACACTCAGATATGGGCTTTCCTTTATAGGTCTCATCTTTGCTGTTTCGTTTCCTCTCATCTTTCAGTGTATCCTGTGCCATCATAGAACAACAGTGGGAAAATACATATTCTCCAGAATTTTCAGATATCACAAGAGCATTCAGAGCAGAGGAGTTTTCTGCCAGGACTGTGTGTTGTTAGAGCAGAGACAGATAGGATTTCATAACCAGCCAGTGCAGGGAACCTCCAGAAATGGGGCTTAGAAAACAGCATGCCAGTGGGTATTAACCTCTTCTAATCGACATCTGCTTCACTGTTAGCTGTTAAGTTTATTTTACTAGAACTGCACAGAAAAAGGGAAGTTTTTTCCTGATCTTCTAGGCTGCACCAAAAAAAAAAGAAAAAACAAATCACTGCAATTGATTGAAAACAAAGTAAATTTTTCTGTGACAAATAAATGAAAAAAAGATTTGTTTACAAGCTTTTTGATCTTTTAATTTTTTTTTAAATAAAAGTGAACTAAATATTGACTTGGATATTTTGAACTGAAAAATTGGAAGTTTCATTTTTCTGGATTTTCTTTTCATATGCTTTCTCCCACTCTTGAAATGCTTTATACAAGCATTTGTTGCAAAGTTATGTATAATATTTCAGAATGGCCTGACCAGATTGCAAAAAAAAAGCCACATTTTTTTTGTCTGTCTCTGATTTTAATAAAAATTAAAATTGAGGTTCTTATTTGCATAGAGATAAAAGACCCAAGGGAATGTTGGTTTTAACATTGCATTTATACATTTTTCTTTCCAAACGTCTTGGAGTGGAAGGGAAACAATGCAGGGAATAAAAGAGAACAAAGGCTCGATGCAGAAACGAGCATGATGACAGTGCAGTAAGGCAGTTTATGACCAGAATTGTTCAAACAGCTGGAGATTGTATTACACTGTTTATCAAGTTTAAATCCGTGTCAAAATGACATATATTGTGGAAGTTTTTGTGTGAGATTGTGAACTAGGTATTATGTAGAAAGTCAAACATATGTTATAATATTCTTCTGGGGACAAGAAATCTAACTGAGAATAAAGGGAAGGGTGAGTTCAGTAAAGAAGTCATCTTCTCTTGAGGCAGAGGTGACAGTGTGGGCTGCATACAAAATGGTTGTGTGGTTTGCAGAACTCCATGAATCATATAATTTATTTGACTTTTTTCCCCCACTTTTCATCTCTTTGCAGAATATCTTTGGGTTTGAGATCTTTTTTTTTTCCCTAATTTTGTAATTATTTTTTTCTAATTTGGGGGAGGGGAGGGAAATCAGTTCCTTCCCTTTTACATTTTCTTCACTCTGTGACGATCCAGAATGAGCATACCTGTGGATGGCTGCCTGGGAGTCACATGTGTCATTTCTGTTTTCCCTAACTCAGAGAGACTTACTCTAGTCACCACATTTTGCTGTGAAACATCTAAAATTTGCAAGTCAGCACAAGACTGGGGCACGGCAGAGTGCTCCCCTGGCCTACTGGACAGATTGAATTTCACCCACTAAATATGTTTCAAACTGCGAGAATTCAAGCAGCTCACAATTTCTATGGTCATTTGTGCTAATAAAGTTTGACAGGCTGAATGTTAATGGAAAGTAAACAGGAGAAGGGGTGCTAACAAGGTCATAATGAAGCTCACATTTAAATTGAATTGAAATGAATATATGAACACTCATGAGAAACAGTTTGTCTTTCTCCTCTAGGCTGCAGTGCAGCATGTGGTAGCAATGGGCAGTTTGAGTGGCAGATAAAAAGGAAGCTATAGCTATTCTGCAAGGACAAATTATAGCTAGTTTAATAAAGAAAATTGAAGCTAGAAATGAGGGAAGCAGGGTAAGATGCTCCTTTTCAGGAGCCCACCAGTCATGGCAGCTTATTCTTGCCCTCTCATTGCTGTGACTCCCAGCTAACCACACTTACGTTGCCAGTGTAATTCCTATTGATTTCAATGGCACAAGCCTGCAGGGAAGCGTTGATATGGGATCAAATTTTACCAGATGTGAACACTCTCCAGTCCTCTTAAATCCGATTTTGAACTCCGGACTGCTTCACTTCTTGCAGGAGGGGGCTCAGCCCAGATCAGGCTGGCTAGCAGATCCTTTAAAGAAGTCTTTTGCTGCTGCCATGGTGAATCTTTTAATTTATTCTATTTTAAATAATGGCTGAATACAGACAAATGAGTTACATTCTCTTGCACGCGTGCATACAATGAATATGTCATAGCCGAGGAATTGGGCTGACTTATCCAAAGCTGTTGGCTCTTTCTTTCCAGGCGTGCTTTCCTAATTCCAGATGGATAAGAAAACAGTGGTGTGCAAGGAACCATCCCCCTCCTTCCCCTCCTCCCAGCTTTGGCATAGTTGTGTTTATTGCCTGTGACTGAGGGAGTTTCAATATCCTTGCAAAGTTCTGTCTGAGGAAACCCGGGGAACAGAGCATTATTGGTGCAAAACCCTCTGTAACCATCAGATGCTTTTCCATGACTCAAAAACATTTCAGGCTCTTTTGTAATAAATGTAAATGGCAAACCAGAGGTCAGGGATGGTCTCAAGGGCAAAGGCTTGTGTCTAATCTTTATTTTCTCTTTATGAGCTGCTGTAACAACTTTGAAGGTATGAAAGAAATCAGCAGAAATGTGAGACAAGGCAATCTTATTAGGAAACTGGTACATAGCTTCTCAGACTCGTTCTTTGACCTCCTTTGAAACAACTATGAGGCCAGGATCCTCAGATGGTGCAAAAGCATAAATGTAGCTGTGGATTTACTTTAGCAGGGATTTAATGTTTCTGTTCAATGATAGCTTCCCTCCTCCCACCAGAAGATGCTTGTAGCAGAAGTTTTCCGCCGTTTTAATCTTTATTTTAGTATAATGGTTCCCTTTACATATTTTTCAAATGACTGTAGAGATGATAAATTGCTTGAACTTAGCGTTTCTGGATGTCTTCAGGAAACGGGGCCAATTTATGAGATAAAGGTTTTGGTCTTGCAGTGATCTTTAAAGCTGATCCTCCAAAGTCTCCATAGGAATCTGCATAGATGGGGGCAATTTTGGGTTGGACTCTTGGTTGGCATTACGTTCTTACTTTTACAAAAACAGGTTTTTCACCATTGAAGGATCTCTTGGTACTGTTTGCAAGAGGGGAGATAAGACTGCCAGTTTATTATTCTGAATGCTCAAGTTTTTTAAATAATTTGCATATTTCACTAATGCCCTGTATACATGCATGACTTTTTGGCTTGACAACCAAAAAGTGAAAGGAAAAAAAACCAACCCTGAATTCCTTTTGTGTCCAACAAGACGTTCCATTTACCACTTCATCCCACATGAAATGTTTCATTTTTGGGCTGTTGCATTTCGGGCAGGGGAAGCAAGATTTGCAAAGCTGCCCAAGCCGGAGGAAATGCTGGCATTTGCTCTGTACTTTGACTAACTGGGTAAGAGGCTCAGATCCAATCTGGGAGCCTCAGGTTTGGTCCCCTTCTGTTTAAAAGATGTCCTAAACTCCTCCTACCAGATTGGAAGTCCCTTCAAAGTGGGGGACTCGCTTAGGCTCTCCCCAGTGCTCTATTTTGTGTAATACACTGCGACATGAAGAGAAGGGACTTTGCAGTCTGGTGTAATGGCCAGCCAAGGATGGATGGTGTCCTCAGTCCCCTCCACTGGCCAAAACTGGGCAGCAGACTCATCCTGCGGCCAGATATTGTTTCCCAGCAAAAAAAAATGTTTCCCAGAAAGTTTGCTATGTACAAGAAAGATTTCATCCATTTCTCACTGAGGCACTGCATGCAGTTGATGCTAAGTTTCCCAAACTATCCCATGCTGTTCAACCACATTAAATATTGTGCTGAAGCTAATTAAGCTGACAGTTTGGGAATGTTTTTATTAACTTTGCTAGCTGAATTTCCTTCCCCCCTGGCTCTTCTAAGTAACTTTCAAAAACTGATTCAGAGCGTTTTTCTTTATCGTGTTCACATTGGTGTTAGCCTGTAGGTTGACACTAAACTTATTGCCTATATTATTATAAAGGAAGAGTGGACATCTACATGCTTATAGAGGGATGTGACTGACGGGCCTTTAGAACACTTCCTTAAGGATGGGAAAATTGAGTATCTGGCACATGTAATTCTCCTTTAGCTGAATATCCATGCAGCAGGCATTTCTGACAGTGCTCCAGGCCTCCCTCCCTGCTGCAGGGTGTCAGGAGGGCTGGGGCAGGTCCTGTGCTCCTCGGCTCGGGGCAGTCCCTACAAAACACCAAAGCAGAAGAGCCCTGATGTGTGGGGCAGTGTGCAGTGCAAACTTACAGCCAGGGCCAGTTTTTTGACATGATGGGTTCTGAGTTGGAATTTTTATTTTTAGGGGTCTTCATATTTTACGTGTAAAAATTCATTTGAGGAAAAAATGCACTCCTGTCAGGCCTTAGCCTCCAAGTCTAAGAATTGAATGCTCAGAAAAAATCCTGAGCCGTTCCATAAATACATTTTGGGGACCTTTACCTCCCTTCAGGCTGGTTCCTATGCTGGGAAGAAAAATCACTGCAGGCCTTAAATCTAATGAAATTCTTCCGTTGCTTCTGTGTGAGGAAGTGGTTGAAGTGGCAGAATCTGGTCAGTCTGTAAAAGCTGTTTCAGTCATTGATTAAGGGACAGTCCTCATGAAATCACTGAGAACTTTTTCCTTTGGGATGATAAATGGTCAAGTCCTTGAAAAAATATCCCATACTTTAAAAAAAGCCCTCTGAGCATCAGAGTGAATACAGGTGAGGGCACAGTGCTGCATGTGCTGCAAGTCTCCTGTGAGAGCAAAAAGGAGACAAACACATTGGGGGACTGGTGAGGGATGGGAAGGAGATCTAAATATGTTCATTTATTTTCTTGTCCCCCCAGACATATTAAGCACTGGCACCTATAGCTGACAGATAAACAAACTGTGCTCTCTTTTAGAAAATATGTGAACAGGGTTGCTCATTGTCAGTCTTGCAGTCAAAAAAATAATAAACACAGATGTACGTTGGAGAGGAATGGAAATGCTCTGAATTCTCCCAGCTGAAATCCAGGCTTTGAGAGAAGTCAGAGGAGGGACTCTCCCTGGATGTCATCGGTAGCGGCAGCGCGTGGGCTGTGCTCCTCTTATTTAAGGACTTGAGAAAGTTAGGAGGAGGACCTGGCATGCTCCTTACTTCATTCATAGGCTTTTCTGTTCCCTAAATGGTACCAATTTTTTTTCTCCCTACTCTGATCCCTCTTGGGCTGTGGTAGCAGAGAGGCTGTTGATGGTGTGAGCTGCCAGCTCTATTTTTCTACCTTTGGTACCGGTATAACTTTGAATTTGAGCAGGGAGCTGGTCTGTGAGCTTCACTGCTTTGAGACTATGTGGTTGTTAAAAAAAAAAATTTGATATAAATTTAGATTTTGTTAATCCTGTATATGAAATAATGATTTTGTAAGTGACAAGAGTGTACTAATTATGAATTACTTCATTAGTCAGCCATTTTAAGAGAATTCAAAACACCATACAAATATATCTAGTAAAGAATGACCTAATTAGCAAACGCTGCTGTGTTGTACCCATCACTGGGCTATGTTAGGATTTTTCAAGTTAAACTGTTAACTTGGGCTGTTAACTGTGAATGCTCCATAGACAGACAGTTCATGGTACCACATCATAGTAACTGAAGGATCAGTTCTGCCCAGCCAAACAGAAAGGGGAGAGAATGTGGATTTGCACTGCTGTTTCTGTCTCGCAGTGAGGTGTGTCTAGGAGGGCCAACTCGCGCCTTGGCAAAAGCAGGGCAGCTGGCTCTGGTGCTCTTCTGAGCACAGCTTTGACCTCCAGCGCCCGCTTGCCGTGGCTGTGCTGGACTCTGCATCTTCTTCCAGGCCTTTGCCAATGTCCTGCAGCTCAAATCTACTTACCCGTTCCTCCTCTAATGACATAATTAGCTTTCCACCTACTGCACTATGCCAGCAAAGCTCAGTTATCTCGTTATTTGTTTTAATTAGTGTTGTGCTAATACTTGGAAATCTTTGTCACAAGTTAGATCATATTTTTACAACTTTTTTGCCTGAAATGGGGGGCAGCTGTGTGAGAAAGGCCATAAACACCTAGAAAATTATTTTGCTTCAAGCACTTTTTTCTAGTTTGTTGTCTGTAAAATCCCAAACGGCAGAGATTTGTTTTGTTTGATCTGTTTGTTTGTAGTGAAAGAGTCTTATCTTGGCTGTGTTCTGATAAATCCAAAACCTCCAGAAAAAGAAAACTTCTCTAATAAGAAAAATCAAATGTGCACAGTAACTCCTTGATAGTTCTCATCAGGGAATTTCCACCTGTATTTTGAGATCCAAAATAATATTCCCTGCACACTGGTATTTTTCATTTTGTGTTAATGTTCAGAAGTTCCCAACAGGTTCACTATCCCCATGTGCTAGATGCTGTATAAACAGTAGGGAAAGATTCAGCCCAAGCAAGTTTACAATCTAAATGGAAAACAAACTGGGATTAAGCAAAACTTGAGGGAAGTTAAGGATTCCCATTTATGAGTGATTTTTTTGGGGTGAGGTTTCCAAAGCCCCACATCTAGTTATAATTATAGTAATGATTAATTTTATTATTGTTTATCCTACAAAAATTATAGGATCAGTTCTCAGGATCTTATCATGAGTGCTGTGTTAATTAGTGTTATTTGGAAAGTCCCAGCACCTAGAGTTAAGATGCTGCTTAAGATGCAGCTTTCATATAAAAAACCCAGAAGTTTGTCTTTGTGTTTTCCGAAGGAGCTTGAAAACACAACTGAGATGTTAAGAAATCCTCCCAGTCTGTGATTTTAAGGAGTCTGGTTCATGACTTTTTAAATGTCTAGTGTTAGAAATATTGGTAAAATGCTCATGAGATAAATACAGCCTAACATGAGGCTCATGAATCCTTGTTGCATAATAGGATTTTCAGTGTTCTGCATTAGTTTATTCTAAACAGAGCCATGCAAAAATGGGAGTCTCCCATTTCAAACCTGTACAAAAGTGAAGTGCCAGCAAACAAAGCTGTATTTCATTGCAGCTGCTTTGATTTCTCGAAGCCTTACTGCCTTGCTTTTAGAAGAGGTGGGACATCTTGCAGGCCTACGCATTGAGTTTGGAATCTGCCGAGTGCCGAGCCTGAGATCTGGGGAGCTCCTGAGCATTGTGAGCTGATATCAGAGGGTCAGACTGTGCTGGTCCTGCTGCTCCCGTACGGCTCATCCAGAGCTCAGCAGCCGGGTACGTCCCTGAGGGAGGTTCTGACCCCTGGTCTGGACAGGAAGCTGGCAGACGGCTTGCTGCAAGGTGTTGAGGGGAAAATAGATTAGTCTGAGACAGAGCGAGTCTCAGAGCTGTCATGGTGCTTTAAAAAATAAAGCTTGAGGTAAACAAAGCAACACGCCTGTTTCCACGCAGTCTGTGGTATTGCTGCCACCAGCCTTTCTGCTGGGCTCAGGAATTCCACCTATTTCCTACCTCAGCTCCTCTCTGCCTCCCAGTGTTGACCAAGACTCCCCACGTGGCCAGGCCCATGGCAAGCATTAGCTCCTGCCAGGGAAACTGAGGCACCAGAGGAGAAAGGGCTTGGCCTGGCAAAGCACTGAGAAAGGCCCGCCGGGGCCTTGTCCCAAGGGAGGTGGCGGCAGGCCGGGGACTCGGATACGGCTCGCAGTTTTTTGCCTTAAAGCTTGATCGTGATTCCTTGGTTTCTGCACTATTAGTACCATATGTTTTGTATTTCAAATCTTTATATTTCAAATTCGTTAAACACCAGATCATTTAATAGTTCTCCTGAGATAACTGGATGGGTTTTGTCTTTTTTGGGGGGTTGCTGCTGCTGCTAAGACGGTGCCCTAGGCAGGGCTCTGCTGGCTGAGGAATTGGAAACAGCCACAGCTGCAAAAGACTGAGAAAGTTTAGCAAATACATGACAAAGAAAAGGAAAGGAAAATGCCAAAGCTACAGCGGAGCACAGGTGGGATCACATCACTGCTTAGTTAGAGACTTCCAAGCACGATCATTTCCAACAGAAATCTTTTTTTACTTCACTTTCTGAATGAATAAATAATTGGCACCCCTGACGTTGAGCACCCGTGTGACTGGCAGCAGGACTGCTGGGCTGCTCCCCTGTCTGCCCCTCTTGGAGTTATTGCAAGGAAATGAGGATTTTCTGCCCGCTACTCTGATTTTGCAATTCTTTTATTAACTGGATTTGACTCAAGTCAGATGAAATTGAAGCTGGCCTGCCACTCATCTCCCCTTTAAGCTCTCCAAACAAGGCATACATGATACGTATCTAATTTTTTTGCTCGTTTCTTGTTAAAAGGATGGATTTCACCCTGTGTGGCACACCACGGTTAATAAAAAACAACCCCTAAACCTAAGCCCACCCTCCGAGCTTTCTGTTTTTGTCCCCTGTAGCCAGCCTTTACCTGTTGCAGGAGAGCATGCCAGCCACAGCTCAGTTCCTCGGGCGAAGGAGAAGCAATTTCTTCCAGAACTATAAAAATAGCATCCTCTTTAATCCCTGGCTCTGATTTCCACCATGAGTGACCGTTAGCCGTGAAAATACCAGTAAACTTTATTGGCAGTAAAAAATGATGCATATTATTTGAAAACCAAAAAAGGAAAGAAAAAAATGTTATGGGACCATTAAAAGGTCCGTGAGGAATCCTCATTTCATGTTAGCTTTGGGACTTTCAGCTGCTCTGATATGAATACTGTCTTACTGAATGCCTTGGGTGACTTTTTATAGAAGATGAAGCAATTGCTTCTGGAAGAGTTATTCCTAGAGTCTCTTAAAATATTGTCATTTGGGTGACAGCAGCAATTCAGTAATCATTTTTGCCTTAAAATGGTCGTACTAATTTGGTACTCCTATTAAAACAATAAGACTTTCTTGCAGGATTTAGGCACTTCATTATTAATTTCAGGTGCTCCATAGTTAGCTAAGGTTATGTTTAAAGAGAAAAGTTATGTCTTTAAGACCACCACTAAATTAGATTGGCTTGAGAACTTGAGATAAATTGATAGAGTTTTTAAAGGGAAGGGGGTCCATTTGCTGTCCAGACTTCTTTCTCCTTCATTCCTTTCCCCTTGTGTCCTAAGTGGGTTTTAGAATTTTGAAAGCATAACACAGAAAAAAATTAGACTTTTTCTTTGGGAAAGATTTTAACTGAGAAATGGTCTTTTACCTAAAATAAAAAAAAATACTAAAATGCATTTTTCTTCAAAACTGGATGTTTTGGTTTTTTTTACTGTAGTTTAATTTTTCATTTTAAATGTTATCAAAGTCTATAGATATTTTACCATTATAGAGAAATATAATTAATGTTTTTACATAATATATAAATTTTAAAAGGAGAAAAAAAAAAAAGAAAAATCCATCCATTTCATACACTGGACAACTTTGACAATTTTTTATTAGTCTTAGGCTTTTGCCCATCCTGATTGTAATACATCCTGAGGCAGAAAAGGAAAAGTCAGAACATAAAATATGTATCAGAGCTCTTCTTGTTTTGTTAGTGTAGCTGCAAAAAGATCTAAAATACTTCTAAATTCTTCTTTTAATTAGTTCACATAGAGGCATCGTTACTATGAAAACAAATGAATCGAGCTCACGCCTGCTTTATTTACGTAGCCAGATTCTTTCTTTGGTCTTGAAACTTTGCTCCGATCATGTGTCACCTGTCCATGTAACCAGATAGGTAACTTAATACTTCATATTATGCTATGATGAATCATAAGATGATTCAAAGATCTATTTCGTTAGTACACACTATGTTTAAAAGAGGGAAGGAGCAGAAGCTCAATTTAATGCGTTTTCCACTCACTATCAATTGATGGGAATTACACTTACTTCCATTTGACTCTCTCTTTTAGTACCAACTTGAGATCCATGTGGATGATTTTGATCTTCAGTGTTGCTCCCACTGACGTGGCAGTGGTTTACATGGGGCATCTCTCATTTTTCAGTGGAGCTCAGATGAGAACTGAACAATTCTTTTGACTTTCTTCATCCTGGGGGCAAAGTGGGGGTGGTAGGAGGTGGTTAGAGTTTGCAAGTGGGCCACCCACCCCATGTTGGGAGCTTTGTCAGGGAACAGAGTTGCCATCCTCATCCTGAATACCTCTATTTTTTAGCAGCCCGCATCAATTTTCCTTTGAAATTCCTGTGTGATCACTTTGTCTGATGTGAAGACAACTGTCTAGACATCTATTTTTAAAAAAAAAAGTCTCTATCCTGCAGTCTGAGAGAGGCCAGAGCACAAGTAAATACAAGGCATGAGATTGATTTGAAACGAATAACTGGGAAGGTAAGTACTCGCACTCAACTCTGAAAGAGCTGAAGCTCTGTTGCAGAGTCCTACATGGCTTTTAGATCTCATTCCTACTTACCCGCTCACTGTTGACAGGACCAAAGTATTCCATTTCTCCAAGAGCCTTAATGGATTTGTTTTTTATAAACAGGCAGCAGTTCCTGGGAGGGGTGGAATTTTTTGTTGGTTTTATTTTGTTTTGTTCGTACATGAAAAGTCATCTTAGCATCCTACTATTCATTGCAATCAGCTTAAGGAAGAAAGCAGAGCATGTATTAAGTTGGCTGTTCACCTGATTATTTACAATGTGCCTGTAATAGGTGCAGTGCTTAGTGTTTTCCCCCAAAACTTTATTCTTTTTTCTTCTATCTTCACATTTTTCTGCTGTTCTAGAGGTCAATAATGCTAACTTCCATATCTATGTGTGCAAGAGCTTGTTCTGTCCCTGGAACTTGTTAGTGTACAGCAGAATTTCCCGTGTTTCTCTCATGCAACCCTTCAATGATGCGAGTTTATCCTTCTAGGTCTCCATCTTTTCTGAAATATTCTCCAGCTTAGCAATGGGAAGTAGCTTACAGGCAGCTTTTCCCTCTTGTTTTGGACTGAATCAAAAAAGCCCCAACCTACTGCTCTGACAGAATATTAAGAGAACTGTAAAAAGTGCAATGCGTAGCAGCAAATGAGACTTGCCCCCTCAGCTTCCACTCCCTTCCTGCAGCTTCATCAACCTCGACATTGGGACCTACCAATTTTATAAGCTTTCCATAGCACAGGAGGCCTTATATCAGGGCAAGCGAAGAACTCCACAGGTCAGAGACTCAGCTCAACTGAATGCAATTCAGTGTTGCGCGTGTGGCTGTTCAAGCAGCATCACCCATGTGCTGCCTGCTGAACTCCCGCAGGAGATGATGTTTTCTTACCTTGGTGCCAGTCCCTCTGGGAGCATCTGCCATGCTCTGCCGTGGGGCTGGTTGGCCCAGCAGAACTGGGGCTGCCTCACAGTACAAATTATTGGGCCTTGCTAAAATTGCCTAGGGGACATCAGAAAAAAAAAGAAAAGAGTTGAATTGCTTTGGGCTGATAGATGGCACAAACATTACCATCCAGAGCTCCGCTGTTTTCTGGCTTTGTTGCACCACTCACACCAGGGCAATGACTTGCACTGCATTTAGCAGCTGTTGTTTGAAGTACAGTGGTGGCCAACTTCCCCCTCCAAAATGAAGGCTTTTTGTCCTAAAAAACACTGTGCTGATACATTTTGAGGGAGTCTTTCCTTGCTGCAAAGAAGTGGAAGTCTAAAGAGGGCTGGGGCAGGGGAGAGGTGATGGTCTATCTGTGTTACAGGTAGGTACTGCGCAGGGGGTAAGCAGCTCACCCAGGCTCACGGGGGAAGTCTGCAGCAATATTGGAAAATTAACCCAGATCTCAAAAAAGTCCTGCCTGCTGGCGCCATCCCAGACCACCCTTCCTCTTCATTATGATTTAGATTCCCTAGTTTCCTGCAGTCCCCTTAAATAAGTTTCAGTGGGACACTTTACGCCTCGAGGAGGGGATGAGGCATTGTATAGGTATTTCAGCATGAAAATATTTTGGTCTTCATTATTTAACTGAAAACTCACTATTTTCTGCAAATGGGTGCTTTTTTAAAAATACTGAACTTTGAATAAACATGTTACTGAGTATTTTAGGTAGCTAAGAGAAAGCCTGTTGACCTTTCTGACTATGGTAGTTGTTTAGAATTGAGTAACTCCTTATGAAAGTATCCGCTGATGACTTATTAACCCTTTTGAGGAGCACTTTTTGGAATTTTTCCATTTGGCTTCAATAGGTCTTGGATTGAGACCATGATAGTATGCTTTCCAACTGAAGTGGTTTCAGCCTTTTTAAAAACAGCCTACATTAGCAAAAGCATTTTTCACATCAAACACATAGACAGAAGAGTGAAATGAGTGTTTTATCTATTGCTTTGCCTGGTTCCTCAAGGCAGCAGCTTTGAGAAAAATGAGTAAGATGGAATCAGAGTTTAGATTAACATAAAACATTTTCACTGGAATTGCAGGTATTTTTTGAGATACTACAGGAAAAATAATATATATAAAAAAAGGTTAGAATGAATAATTGTTTCCATTAAAGGGACTTTGGTGCTTCTATTAGGTAATTCTAAGCTCCTTTCCCATTAATGGTAATTTGCCAGAAAAGAAAGGTACATTACATAAATATTTCAAAGTAACCTGGGCAGCAATTTGAAGATATTAAGCTTTCAACTTGACAGCCCCAAGCACCTTGATTCATCTTAACATCCAGTAAGATCTTAAATGCAAACAAACACTTTACTTGAACAGGACTGACTTCAGAACCAAAATGAGCTTCATTCTACAGGACTGAAGGGATATTAGGGACCAGTCCACGTTTCCTCAAGAACGTTAATTATCTCAACTGGAAGAAAAGCATATAGGGATGGACACATGAAGTAAACCAGAGTCATTTTTCTAAACAGATCCTGGATCCGTAGTCTGCACACAGGCAAACCTGTATTTCATCTGCACTAATCTCAGAACAGCACTGCTTGGATTTGGTTCTGCTTCCCCAGGAGCCAGTGCAGCAGCAGGACTGGGCTGTGCGAGAGGAAGGGTAACACCACAGATATACAAGAAGCAGCTGAAATAGGTGTCGCAAGTCATCAGGGCAAAGAGCTGCTTCTCTATGGCCTGAGCCAAAGCCTGCAAAAAGGGAGTAAAAGCCTTTATGATGACTCCATTGGCCTTTGGATAAACAGTGGTGGGCTGGATATGCTAAAGGACTTGATGGCCATAACCAGGGGGTGGTTACTGAAGAGAATTCAGCTAGTGGCTGCTAGGAACCAAACTTCCTTAAAAAGCAGGGCTTGCCGTGTTCATGATGCCACCTCTCCTGGAGAACATACAGGATGGAAACTTCTCTGAGCCAGGGTTTTGTTGGTTAGAAAAAACTTGTAACTATGTAATTCAGTTATTAATACATTTTAGCTCTAGACTATGCTAAAGTAATCCGTAGCAGATCAGTGAAGTCGGAGGAGCTGTGGTCAGCCATTGGAGAAAGGCAAGCAGCCATGGAGAAACAAATCTGGCAATAAAGCTCGTTCTGGGTTTACCCGGGCTGAGGGACAGTTTGCTGCTCATTTCCTCTCCTCCCCATACCTCAGCACTTCCTCTTGATGCAACTGCTTAGAAATGAAAAGCAAATTAAAGATGCAACTCTGGGTTTAACAGATGCCAATCAGCAAGTCCCTCCCACTCCTGGCACTTTTCTTCCTGCCTTTCCTCCTGTCTGTGCCCGGGGTATACATTTAAAGTTAGCTGCCCTGCCTTGGACTTCCCACTTTTTATTTTAAAGCTCCCAATTACAAGAGGGTTCTGTCTGTCTTAGTTCCTCTGAAGTGTTGAATCTCTCTCTAGTTGTGGGTTTTTTTTGTTTAGTTTTGGTTTTTTGTTGATTTGTTTTTTAATAGGGTAAAAAGAGAAGTGACTTCTTTTAATTCTCTGTCAAGTGTGAGCCTGCTGGAGGAAAGGCACTGTGTTCCCAGTCACACTAAAGCTCATTTGCCCGTCTCCTCTAGAAAGTAGGTTACAGCCAAGAATACAGGGATTTGATTCCTAGCTGCATACATTGGATACAAACTGGCATGGAGAAATATTGTAGCGTATATCTTGTACCTTGTAATTAGTTTGGAGCCTCTTTTTGAACACCTATTTGACTTGCATGTATTTAGAGGATTCATAAAACAGGGGTTGCAGTGATTTGTGGTCATTAAAGATTATTCTAATCATTGCAGTAATCCCTTGGACCGATATATGAATTCTGTATAAACAAATACCAAGAGACTGTCTCTGTCTTTAAGAACTTACAATCTAAATAGAGAAAAAAGGCAAACAAAGGATTATCATCACCAGGGTTGGGTGGAGCTAAGAACAAAACCCAAATCTCCTCCATTGCCTTTGCAACATGTCCCTTCTTGTTCACTCACATCATCTTGATTACCAGCCCCCCCGCCCGCTCCAAGTAAAAGGGATTTCATGCCAGAGGTCTGGCATGATTCCAGGTTGGATAACTCTGGGTATGTTTACACTGTGCATTGGAGGAGTGTTTCCTGAGCGATCAGAGGTTACAGCCAGTAAGTCCAGAGGGCACAAACCAGCACTGCTCAGGCCTCCTAACTCTTGCCCAGGAGTCGTCTGGCTGCCCTTGCTTTGCAGCCATGCTGTTACAAGGGCAGTGTAGCTGCTTCCAGGCAGAGTTTGACTCGCCTCTGGCCAGCATGATGCAGTGATTGCATCCTATGTCCTACTTCCCACTTACCAGGCTATGTGGGAAGATTCTGCTTTAGGCTGTAGGTACCCACCAGTGTGAGACATGCCCTGTATTTCCTGGAGTAGGTTCATATCCGTTGCTTCCTAGGCTAAACTATAAGAAGGTGATGTTATATGTCGTTCTGCTTCAGCTCAGACATGACTTCAGTCACTGGTGGGCATAGTGAGCCTTTGCAGAGGCCGGGTAACACTTTGAGTGTGTAGGAATCAACGGGGTTGAGGGTTATAAAGTACTAAGCATAGGCTGTTACACAGTAGAGTGATTATTCCTAAAACACGCAAAGCTTCTCCAGCCCATTGTTATCGGGAAAAAGGGCTGTAGCAAGCCATACCCTTTCCAAGGCATATTACTGCCATGGGACTCATGCTGGTGTCTCTCACACCAAGCAAAGCCTTGAGCATCCCTTGCTGAGTCAGTCAGTCACGTTGGCTCAGCTCCAGCACGGCTGTTCGGAGGGAGTGCATACAGCAAAGATCTTGTAGAGAGCATGGGAGGTGGGCAGAGAGGGGAGTTTGCCTTGTAAGCAAAGGCTCTGTGGAACACAGGAGAAAGGTCTGTATTTCTTGCATCCCTTAATGCTGTACTAGAGCTAGACCTACCCTAGTCATCAATCAGTCTTTTAAATCTGTCTTTTCTAGGACAGGTGCAAAAGTTGATAACTACCCAATTTGGTGATGTTGAGCTCACTGGTTAGTGTTTGTAAAATGTTGTAGGAAGGCTAGGTGGTACTCTTGAGCTGGATTTTGCCAATGCTTACCCAAGAGGAAAAGTGCTGCGGAAATCAGTAGAGACACTTGCTTTTCAGAGCCGGGTGCTCTTCTGGATGCTGGGAGGTGGCAGAAGGCACTCTGTTGGTTCTCAGGCTGCAGTCCAGATTCAATCAGGAAAACGCTTAAGCACGTGGTTAATTTGAGGCATGGGCTTATTAGTCTTATTGCTGTTCAGTATTTGTGTGTTTGCTTTCCTGAGTGGGGACAAACTGAAGTGCATGATCTGCTGACGCCACAGCTGGGCGAGCAGGTCCTTAATTCATGATGTCTTCTCTGGATAAGGCATAACTGCATTTGATAAAAGGGTTTTCTGTCTCAGGCTGAGCATCTTGTGCCATCAGTACAACCAGCATTTTTACACTGTCACTCAAGGAAGCCACAGGAGAAGCGAGTGCTGATGTGCACAGTAACACCTGCATCGTCTGTCACTGGCTTCTGCAAAGGACAAATCCACCTCTAACCCTTGTACAGCAGAGCCCCATGCACAGTGTTTCCCCTCTGGGACCTTTCACACCATGGAAACTGGTAGTGTTCACAGACCTCTCAGTCATTCTTTTTAAAAGAAAGTTTAGTTTGTAAACAGTCATAACCAGTTTAGTTTAGTAAATTTTACTGATGCCCCCTGCTAATGGTGGGAGAGCAACTGACTGCTTATAGCTGGGACATTTGGGCTGGAGAGCGTCTACTGATGATGAGATTCTGTAACACACAACTCGCACCTGTAAATGTTCATAACAACTGATAAACATGTATAAACCCTCTATTAGCTGTTTATTAGATATCTTTTATTAAAGATATGACCCTCAGCTGTACCGAGGAGAGAAAGAGGTTGGCTGGCGGGTGTGGGATGAGATTTTGACAGTCCATTTCAGAAGTACTTGTGGCCAGTGAAGCACAGCAGCAGCCAGTCCGACTCTGGAAGGCAGAGTTGTGACCCTGAGCAGTTGTCCTGGGCTGTTAAAGCCCCGCTAGCGCGGCTTACAAGGCCTGAGCCTCTGTCCTGTATGGTCTTCTCCTTCAGCATGTGGATGGATTGGACTGTGTAGCTATTTCTGACATCTCTGTGCCCTCCTCTCTCACTCAGTATAAACAGTCTTTGGTTTGTAGCAGCTGGATTTTTGAAGGGTATATAGCCATTTAGGATAAAAATAGGAACCACTCTAAATCTTTAGATGCCAACGCAGCCCTACAATCTGGCCCTAGATTACTGTTGAAAATGGGATTCAAGCTTCTATCTCCTTAAAGTGTCCTTAAAAGGTTTACTCCTGGACAAGTTTATGCTCAAATTTAGAAAGTTTGCCATTCATCGTTCATTTGACCATACTAGGTATTTCACGAAGAAGAAATTAATGTAGGGAACAATGGGAGATGATTTTGAAGAGAAACAGCAAATAACATTGTTCAGAGCACAAAATTCTATGAAGTTGAACTGTGAAATTCTAGGAAGATGCTGTTTGTCACAGAGAAACAGAATGTTATAAAAATGAAAAGATATTGCTGAGCTATACATTCTGCTTTTAATTCTCTTGGCTCAGAAAGCTTGGAAGCTTTCTTTCCTGATACTGAAGCTGCGTATATTATGCATGTGGCACAGTATTAAGCTCATACAGTCCCTGTTGTAGCTGTTCCCAGACACCGCTGTACTGCTGTGGCATGGTGTGTACAGTCCCACAGACATGTCAATCTAATGTTCTGTGAAAAGCATCACAGATTATTGATAATAGGATTAAGGTATCTAAGCATTTAATTCTGCGTTCATGTGTTTTCACATTGTTCCTAAAGAAAAGAAAATTTCAGTGTAAGAAAGAGTATACTTGAAAGACTGAACTTCTCAACCCAGCATCAAGAGGGATAAACTGTATTTAAACAATATGTTTAAATGAAGTCTGAATTGATACTGATTCATTCCAGATGAGACTTTGGGATCTGTAAGATGTGTGGGCTTGCTGTACTGTGTGTTAAACTTTTTATCAGAAATAGTCACCCTCTATACTAAAACAGGTATCTGCAAGACTTTGACACATGGTCGCGATCACAGCAAACAGTGACGTCCCTGGCCCTGGCTCCTTATCAGCTTCAATGACCTGGGGTGTTGGCTCAGAAACAATTCCTCTTGCTGGTGTGTTGGTGCAGAGATCAATGAGTCAGCCTCACGGGGCGCCTTCCCAGATCTGATACGGCATTTTGCAAGTCATATAACCATTCTTTGCCTCAATTTCTCTCTCTCTGAGATGAGGGTACCAGTATCTCACTGAATATTAGGGTGAGAAATGCTGTACAGATGCAATGTTACATTTCTTTGTTTTCCTTAGGCTATCGAGTACTTACTTCCTTTTTGTTGCTCATTTCAGCATACAGTTTTGTAAATCTCTATGCTCCACAGTCTTGTATCAGTGCATTTTTTCAGTTTATGTTCACAGCATGATACTACTGTTTAATGGTCTTCCTTAAAAGACCTGACAGGAGGACAAGCATGTTCCTTTTCTCCTTGGCTCCCCAGTATACTTCCAAATACCCAGCACAAGAAAGCTCTTAAGGCCTTTGTTGTTCAGGGTGGCATGTAGATACAGTGTAATTTTAAGCATGTTTCTGAGTGCTTTTTGAATGGAGATGTTTTCTGACATTGGAACAATACTTCTGTACAGGCTACAGAGCAAAGCTTAATTTCTTTGGTCACTGGGCATAAGGACACGATCTGGTCTGAACTGCTGGCTCAAGTAATTGAGTTAGTAGAAGTAACAGCCCTGTAGAAGGGATGCAGAGAGCTCCCCGAGTACTGGATCTCAATTTACTTGAACTGTAGTTTCTCTTCAGCTGTTACTTAGCTGTGAAGCTGAAGCTCTGACTTGGGCATTACCACAGAGCGTGGCATTGGTAGGTCACTGCACTGTGGTACACACAGGTCTCATGCAAATGCTCCATGAGATTGTCTCCATCTTTATCTCTCTAATCCATTTTCTCTTGTTTTGCTCCGTGGTGTCACACAAAAGACCCATATGTATACATGTGTGTTTATATATATATATATATATATGCATATATACATCAGATTCTGTTCTGTCTTCGTGCTCAGGGTTGCCAAGCAAAACTTCAGAGTAAGAGCTGACCAGCTGCACTCTGAGGCTTTCACAGCAAAGGAAACCAAAGCCAGCTCCAATTGTGAGAGTGTTTAATTGCTTTCTGCACAGTTCACTGATTTCAAGGCCCATAGAGACCCCTGTGATTCTTTTGCCTGAACACCTGCATATTACAGCCTGTGGCATTTCATCCAGTGTTTTCTGCATTATGGCCATTAACATGTGGATGAACCAGAACATATCTCTGAGAACAACATCTAGTCTCAGTTTAAGCTTCTTTTATCAAAAATGACCTCATAGAGTTAGAAGGAAATGAATTTATCATATTCCAGATATGCACAGGACCCTTGGAGTACTTCAGCTTGAAAGGCTTCAGGTGACGGACCAGATACCACGTCCCACAGCATGCATAAACCAATGTTAATTACTGTGACGAGCTTCTGCATTTTTTCATGTCTCAATAATTTTTGATTCAGTTTGTAGTCACTGAGCTTTTTAATGCCTGTTTCTACTTGACTGAGATAGCAGATTAAGACAGCATGTAGCTTGTTCCATTTTGGGCCCCTTGATGGTAAAGCTTTCCAGCATCATTCCAGCCAGGAGATGACCAGTTCAGGTCATGGGATGTAGAGCTACCTATGGCTTTTTGCGTGTGCATGGGGTGGAGGGTGTTGCTTTTCAGTCCTGTTGTAAAACTTCCAGGCAGTATCCATGTAAACTTCTTTCCAGGTTCTTTCAGATCAGGTTTTGTCTTCCTTCCTCTTGCACTTGGCATCATTCCCCAAAAGATTATTTGCTGTCTGCATCAGCTGAGAAACTTTTTTATAAAATCTTGGCTGTCCTTGCTGTTGAGTAAAGTCCAGGATTGCTGTTGTCTGCTCATGAGCATTGTTTCTGTAATGAGGATCTCAGGTAATACTGGCATTAATGTGGGCTTTCATTTGACTACTTTTCCAAGGTTTTGCAAGCAAGACATTTCTTTCTTGCTTTTTTTTTTTTTTCCCCATGTAAGGCTTCGTATTCTTGCAATGCTCATGTAAAAGCTCTAGTAATTTCCACCATCTCAGGTTCCCTCCATAGGTTTCCACAGTTTGGTCATATTTTCTGGTAATGTGCTCTTTTTTAAAGAATCAAACCCAACCTTTCCTGGCAGCTGTATTTTGAAGTTTTATTTCATTGCATTTTCTGCACCTTTTACAATTTTTTCTGTATGTGTCTCAGCCCTAAATCAGGAGTCTAGGTAAATTATAAAAAAATACCTGTCCTGATTTTTGCTTCCATTTTGTCCTAGTTGCTTGCATTGGCAAGACCAGGTCTTGAGCCTGCCAAGTGCTGAGTGCTCTGGCTGGAGTCCGCGTGACCTGTACATGTTCAGAGCTGTGCGAAGCATTCGAGGCCCAATCCTATGAAGCTTACGGAAGTCAATGAAAAGACTCTCATTGATTTTGTTGAGCGCTGGATCAACATTTAATTTTTGGCAAACACTTCACTGCCAAACATTTTAAGATACTTACATTAAAAAAAGAGAGGTGTGGCGGTTGGAGCCCCTCAAACGGACAAAAGATCTGTGGACATACGTGTGTGTGTCAGTGGGAATGTCAGTGCTGTCTTTTTTATTCATCATATGTCATGTGTGGTGGGTAGGAAGAATTAGCGACAAGCAGGAGATTGTTTTTAGCAAGATAGGTGTGTGTACTACGAGCACTTGATGTGATACATGAGTTAGGAAATGTGAAAATCCTGAAACTATTGTGAACAGCAAACCCCTCATTTGACTGGGAGGCAGGAGCTTGAGCGACTGGGGACTCAAGGAGCCCCAGGGAGGACAGAGCCCACCTGCTGCAGGTGTACTGGCAGCAGCACAAGTTTCTGAAGGCAGAAGAGGGAGAAGAGCAGAGTCTATCTACTACCAGAGGTCCCCAGTCAAGTTGTCCAACTTAAGTGACCTTTCATGGTAGCTGGAACAGGAGATCCATATCCTATATTTTTGTCTGTATGTGTTTACAAAAACACTGATTCCCATTTGTGATTGTGAACTCATCCCAGTGCTTTCCTGAAATACATTTATTTTGTGCTGTGTGTCTGCTGTAAGAAAGACCTTGGCTTACTGTGACAAGCAAAAGAGTCATTAATTCTCCAGAAATACGAGACCTTTCAGGGTACCACAACCTCTGGCAGTGTAGCGAGTGCCAGGATTTATATTGTGTTTCCCAACAAACTGAAGGGCCACAGAAAGAGATACAGAAGTTTGCAAGGGGCAAATGGTTGAGAGGCAGCTCACAAACTTAAGAGAAAACTATGTTTTGACAAAGAGAAGAACCAGCTCAGTGTCTTCCCTTCTAGGGTACTATTAGGGCACATTTTGAAACTTCGGTACCTCTGAGGTAAGTGCTTTTTGGGAGATAACAGCCTTGCATGCCCATCTTGCAGAGGACCAGTTCAAGCCCAAGTAATTGCAATATAAGGGCTTGTGAAATCTCTGTTTTCCTGCTTTCCTTTGCAAGCTAAGCAACCCGCCACACCTCTAGACGTTGCAAATAGTGCATGGACCTGTACTGAATATGTAATATTCTGATCCTTTGATCTTGCAGCACACTCCAAACCTCCAAGCCTCAACAAGCCCTGCTGAAGCAGGGCAAATGCTCATATTCCTACCTTTGCAGGTTTGGAAACTGAGGCACAGAGGTTTTCCTGCCCTGTAGCCACACAGCAGTCAGTGGCAAATGGAGGAATTCCAGCGACCTTGTGCATGAGGCCAGGATTTCAGAGTAAATCCTTTGTCTCCCAGTAATAAAACTTCTACACTTTGCTGCCTCTGTCCCTGTCATTGGAATGTAATGATGTCCTCCCTACCTCTCTTGCCCCTTCTCTTTCTTCCATTTTAGAGCAATAGTTGTTGTGAAGCAGATGTGTTAAAGCTTCTAATCTACTAGCAGCTGTGGAGTGTGGGGTGGGATGCTTGTGGTGATTCCCTCCTTTTTTCTTCCTGCTGCACACCATAGCCACCCGCCTTGGCAGGTGCTTGGTCCTTCATTCATTTTTGTGAAGGAAACAGGGAATTCCTCACAACCAAACAGATCACGCATGTGAAACCTGGATAAACTCCCAATTTCTGGAGTGCCATCCTCCCCTTGAGCTCCTGTCGTGCCAGCGTGGCTGTGCCTGTGGGCTGGCTGGTGGGAGCACTGCAGTACTGTACTTTGGGCCGGGACAGGGATAAGGCATTTCTTGGGTGGTTGAAGGAGAATTTGTCACATATCTGTTCTGGTGTGATACTGTAATTTGGTATGCTGTGACTGGGTGTGTAACATGACCCAGCAGGGTAACCTGAAAGCAAAGCTGTGCTAAAAAAGACAGCTCCTCCTGCGTGTGTGTTTGTAGTGGTTGCTAGCATGAAGCAGATTTGTGTGTGCACCATTGGCAGTGGGTGCAGAAAGCTTTGACAGGATTAGCACATGATTTTTGCAGCCCTCAGGAAATATGGGCAAAGGCTGGTTGGGATTTTGCTCTCCCTGTGCAGAGGGTCTTTTACACCAAGGGTCTTCAGACAAAACTCATTTGTGCCTTTGCAAAGATGGGAGGGAAGGCTGGTAACGGTGTTTGCTGCTGTTGATGCTGCTGCCTTGGCAGCAGCATCATCTGGCTGATATGCCATCAGTGCCTGGGTTTCTGTTGTTATATCAGATATTGCTGCCATGTGCCCCCACTCATCTCCTGTGCTTGTGTGGCACCTTTACCACGTGCTCTGAGCACCACATTGTCCTCCAGAAGTGTAGAAAGATGGCTCTTCCAAAATTTAAGCCAGAGCCCTTCCAGAGGCTGTTTTTTTTTTCTTTTTTATTTCTTTATTTTTTTCCCTGGGGACATACTGATCATGGGACAGAACTGCAGTGTGTCACTCAGCCCCATAACTAGGCAATGATGCTGGTAGGTTGGCAGGTGTCACTGAGGAGTTTCAGAGCCCTCTCTGTGAAATGAAGATACTCACCAGATGATTTTCATAGGACTGGATGCAAAGGGAATCTATGTTATATAATATTGACCAGGTTGATTTTTAATGGAGCGACAATGGCAGCTTTGATCTGAAAATTAATGTATATTCACTGCACAGCTTGGAAATCCTACTTCAGAAGATGTGACAGAAAAACTTTGATATTATTAGATACGAATCTATAGATTACAGAGCTGTAACTGCAAGAACTATAGATGCTTAAGACAGGAGGAACAAAGGACTCAGTAGTTAACTACTACTTTTGCTGCAACAGGAGGGAAAGAGCATGGTGTGCAATGGGAAGCATCTCCATTTGAGCGAAACCTGAACTACATAGCTTAGTATAGGGAAGACCATGTAGAAAATATATTTTAAGATATTCTCTCCCTCACCCTCTTGATCCTCACCCTCTTGAGCTCAATTCAAGCAACTGCATTCTGTTTAGCAGAAACAGAGTTTGGTTTAGATTGGGAAAGAGCTTGGATTTTTGGAGGTGGCCTCATAGTTTGGTTCTGTGCTTTTATTATGATAGATTTAAGAAACCACTCGAAGTTCCATATAGACATTTTTTATAAAATGGCCCATCTCATTGCATGATCTACTAAAAAATGCACTTTCATCCTGAGTTCATAATTGTACAGATTTCCAAGCAAGGGGTAAAAAAGATAGGTAGGCTCTGTAAATATGCTGCACATTTTTGAAGACAGGGCCAACCAGTTCCCTTTTGAATGTAAGAAACAGAAATTATTTTCTTTCATAAAGGCACCACAAGGTAGGAGAAGGGTTTTGACTGCAGAAGAGCCCATTGAATATGGAATGCAGGAGCGTGAGGAGGTGGGATGGCAGGTGGTGCTTCAGCGACTGGTAGGAAAGGTGCACAAGAGCAGAGAAACAATAGAGGATAAATGGAAATTTTCTAAAGTCTCTTGTAATGGTTTCTTCTTCAAAGCACTCAACCCACAAAACAGCTTTAAATAGAGTCCAATTTGCCAAAATTAAATTAAACTAGGATTTTGAAGAAATGGAGACATTTAAGTTGGCTGATGCCTTTTAAACCAGGAAGCTGAGCACATGGAGAAGGTCTGTGCAGCAGGTTCATTGACTGGATGTGTCTAGAGAACTGTTTTGGGGGCAAGAAATTACATTCTACGTTTATGAATTGTGGTAGAAGCAGTTGAGTGTGCATAGACCCTGTAAGGGAGGTGTGTTCTCTGAGGTGGTGCAGATGCCAAGGAGGAAGACTTACTGGTGATCTTACACATCGCAGCTTGGCATGGCACATACTTTGTATGTCAGGATTTTAATGTTGCATGTCTGGGAGAGCTCCATACGTTGTCAGCACCTGCAGTGGCTGGTCCTCACTTACACCTTCAGACTTCCATATAGCTTGAGTTTTGGCTGTGTAACTCACACTCAAGCTAATGCTCAGGCAGTGTCTCAGTACAGGATGACTACTCAGTTAGTGACACAGCTGAGTATGGGAGGGGTCTGTTCTACTGTTGCCTGAAACTGGGGATAGTGGAAGAGGCCTGCAGAGAAACTGAGGGAGTTCGGAGTAAACCTCAGAGTAAAACTTGTCAACCTTGGATCTTTCAAACAATTTTGTAATCTCAATTTTGCTTAAGAGCTGGCAACATTGAGAGAGAGAAATGCTATAATCTCCCATACCTGGGAGGAGAAGGTGGTTACAGGTGAGAAACGGGCACCTTCTGAGAGCAATTCATCTGATCTGTCTTAGACATCTGTCTTAGGATAGGCTGAATCACCTTCTGGAGGTTCCCGTTTCTCCTCGTCAACTGCAAAGGGAGCACAGCTGCAGTCATGACCAGCTCAAATGTAAATGTCTAACTTCTGGATGCCTTGAGTTAGAGCAGAAATATCTCACCCTTAGCCGAGCAAGTAGTTGAAAAGAGATGAGTGGCTGCTGTTGCATTTCTGGGAAATGTGAGATATTATATGACCTGTTAATTTATTCCAGAGTTTCCCTTTATGCTTTAACAATACTGTTCAGTATTCAATTCAAGCCATAACACTTAATGGCTTGTGGTCAGCTAGGCTTATCCTGCATTTCTGTGCCAGCTTAAAAAATAAACAAAGCTGTGTCTACTGAATGGCACAATTAGAAGGATTTATCCTGCTCCTACCCCAAAACCTGTACCAGAACATACAAATACTATTTCAGTTCAATTCAGAGAAGATGGGAAAGTCCTTTACATCCTGCTGTAGGAGATTGCGAGAGTTGAACCGTTTGTTTAGATGAGAACATCACTCTTTAGGGGACCTGAACACTGGGCACAGCTTCAAATTAACACTAGTTTCACTTCAAAAATATCTAGTGGCCTCAGATAAGATTGGAGATGCAATGTGTTAGGGGTTGCACAGTTACTTAGGACTTGTTTACACCAAGTTTAATAACATGAGTCTTGTCCTCTCTCAAAGTACCACTCATATAGAAAAGCTCTGAGTTTGGAGGGTGCTTTTAATAGGGGTTAGCTATCCTACATAGGAGCAGCGAGGCATCATCACATATGAGCCACCCCTCTGTCAATTCCCTGTACAGCTCACTGGAGAAGAGTTAACTCCACTGCAGAGTTAACTCCGTGCTGCAAATAATCACCCTAGTAAAAGATAATCCCTGTCCTGAAGAATTTACAGCCAAAACCCCCACACAAGGTGTGGCAGGAGGCACAGAGACAAAAAGAGGTACAGCAACTCTTACAAAAGCACGTTGGTTGCACAGCTGGGAACAGTATTTAATACCCAGCTGGTGAAAAAACAAAACAAACCACCCCGAAAACCCCAACAATTCACTGAAGATGCTCCATATCTCAAGCAATGGGAAGAAAACTCAAGCCTCTTCAGCCTAAATGCTGGTGTACAGCTCTGTACTGCTGTGACTGGAGCAGGATGGTGCTGATCACCATTTTCTTGCACCACTGGGATATTTGGGAGGAAGAGCGTACTTGGTGCTTAGGGCCTTCTGTTTGCAATTGGCAGATGGCAGGGCTCATGCTGCACACGGCAGACCTGATTCATCCATAATCCATTTTGTTAGTTTTCCTTGTGTGAGGAATTCTGCACTTTAAGAGAATTCATATCATACACTGACGGGAGTGAACACAGATACATTACTGTGAGAGGGGACACTTGTGCATCTTTTCTCTCTAACAGGCTTCAGCAGATCTGAGAACAAAATAGCTGCTGTCTTTGCCCTCAAGCATGACTGTGGGACCTGGCTCCACATTGATTAAAGATGTGCACAAGTTTGGGGGCTGCCAGAGCTGGCACTGAGGCTGAGCTCAGCCCAGGATACAAATCCAGGTGAAAAGTGGAGTCAGTGGTCTGTGCAGATCACTAGTCAGTCCTGCCTACTCAGTGTAATATACGCTCTTCAAAATAGGTAGTGTCATTGCACTGGGATATCAAAGCCACCTTCTATAGCTGGACTTGATGCCATGGTCGTGTCTTCTTGTAGTTGCTACGTTTCTTTGAGCTGGCTTAGGGAAGGGTTTTACATTTGTGTTCTGGATGCAATTGCTTCATGTTTGTATTTCAGCTGACTATTTCTAGGAGGCAGCAGGCAAACTGCATTAAGACTGAAACCTTTCTTTGTCTGGACACTGTCTGCTACAAATTCACATTCATATGTGTAATCCTGTAATCCCAGAAACTTTGACTGGAAGACTGGAGCTCACTGGAGTAGGAACTTCCAGGATTAGATCCTAAAAATGTATGTTGTTATACCGAATAATACATATTACAGCTTAAAATAGCATAGTTATAAAGCAGTGGCTAGCATCCAAAGCTTGACATCCATATTTCTGTTGCCAGGATATTTTCCCACTAAAAGTGAATTAAAAGCATAAAAATCAATGTCTATTTAGACTGTTCATTATTATTACTTGGTTAAGTATAAACAATTTGTCAACACATAACAGACACTTGGAGAGGATATTTCCTTCCAAAAACACAAATCTGAAATTCCTCTGGCTGTTTCCTAACCTGGCACTCACAACCTTGGATCCAACTGCACAACTCAGAAGTTTTGAAACTAGCCTTCTGAGCTGGGCTTTGGGTAAAGTTTCTCAGCAGTATATAATTATTCCCATTATACCTGTCGTCAATGATTCATTGACCGCTGAGGCATACATACGAGCTATTTTTCTCTTTATGACTTTTCGGGGGGATGATTCACCAGTTATAAGTGTACATTATCATATGACTGAAGAAGAAAAAAGACAAATGGAGTGAAGTGCCACTGAGATTTTCCATATTAAAAGAAAAAAGAGTTTGGTCAATAAAATAGTGATGCTTCTCCCATGTAAGGCCAGCAAACATCTGTAAAGCTTCAAAACAGCCAGAATCCATTCAGCTTTACTTTGGTTTTACACTTCTACAATTCAATACACTGAAATCAGTGGAGTAAAACAAAGTAAATACAGCTGCGAAAAGACAGGGTTATATTAGCTTTTCTTCTGAATGGCTTGACCGTTCTCTGCTCAGATGTTGGTCCTTCCTTGTTAGTCACTAACCCAGAATCATGGATGCCAGGGGAGAGTTCTTTCTTAGCTGTGCAACAGGGAGAGCAGGATGGGTCACTCAGCACAGCCGTGGCGGCAGGGATGCTCACAGCACATCTGTTCTGCTGGGTTTGGCTACAGGAGAGGGGAGAGATCCTGGTCATTGTCTCCAGTTGAATGACATCACTCCTGGGAAACAGTGGGACAGCTCTTGGAAATAAAATCATCGGTGTCAGTGGCTGGTGAAAACCCCAAGCAGTTACAGCTACCTTGACTTCAGTAGCTTTGAGTGAGTTTTGTAACCCACATGTCGACATGAGGATGGGTAGCAAGTACCATTTAAGGTGCTGACTGAAAGATAAAAAGAAAAAACCTCTTCCACTGCAAAATCTGGTCAGCAGAGTGAGATAGTTGTTGAGCAACAAGGAAAATAGATTTATGTGTCACTGTTAGCTTCTGCGAACAAGCCAAACTGCTCTGGCACAAAACACATTATATTTATTCACAAAAATGTGGAATTAATTGCTATCATCCACATTTTTTAATGGGAACATATTTTATTTTTTGGTTACAATAGTCCTGAGCCTCAGTCATTGTGAGGAGCGGGACTGCCCTGCCGTGTGAAGGGCCTGACAGGAAATGGTGGCGGGTCCGGTGGGGCAGGGAGGGAGTGCCATGAAAATGTCCATCCCACAGCAGCCTTTGAATTAAGGGAGTTCACCTCCATCTTTGTGGAAGTTACATTTATGTCCTAATACAAAGGTCTAATTACATTAGCTTGTTACCAAGCAAATAGCCTCCCAGACATTTTATTTACTTCTCTGGCTGTTACATTTGGTTAATTTTCCTCTTCTCTGGCTTTTCTTTTAAAACCAGAGGAGGTGAATTCTCACCTCTCTTCCTCTCTGTCTGTGTCTCTCTTCATTGCTGACCTGACCCATCTTGAAACTGAACCATCTGTTTCCTTTGTCTTAGATTCAAAATTTTCTATCTCAAGCACCCAGACTCTTGCCAAATGTTGTCCTGTAGCCATCTGAGGCTTTGTAGTCTTCTCCTTCCCCTCCCACGCTATGGCCCAAACTGAAGTTTGCACCAGGGCACTCTTCTCTCATCGGAGCCACCAAAACATCCTCCTCCTATGCCTCTGCTTGTGCTTGTACTTTACTTTTCCCTTTGCTTGGACCACGGAAAAGCCTGCTCTGCTGTGGGCTGCTTTGGGTCGGTACAACACTCCTTTAGCATAGAAATTATGAGTACCAATTCCTTCAGCCTGTGCTTGAAGAGCTGGGAAGGAGAAAAGGGGCATGAGAAGGAATGAATGCTAACTGAATTTGAGAAGGAGAGACTGGCTTGAGGCGGGAGAGAGTGCTCAGTTCCTCGATTTGGAAGATACTTCCTCCAGGTTAGCAGGAGACATTTCTGCTCTCACCTGAACTGGGACTTGGGATTTTTACAGTGTTTGTCCACACCACTTGTACACCACCCGCGTGAGTTGTAGTTAACACTAGACAGACTGTCCCCATGGTAATTAACTACTGGAGATGTCAAGCTGGGCTCAACATGCCATCTCCACATACACTGTACTGCCTCGTGTAGACCTGCCAGTTTATGTTGATACGTGGCCATTAGTCAGCAGTGGCACTAAACTCTTCCCTATTTCCATATTCTTATTGTACATTTTAGGACATAATTTACCTGTGTTTTGCACTCTTCACAGTTTTGCTGTGTCTGGGTTATCTGCTCCCTCCATTACACTGGTTAATGAAGAATTAACTCTGTCCTCACAGTGCTTTCATACATGTGCAGAAGAAAGAGATTTTTATCTACAGAGATCACAGATACATGAATTATGCGAGGGGTGAGCAGGTCATTCTGATGCAATTCCACGGAAACAAGAAATTACATTTATAGGCATGGTTGAGTAAGGTAATTTGGAGCACAGCTGGCCAGTAGCAGGGATTTTCTACTCTTTAATCATTGCCATGGACCCACAGGCTGGAGGAAAGCCCAAGTTGAAAGGGTCACTCACAGGCCAATAAAAGAGTATCTGTTGGCTGGGAACACCAGGCTCAACAGTTTCCAAAACGTGTTTTTCTTCTTTTCTTCATCTTGTTGAAACACAAGGTTACACTTAGTCATCACTTATATGGTTGGGCTCTTATGATCTCACAACTACAAACCTTTTTCCTTTCTTCCTCCTCGCCCTCTTCCCCCTTTTCTTCGTCGCCCTCTTCCTCTTCTTCCTCCTCCCCTCCCTCTTCTTCTCCTTCTTCCTCCTTTT
>JANZLQ010000002.1:33809451-33906585 GCA_026212715.1 Elanus axillaris | reverse complement strand
CCCCCATTTTTCCCAAAGAACATATGTTTTCTTCCTGGCTGGGGATTTCTACTCAGTTTTCTGTGGTTAATATCCCAATGCCTAGAGAGTTCTCAGAGTAGGGTTGGGGAGATCTTAGTCAATGCAGCAGGAAAGAAGTCATGACTATTTGCTTGCATTAAATAGGTAGGTCAGATTTCCAGCTGGTTTAAATTATTCTGACCCATAGATCTGTTCAGATGGTGTTTGCAGCTTCTTTTGGAGACTTGGAGGAGTAAAGCTGTGCTAACAGAGATGCTGAGAGAAGCGTTCAGTACTTGTGAAGATGTGTTCATGTTGCCAGAGCACTCTCTTGGTCTTGTCTCTGGGTCAGCTCTGTCAGAAAGGATGGTAGTACAGTGCCTTGTCCATTCAAGTGAGTGCTGCGTGAAAGTTTACGAAAAATCTGGATTTGTCTGTCTGTGCTTTCCAATCCTTTTTCACCATCTCCTAGAGCTTTGACTCTTGCCTACGGTACCACAAAGCTTTCTTGGTACTGCAGCAATTCACTGAGTCTGGGTAAAGCTGTCCTATATATCTAAACTTCCACCTTTGTTTCTGGAGGATTTCCATCAGTTTATGGCAGTGATGAACTTTTCCTCATCTCTTTCCAGGTAGAAATTCTGTCAGCTTCTCTCTACTTCCTTGGTAAAGTACTGCTACACAAGTCACTGCTTCACCCTCTCACCCCCAACTCATTATTTCAACCCATCTTCATTATATAATGTTATTACTACATTTACTGTAGCATCTGGAAGGCTTGAAATGCAGACACACAAAACAGAGTAAAACAATTTGTTCTGCCCCAGTGATCTTGGTTGCTAGAGACTACTTTAGCAACCTCCAGCTCCACTTATTCTCCAATTAAACCAAATCCTTGTCATTTAATAGCACTATATAAATACTCGCTTGGAATAAGTTTTGCTCTCTGATGTCATACTGTGTTGTACAACTTTAACTGATACAGCTAAAACACAGCCAAGCTCTGAATGATTTTTCTTCTGACATGTGCTGTGCTAGGATATTCAAATTGCTGTTGTATAATGATGACTAATTCCTTAACTAAAGTCCATCAGTAAAATCTCAGCTTTGTATCTTACCCTTTTGAAGTATAAAATACCATTATTTCATCTCCGTAATATTGTTTGTCTTTTGCCTCTGCTCAATCCTACTGCACGATTATTTACCAGCATCTGTAGTATCATTTTTTGTGTATATTTATCAAGAACTGAGTCTTAAGTATTGCAATTGAACTTGAGCTGTCAGCCTATGGCTTACCTGGTGAATGTGTTCTTGGCATAATGCTAGTACAACTTTGAGGAAGAAGTTTGTCTTGGTTTCTGATGGGGAAAGTTCTGTATTTTAGGATCTCCCTGCTCTCAGGCTCCATGAACTTCTAACTAATTTCTGTTTAGTCTCAGGTACTGCCGTCTCTTGAAGAAATTGTAATCTGAGGGGATGTACTTTGGATAGGAGCAGAGGCCAGCAGGTAGTTCATGGGGCATTCTTGGAACTGTTCAAGAGAGGCATCTGAAGACACAGGTAAAAGCATGGGTCCCTAGTCCTGGTACCATGCATTGCTTTACTCTTCTAGTCCTTGGTGTATATGCTTGGTTGTGCCCTTGTCTTGGCCTACAGGTTAGAGGTTGGACATTCCTGGACAGGGGATATGCTGTGCCTTCATCAGGTTGTACAAGGATGTCCTGACTATGGCCCTTCCCTTGTTCAGCCAGAGTCATGGGCCTGAGATTTTTAGCTAGAACAATCCCTGCACAGGGGTTATTCCTATGGTGAACTGGTGGGGAGGGGCAGAGCCTGATTCTGTCCTCCTTCAGCCATTGAGCATGGAAGGGTAGGAATGGGAGAAGGTGGCCAGCAGCTGCCTCAGAGGTGCAGTGGTTGTCTGCCTGCTGTGATTTACACCTCTTTACACTCAGTGAAGAGCCTAAGTAGCTGCAATGGTCATTATTTCATGAAGCTATTCTGAGTACACCCTTGACAGTCCTCTGGTAGCCTTTATAAGTATCCAGTTTTAAAAGTTAGCAGAGTGACAGCTTCATGCATCACAGAAGTGGAAAGGACCACAGAGGATGTATTGACGGTACCCAGCACTTCTCCCCAAAGGTGGAACCATGCACACATCAAATGAGACCGCTGCAGCAGGGAATGTGTCCCCTCCCCTCTTGGCATAACTACACCTGGTTATACCTATGACTTGGAGCAAGGAAAACCATTGCACTTACAAGAATGCCACTATATTCCTGAGGCATTTTCTAGGTTTGGTTTCTCTTCCAGTGTTCTTCCTTAGGCATGAGTTTAGCCTTTTCTTTCAGGTCAGCTCAGAAGCAAACTGGATTCTGTATTTTCAGCTTGTACTTTGGCTGGAGTAAGCCTTGTATTTGGTTTTGGCTTTTCTTGTCTTTTCATGAGACAGACTGTCTTTATATTTGTTTTTCTCATTTATAATTCAGCATACTGCAGTGCTGCTTCACCTCTGTCTGGTGTTGTAGAAGTCTTTTGTTGTCATTGTCTCTCTGTCCTGTCCTGTGCTCTGTGATGTTCTTGTACAAGATGCTCATTAGAGAGGTACTTTAGAAAAGCTGAACTGCACCTCTGAAGTTGTGTATTCACTCAGCCTTTTTGCACTTTGCACCACAACAGGTGAATCTGTTAGGCTGCTTTGTTTCATTTCACTGGGATTAATTATAGAGTGAGAAGGTATGTTTTATGGCAGTGAAGTGGAAGAGCAAAATCTTTGCTTTTAAACTCCCCAGTCTCATGGTCTGCAGGGAGAGGTCCATCAGGAGAGACAGCACCTCATCTAACTTTTTTGTGTGCATCAATTAAAACTTTTAAACTGGGGTCTGAAACTTTGAGGGTTATTCAATAAACAGAACCTGTATCGAAAGAAAACCCTAGGCTAGAACAGACCCTGCTTAACAAGACTGGTACCTCAGACGACTCCTGGAAAGGATAGCTCATCTCATTAAAGCCTTAGCTTGTATGGTGTCAGAAAGTATACAGCCTGGGCAGGAAAGGCAGTAAAAGCAGGGTATGCTTCATAAGTTATTAGTAATATCTGATTTATAGAGGAGAGCTAAAACATTGTAGCTCTTTCACCAAAGCAGATCATGCCTGAATGATGTGGAAATAGCAGATGCCTTTGGATTCCAGTGTCACCACTGAATACTGGACAGTGTAACACAGACCATGTAATTAGTACCTGTATGAAACAATAGGGTTCAGATCAGTGAAGAAGATGAGGGCGATAGGGTTGGGATAACAATATCCAAGAGTGTAATTTAGGAAATAAAACAGAGAAATTGATAAAGCAAACTTCAGAAGCATATGGCAATGGTTACAGTGCCTGCAGAAACCATCATGAAGTCCAGTTGCTGTGATGTAGGGGCTTGTGAGCAGGACCTTGTTCAGTGCTGCCTTACTCTTCATGTCCCTTGATTCCTTAATCTTTTAATGCCTCTATTCTTCATCTGCAAAGTGAGGATCCAGTATCACCTTTTTGAGGATGTGGATTGTCTTAAATTATGAATGTCCGTAAAGCACTTTGAAATCTTTGGATGGCTCTTGTTTCAGCAGTACAAGGTATTATCTACACTATCATTGCTGTGTTTGTTCAGGAAGTGTACAATGGTTTTTATTTGCAGCTGTGGTCCCAGCTGAACACTGCAGTTGGATGCTAGGGGATAGGTGTTCCATTAAAGCTGCATGTGGAGAGCTTGGCTGCCTCTAAATATGAGAGCTGCAGGAGTAATGAGGAAGAAGACTGCAGGATAGAGATAGATAAATACTAGCTGCAGCTTTTGCTTTATTCTTCCTTTTTTTTGTCATGAATCTGGCCAGCTAGAAATAAGAATTTATGCCTGTATCTATTAGAGAAGCACGGCTGGAATGTAAGATTTATTGGCACCAATATGAAGGAGCAATTTCAGAAAGAGCTCTGGAAATAAATTCATGTGTTGGGGTTTAACTTACTCTGAACTCTTCCTCTACAAGAACTAATGAGCAGAACTGTGCCAATTAATCATTAACCTTTGCCCTTCTGTGCTACCTTTAGCAAAGATTCTTAAACCCTCTTTAAGGTTGGCACTTGGTTCCAATACAACTGTGGGGTGGGAATTTTAATACTCTGTTTACAGCTGGACTGGAGAAATGGTGTGATTAATTCCAAGCCTCGCAAAGTCAATGAGAGCTTCAGTAAGACCCAGGCATGAGTGATGACTCTGGTCTACCCATATGGCTAGGGCTGAGCTTCTACAAAACGCAGTGCTGTGGAAAGGAGGAGTTGAGGAGAACACAGGAGAACACAGACTGATGCTCAGGAGTGAAGCAGGGAATATCAGTGTGTTTCACTATCAGAGGACCTAAATGCAGCTCCATGTGCAGTGGAAGCAGACAAGAACAGTACACTGTGGCGAGCCTGCAGAAGTTTCTGTATTACACAGGGCAGATTGTATGTTGGCCTCCATGACAGCTTCCCGTACTAGATGAAGACCAGAGCTCAGGTGGTCTGTTGATGGTCCAGGAGTACCACATGGACAGTGCCTTTGCAGCAGTGTCTGCATTGTGGAATCATCCTATAGGATCAGATGCAACTGTGCTGTGTATGGGAAGGGGCCAAGCAGTCTCATCACATGTCTGTATTTCACCCAGCTGGGACCATCCTTGAGCAGGGTCTGCAAATACCCTTCTTCTTCCCATGCTTTGCTAACACCAATTCTGTGAATACCCTTAGGGACCAGGTTGTCAAGACAGGATGGTGGAAGGAAAACCATCCAAAATGAGGGGGAGGAGCAGCAGAAAGTAGCATGGTGTTCACAGGCAACTGCACATGTGTTGTGCTGCAAGTTCCCATTCCAATGTGTGGATTGAGCTTTCTGATCACATTATCAAAATCTGATCTGTAGTGATGAGCAATGATTTAACAGGATTGTGAATGGAGGTGATTTTTCACCTCCTTTGCTAATCCTGTGGATTTAGCAAAAAGCCTAGCAAATGATGTCCAAAGTTTTTTGCTCCCCACAGAGCTGAGTTGCAGCCAGCAGGGCTCAATTCTGTGTGTGAAGAGCCTTCAAGACTGGATACCTTCTTTCCTTAAACCTTCAGGATGCCCAGGAAGTCACAACTTGGAAGTCATTATGAATGGATCATTAGATAAACCATGTTTATGTGTGAGATAGTCAACTTGGCACTGGCTTCTAATTCATACACAGCTGAGGCTTAGCACAGCTCCAAGAGATCAGTGTGTAATGATGCTTTTCGACTTTGTTCCAAGGAATGTTTCTTCTGCCCCTCCTGTTCCCCTGCTTCTTTTAGCTCTGGTTAACTGCAATGAAGAAAGTTCACTCACGGAGCTTATTCTGCTTTCCTGCAGTTTTGTGATTGGTTGCCCAAGGAAAGGCAACTCGGTCTGGTTTTCAAAGCATTTTTGTAGAACTGAACTGAGTATAAAGCTTAATGGGATACGTACAGTGTTACACAGAATGAAGGTCTCGTGCTGTGCGCTGCAGATTTACAATTATTTTAATTTAACCCAAATGAAAATATTATGAGCCAAGTTATTCTGCAGACATCTTTTCTGGATCGTTATTTGACTCCTTACACTTCATATGGAAGATTTAAGTTGAGGTTTGGCCGCTATATTCTTGTGTCCAAATGTATTTTGGGGTTTGGTTTTTCAAAGCAGGCCTCCTCA
Organism: Elanus axillaris; assembly: GCA_026212715.1. Classification (NCBI taxonomy): domain Eukaryota; kingdom Metazoa; phylum Chordata; class Aves; order Accipitriformes; family Accipitridae; genus Elanus; species Elanus axillaris. The sequence continues at coordinate 33,900,854 of JANZLQ010000002.1, read as the reverse complement.
GCTTTTTGCAGGTGCAGCTTTTGTCCTTGCAACTAACTTTGCCTTCAGAGTGACATTTGGAGAGGGTTAAGTGGGACTCACCACAGCATGCAGGACACACGACACAGTGGGCACCCAGAAACAGCGGGTGGGTTTGAAACACCCCTGCAAGTCTGTTTTCAGGGATGGGAAGAATCAGGCCAGCTGTGTTCTCTGGCTGAAGGCTTCAGTATCAGGTGTTGCGGATACTTCTCTTGCTTTACTCTGAAGCGGGGAGCGTGACCTGTAAGATGGAAACCTGCCTCTGCAATGCCTCAGCCTTGGCAGCCGGGGACCCCGAGGCTGGTAGTGTGAAAGGCTGCCTTGGTATCACGGGGTACTCTGGGCAAGAAAGGCTGTTAATGCAAAGGACTTTTTTTGTCACTCATGGAAAGAAATAGTTACTGCTTGGTGCCCCCTGAGTGCCTTTGTAAGAGCTAACTGAAATGACCTCTGGAAAGCAAATCCTGAGGCTATTCAGTGCAGATGACATGAAGAAAGGGCCGTGGTGTCCTTGGTAGCGCTGCACCGGCATTCAGCTCCTGCGTGGGGTGGCTATAAAGTCAGTTGTGATCCTGGGCTTATGTTACAAAGATGTTTTCTAAGGTACTGGAGAGGAAGAAATTGTCAGTATAGATTCTGTGTATTTGATCTGTATTCGGTGTTTGTTGAGCCTCATGTGGAAAGTCTGGGGGATTGTTTTAACTGCCACTTCTGCAGAGAGGGAACATTTCTGGTAGACAAATGGGAGACACTTGTCCTCTCTTCTATTCTGATGTTAATTGGGAGTTTGGAGCAAGTCGCTAAGGATTCAGCCAGGCACATTATTGCTTGGACTTGCCTGGTTTTCTGTCCCACTCATGTGAGTGCTCAGGATTAGCACCGGAGTCTAAAAGATTTAGAGAGGCCATCAGCCCAGTGCACTGAGGCTTGGAGCTGGACTGGCCAGGGTCTAAATCTTACTTACCAGAAGGGGACCCTGAAGTAGGGACCTTAGCACAACAGTGATGGAGCTGTGGCTGGCCTCGTACAGATCAAAGCCATATGGCTGCTATGTCAGGGCAGTGGGAGAGGAGAGACTCTGGGCCGGACAGAGAAATTATAATTTTTTTAGGTAACTTCCAAAACTGTTATTGCTTCTAGCTGCTCCCACCTTGCGCCTCTCCATCACAGATCTCCAGAGGCCTGGGATGCCAACAGCCTGACCCATATCATCCATGTTCCTGCCACCCTCGACAGAGGGTTCCAGTGGTTCTGACAGGAATGGGAACTTGGGAGCACTGTGTGGCCATCAGCTCCCAGGAGCCACCCGTAACTTTTCAAATGGAGGAGGCTCTTTGTCAACTGCACCAGCATTTAAATTGTGTTTAAGAGGCTCAGCTGCTGAAGCCCCTCCTGGAAATGCTCTCTTTTCATATTTTAAATTCCAGCATCCTTGTGTGGAAATTAACAATGACATGGAGATGGTCTAATGGCATAGAACTTTGGTTGAGCTAGAATCAACATTTCCTTAACTTCTTATTAAGCCTATCATAAAGGTATATATATATTTTTTGAGGTCACGTTGTCAGAATGATGTCTTTGGCTTCATGTCCTGTGGAAGTGCTTAAAAGATACTAACACACACTGAAATGAAGGAAAGAATGAAGATGATCTGAAGCCCAAGAATTTTAAGTCTGTTAAAAGTGTAACTATAAAACCTTGGTTGCTGAACCATCTGCTTTTAATCTTCCTATTGCTATGCAGTCTTCTGGGGACTTGGGCTTGGAAACAGATTTCTAAATCACTAAATTAATCTTGTCAGTTTCAGGAAGCACCAGAAACCCCTTGGGAGGTAGATTCTGCAGTCAGTTACACCTGTGTGAACTCACCACACTCAGCTAGCGCAGTTACTCTATAGAACTGTACAATCAAATATCTAGACACATGGATCTGCAAACTGAAATCTAGCTGGATTACTTGTCCAAAGCCTCTTACAGATAAATGGCACTGGAATATTCAAAATAGTCTGCATTATCGTCAGGCAGTCTCAAATATCCATGTGGATATTGCATAAAAATGCTTAGCAATATTGCAATAGCAAGTCTTTTACAGGAATTTTTTTTAAGGTTGAGCCATTTGTTTATGTGCAGATGAGACGTCCTCACTGCAGCCCCGTTCTGTCAGCAAGGGCTGTCAATATGTACATGGCCTGATCAAAATAGAAATAGCAAAGTTCTTAAGCACTGTCTCTCTCTAAAAAAACCCCAAAAGTTAAACCTGCTTCAAGTTCTTTTTATTTGGATGGCAAGCAGAGCTGGAAGCTGGCTTTAGACACCTGTTTGGTTCAGGAAATAACCATGTAGAAACTGTAATTTCTTAACGTGCATGTCCAACAGCATGACAAGTGCTCAACAAATAATGCAATGGAGACAGCTGTTGCTGCTAGAGGCTTTGCTGGTATTTCACTGTAACAAAAGGTGCCACCTCTGCATTTCTGGCCTTCTCATTTAAAGTGTAGAGCACCGAGCAGTGTGAAGAAGTGGTGGTGAAGGTCCGAGGAGCCCTCGTGCCCGAGCTGGGTCGAGAGCAGCAGCAGGAACTCCCAGCCCTGTGGCTTCGCAGCTGCCTCTGCCCCCGAGGAGCCGCCTGGCAGCTCCGGCAACAGCTGAAGGACTTTATTAGAAAGCTGCATTTTCTGAAGCCCCGCTCTGCGTCTGTGCTTTGTTTTGCTGCAGAGCATCTTTGTGGAAGATTTTCAGGCTCCACGTGCCTCATTAGAAGTAAAAGACCTGCACATCTCCCTCGTGCTGGGAATCTCCTGACGCTTGCTGAAAAAGCTGCTCCTGTGGGGCTGGGTCCCTTTGGAGCTTTGCCCTGGAGTAGCTGCAGTGGAGCCCTGGCAGCACAAAGGGGGAAGCAGAATCTCCACGTTGTTTTTCTTTTTAATTCTCAGGGAAAAGCCTTTAGAAAAATCCTGTCAGTCTCAGTTGTGAAATCTGACGTACAGCCTAAAAATAGCATTTCGGTGAGAGCTGAGAGCGTCTACAATGAATTGACTGGAGGAACAGAAGTTGGCAGATCCCCATTGCTCAACATTTCCAAAACTAATTTTCCACATCAAGTCTCCTCTTCCTTTTCCCTGTGCTGTTTAAACAGGAATGTAAAAAGAAACTCTTAAGGAAACCCACATATGTAATTGTTAGGGGAGGAAGAAAGTTTTGTGGCTGAGAAACAGGAGAAGAGCCAGATGATCCTGTTACTTCTCCTGCCACAGACTTACGTGACCTTGGCAAGCTGACATTTCCCAGATCATTGACTAACATTGGCTGTTCGTTCCTTGGACACTCAGAGTGGGACAGTTCGGATGGGTGTTTTCAGAAGTGTTGAGCAGCCAAATTTCCACTAGGTTGCTCAAAATAAGAAGATATATTTTTCAACTCTGCTCCTGAGCTTTCCATTCTTTCTATCTAAATGGATGAAAGCCACCTCTTCTGAGAAGGTAGTGATGGTAGCTGGGACTGCAGTCAGGCACTGGCCATGGAGCTGTGATCTTTCATACCAGCAAAGCATCTGTCCTTGTCCCAGCTTTCCTCATCTGCAGGATATTCAATCCTGAAGAGTCAACAGTGAGTTCCTGTATTAAAAAAACCTGCGCCCAGAGGAGTGGTGGAATAATAAGGCTCCTGGACTGTACAGTCCCCCCATTATGCTCCTATTCCTCAAGAGAGCTATACTTCTCAAGTGCAATTTGCTGTCTGGTGTTTGTGTCTAATTTCTATGTGAGTAGAAGGAGTCTGGTGCGGGACGATGAGGGATGTCTGCTAGGTAAAGACAAGCAATGAAGCCACCATTCCCTAGGAGGGAAAAGAAGAGGTTGTTTGTATCCTGCACCTTCCCAAATTATGAGGGAAGACTTTGAAGTACAAAAATAGTTGCTGTATTATACACATACTGTAGGATGTTTACCACTGGAGACTAATGCCTAAACAATGAATTTCCAAGCCACTCCAAATGTGATCCAGCTTTATTCTAAACAGTCATGAAAAAAATCCTGATTACAACAAATGAAACTCTGCTATTTGTTTTCTTTTCACAGTTGGAGATTCTGTACACACAGAGAAGTTGCTTGGGGTCTGAAAGTGTTTATCCTGCCAAAAATAAATGTTCTAAAAATGATCTCTTAGCATTCTCTGCATCTCTGCATATTTATTTACCATGAAGAATCTGCTTACAGAGCTTATATTGTATTTTTTTTACATTTCAACTTTAGTAAAAAAAATTGAGCATGCTTTTTACCAACACCCATTTCTACTCAAAGTCATAAAACTGTTTTGTAACTATTTTTGTGTGGGCTGTGGTTAATCTCCAGACAAGTTTATTTAGCAACCAAAGGTGATACTAAGAGCCAGATTTTCAAAGCAGCCTTCTAAATACAGCATGATGTTTGGAATGGCTTCTGTTTGTATGTGCGAAAGCTTGTAAATTTGCAGGTTTTCATGAATACAGATGGTTTTGTATCCAGTATTAGTAAATTTAGAAATAATAATATTAGGCTGTTGAACAAAATTCACATTACAAGAGCAGTGTGTATATCAGAACTGCCTTTTCCAGGAAGCTGCAGGAGGAGGAGATTGCTGGGGGAGACTTCAAATTCTGGATGTTCTCAGCCCCACCCATGATTTCTCCTCCCCTATGAATACTGTTTTATTTGTGGATTTGCATATTTACAGAGAATCTTTGCTGTTGTATTTGCATGTTTTCAGAATTAATGAATTGAGCCTCCTGTGAAGTTTTATCACCACATTAAAGAAAGGGAAACTGGGAAAGAGAAGGGACTTACTTACCTGAGGTCATGTAAGATGTCTGGGAAGCTTTGGAAGATGCACAGCTCTTCTTCCTTGGGAGATGCCAGCTTTTTGCCTGTGACCATCTTAGCTGCCTCTGGCTGTGCCATCTTTGCAAGAGTGTAGCAGGCTACTGACCCTATTGCTCTGGGTTTAATGATGGTCTCTTGGGGAAGTTTCTGCAATTCTTCCACTCCATCTCTCCATATGTTAAAAGTTTGTCCGTCTGTTCCCTTTCAGACCTGTAGAAACCACTTAATGAATTGCTAATGTGCAGTGGGAGGAAAAAGCCTCTAGAAGCCTTGCAAGTGCAAGATCACAAAGTACTTAGAAAAGCAGAAGCACGGTCTCCCCTTCAGCAAGGGGCTTGGAAACCTGGCTGTCTGCCTACAGCTTATTTGGTGTTGGAAATCCTTTCCCATCTAACTCAGCTAAGCAGGAGGAGCGGAGGACAGGAGCTTCCTTTCCGGGAGCAGAGGAGCACCTTGCTGGTACTGTGCCCTGGAAGCCAGAGACACAAACAGCCCGGCCGCTTCTTTCTGCTGTGTGGGCAGATTATGGTCTCTTCATCATGGACTAGCCTCATGCATGCCTGCCGCGGTTAGCATCTGCTCTCAGTTGACTAGTTTGCGCGCTGGAGTGCCCGCTCAGTCAGTGGGAGATAGTTTTGCCATGAAGTGTAATACTCCTGCTTAATCTTTGGAACGAACCTCTGTAAGTCCTCTGTGGAAGTAGATTATAGACGTGAATCAGCTCTTAAAGGGTTACACATTACTGCAAGTACCAGCAACTCCTTGCTGTTTCCCTGCGTGCAGGCTCTTACCCCTCTACCTCTGTGGACCAAGCTACCTGAATCTCATCAGAGGTCCTGTGGGGTCACACCATGCATTTAGCATTTGTTTTGGTGCCAGTAACCTGCTTGTGGAGCTGAGAAGCAGTCACGCTGCCCACGTGCGACATGGGGCTGTCTGCAGAGGAGTCCCTGTGGCTGGGTAGCACATGGGCTTCCCTGGGCAGCGGGAGCTTTCTGCCGATGCTGAGTTCTGCAGAGGCTCATCACTGGTGCTGGTACTGTGAATTTTTCTTCAAGTAATTTTTAAGTTTGTTGGATAACTTTCAATCCACTTTCCGTAAAGCTCTAAGAACTTTTCTTTCATCTCTCTCCTGACTGCAGAAGAATATAGATTGCATCCTTTAGTGAGAGAAAGTGATGGGGATAATTCTTCACTTGCCAGCTTGGTGCTAGGCCATGGGATTTCAGAAACCATCCAGACTGCTGCTGCCACAGCCAGGATACATGGAGAAGACCCTGATTTCTCCTCTGTCTGGTCTGTAAAGATGCTGCCATTCAGAGGGATGCAAATCAGAGTGCTTTGTGCCACTGGCTATATGGCCTGTTGTTAGTTATCGTATTTAATTGTGATGCCCTAGGCTGCTCCAGCATTACCTTGTTGTGTTACAGTGGAAGGCACAAGGACAGTGAGAGGCAACTAGGGGGACAGACGGGGGAGGAATATTGCTTTTGTAGTAGGGCTCATATGAGCAGGTTTGCCGAAGGCAGCCTGAGAGCTTGGTACCGATGGTTGAGAAGAGCAGATTGTCTGAAGCAGCACTGCAGAGACTGTGCTGCTTAAAATGGTGCTTAAAATGTGCATGAGAAGTGAGCACCAACGATGTTAAAATAAAAAAATAGACAGCAACGCCCCCAAAATCTCAGCTATACTGTCCTGCTGTGGCTTGGCTGCCTTGCAGTGGGCCAGAGCCTCTTAATCCCTTTTCAGGTAAAAGTACTATTGGTGTCAGTCGGTGATGAGCTGTTGGGAGGGTGAAGGCACTGTGGCCCTGAGCAGGGCTTTGCACATACCTTACTTTGCACAGCCAGGGATGTCCCACGCTATGTGGCAACAATACCCGTACTTACTACTACCAGTGTGTGTCCAGGTTGTGTTGTGGACACAGGTGCTCAGTGGTGTTGCATTTTGCCTTTCTGAGCGCTCCAGCTCATTCATACACCTCTGAGGACACCACAACTCATGCCACAATGAGCTTTAAGGACACTTTGAATTACTTAGAAAGGGCTTGGTATCTTCCCAGCCAAGCAGGTTCATCTCTGTTGCTGTGACTCTCTAGCATGAAGACAAGGGTCTCCCCTTACAGACAGAACACGTGCAGGGTGTGCTGGTTAGTAGCAGATAAATAAATAATTTTATTTTAGTAGCTTGTCCATCTCAGTATGCCTATATTATTTAGCCCGTGTCATTCCACCCACTGTTCAATATACAGGACATGACGATCAACTGTAAAGGTGAGGAAAAGCTCTCTGTGCTTGCAGTGAATAGCAATCTAGAATCAGCTAAACCCTTTACTGTGCCGTTGTCAGACATCCCTGTCCCCATGGAAGCATGTAAGGCAGTAAAGTGCTTTTGTTATCATGGCACTGACTGAGTGGAGCACATCTAAATAGAAGTCACTTGTCACTTAACATGACTGACAGTTGCTATGTCGTAGCTTGCACAGATACCTGCTATTGGGGTGTTTAGCAATTCTTCTGACCCACTTGTTTTCCAGACTCTCTGGAGGCCACCTGTGTTACATGCTGCTTGGCATGAGCTGTGTCTCCGTTATGAGTGCCCTCGTCTGTTGTCACTGTAACTTGTCTTCTGACAGCTTGTGCTTGAATCTGGTGACTTGGTGGAAATGGTCTCTCATGCAACAGCCATTTCACCTCTTAAAGCAGGGATGTTTGTTGCAGTTTGGATGCCATTACAGTTCCATGACCTCAGGAGACAGCTCTGCATTCACACTGCCAGGCTGGGAATAGTTGGCATTGGGCAAAAATTGCTATTGTGTCAAGGATTTGGCCTGGCTCCCTACATGATGGGAAATAGGCGCAGAGCCCAGGCAGCATAATGCAGTTGGTTTCTTGCTGATTTTTACCTGCCAAATCTGGAGCAGAATAAGCAGTTATGGCTGATGTCATTCTTTTTTAGGTTCTTACTTATTTTTACAGGCATGTGACTAGCTAGATTAGTGAGCTCTAAACTCATCCTACATAACTCTATGCAAATACCTAACATGACTATTTTAACATTTCACGTTCAGGGAGTAAAGTACATCCTGACCTGCTTGCCTTATAAAATGCCTGTGGTCTAATTGAAGAGCTCATAACTTTTTTAAAGAACTAGTTGAGATTTTTCTGTTTCCACTGGAAAGCAGCTTTTTCCAGCTTTTTTCAATGTTCAGCTAAAATGAACAACGCAAGTGTATCCAAAACTTGGTTTTAATGTAGTCCTGGCACCACCAAGTACTAGGTTCAGTAACGAAGGCAGGGCAAACTAATCTACATCCCATTTTGTAATAAAAGAAGGATTTCCCAGTGCTGGAAATATAATAAATTGCCCACATATCAATATACTTCTGCCCTCATGTGCATCCTGTGCAACATCTTGCCATTTCTTAGGATAAGAAATATTCTGTGCTCCAGCCACAAAAGTCAAATTCAACAGCAGTTGTTTCCTTCCTCAACCTGCAGCCCTTGCAGTGAAACACAGCTTTCTTCCCTTTGTCCTCGGAAGCAGAGCTCAGCTGTGCCCTCCTCCAGCACAGCTGAATTGTGCTTAAATGCTGACAAGGAAGAAGGCTGGTTATTTTGGCCTGGAAAGCTGAGTTTCAAGGCAAGGCTGCCTGTATGGGACTGTTTCCCCGTTGGCCCCCTGCCTTCCAACTAAAACAGCAGCGCTGGGCTTGCATGCTCCTTTGGGTTGCAGTGGCACTGGGGTGCAGGCAGAGCTGAACGAGATCGATCGGTGCCTTTGGTGCGTGGTTTTGTAGCCCTGGAGCCCAAATCCTGAAAGGAGATCCTTGAAGAGAGACCTCTGAGCTCATGCAGATCAGTTTGCAGGACTGAGCCTCGAGAACCACAGTAATTAGTAACAACTTGGCAAGACCGTCCTGGATTTCAATAGGAGTTTTGCACTAGAGCAGGATGAGAATACAGCATTAAAAGAAGGCAGACAGTTCACAGCAGGCTGAGGAGAGAGGCCAAGATCAACAGGATAAAACTCTCCTTTTACAAAAACTGCCCTAAACCTTTTTGTCCACACACAGGGCCTTAATTCAAGGCTTGTTGAAGTCAATGGGGAAAAAACCTCATTAATTTCAATGGGTTTGAATCAGTTTGAACCCCAGTTCTGGCCAGAGGACAAGTATTTATAAGCTGGCCGTGGATGAATTTAAGCTGGAAACTGGAGGACAGTCTCCAAGTATAGAACAGAGAGGTTCTGGACCCACCTTCAGCAAAAGGGGAGGTGGCAGAAATGTCTTAATAATTGTAAGATGGGGCTTGATTGAGCTAAAAAGGAGACTATGTAATGCGGTGGGTGTGTGATAGCAGAGAAGAGGTCTCTGGTCCCTTCCCACCCAGCAGCCCCACACTAGCCAAGCAGCGGGCCACCGGCCTGCCACATTCCTCCTTTTCCTGTAACTGCTGTGCAGAAAACCCTATTTTAGGCAACTGCTATTTTATGCTTCCAGCATAGCTTCATTTCAAGGAGATGATATATGACCAAATTATTGAGTATTGGGGGAAATTTTGTGACAAATGCTACTGACAGGTTTCACACAAACAGGACACTGTCTGGTATTTCATCTAATACGGCTTTCTTGTTATCGTACTGACGACATATGATTTCCAGTCATGCTACTCTGTTACAGAACACATGCTTAAAATATCTTTTTCTTAAGCCCCTTGTGTTTTAGCTGAGCTCTCATTCCCTCCCCAACACGTGCTCTTACGAGTTCCTGAAAGCCACAGTGACATGAATTTCTAATGGTTGAACTTCAGTGTTTTGGTAGTTCTCAGATTCTGTGACTGTGCCTTGTAAACAGCTTTGATGTGGTTGGGCTGGCATCCTCACTGCTTTCCCAGATTGTTAGCTTCTTCCTCAACATTTCTGCTTCTTTGTTGTGTTTTACTTTGCTTTCTAAAGTAGGGTATGTCTAGGTACTACCATGAAGCTGGATGAGGTTTCGCTGTGGGCTCGGCAGAGCGCCATGGCATGCTGCATTGGCAAACCCTCAGCCTCCATCCCTGCAAAGAAGGATGCTCAGTTCTAGCATCTGAAGTGGACACAGTTTACAGCCAGTGTATTATTTGTAAGCATCTAAAGTACAGAAAATCAATTTCCTAAATGTTAGTGCAGTTAGTAGGAAACACGTAATGGGATATTGTAAGGAGATGCGTGTTGTTGGATGCTATCGTGAGGCTGTAACTGTTCTCTGCTCAGTTTCCTGCCTCTGTGTAGTGCTGTCACTGGCTAGCTAGTGTACAAAGTGTAGTATTACGCCTTTAATTAACATTATATTAAATAAAATATATATGATTCAAGTAGCATCCAGTCCTCAGTACTGAAATTAATCAGACTCTAAATGTAATCTTACTTTCTTGGCTATTGAAGTTAGCCCACTTTAATGGAAGGATGATAAATTGCTTGCTGTAAACATGCTGTTGTACTGAACATAGCTTTGATCCAGTTTTGATTTCTCTTAAAATCCCTTCCAAAACAAAATTACTTTGTACTGTCAGATATTTAACTTAATTTCTTTTATCTGACATTGCAAAATATAACTAGTGAATTTCCAGTATCTCTCTCCTTGCAAAAAAATAACCCAAATTTAAGACAGTGATAGCTTTTCACAGATAGTTAGTAGTAATTTTTGGGAAAAAAACCCAAACCATAGGTCAAAAAATAACACTTGTCCTTGGTGGATGTATATTAGAAAATTATTTCAAAGTAAAAAAAAAGTTATTTCTTGCTTGTACTTTCTTAATTCAGAGTGGAGTGTTGCTAGCAGTTAATGAACTTGTAAAACAAGATTGTTAAAATGAAACTTCCGACAGAGAATTTAGCAAAATCAATAACCCTGCTAAAAATGCTGTTAATTTGTGTGAATAAGGTTTTGATACTAATGACATGGTAAAAAACCGTATCTCACCTAATTTAATCATCCCTTACATCAGATTGAGAGCCATGTTGTGATTGAAGATAGACCAGCATAAACCTGCAAGAATCAAAGCCAGTAGAGTTACTCTGGGTTTGCACCAAAGTAAATCTGAGCAGAATCAGCCCCCCCCCCCTTTTTTTTTCCAAAAACAAAACAAAAACGTGAGTGCTCTGAAGCACGTTCATGATACAGATTTGTTTTTCTTAACAACTGTGAAACGAACTGGCTTAGAGCTTGTGCCAAATTTGGCTGAACTCCTGCCAAGTCTAGTGTGCTGATTTGTATGGCAACATTGGCAACCGAAGCGAAAGTTTACGTTGACTGCTACGTTACACATTTATACAAGACCGGGGAAGTGGTTCCAATTACCTCCTGTTCTGCTGTGTGACCACAGCCAGTCTGAGGGAACAGTCATCTTTTAATGAGCTCGTAATGAAACGCTTGGGCTGAGATTTAAAAGCCATTTATGGGGCATACGGTGTATTACGGCCTTTTATCAACGCTACTGTGAGCACGACATATCAGAGACCATTTCGGTGGTGGGAATTAAGCTATTTGTTTTATGGATAAGTATAGTCACAGCTATTTCCTGCACATTCCAGGGATGGAGAAGTTGCCTTGCCAATTCGCTCTTGACATATTTACAGATGGAGAAGCCACCTTTGGACTAGTTTTTGCAAACATCATGTTCCATTATGAAAATGTTCCCAAGGCTGAGGGTGAAGAGTCTGGCTCAGAATATCTCCAGCCCCAGACAGTGTGGGCCAGTGTCTGATCTGAGCCATGCTGGGGAACGTCTGAAGTAATTCCATTAAATTTTCAGCATGTGTTCTGGACGAGCAGCGGAGTAGCTGAGGTTAGAGTCTGACCTTCAGTCTTCAATAGGTCCAAAGTGGACTAAATCGCTGAATTTTTGTTTTCTTTATTTTCTAAGCAGGAAATAGCCCCACCAAGTCCTTTTATAGACTCTGCTTTCTCAACAGTGAGAGTCTGGAAACTGTAAGGACATCCACTAGTATCCAAATTCCACAATTAATGATGCATTCCCAGAGTGGAGGGAGATTGCTGCAGTTGCCAACAAGAGCTGGCAATTCTGCATGTCAAAAGCAGTATTGCAGAGCAGGCAATCTCCGAAGGCAGCTCCAGCACCACTGGGCCTGCGAATAATGAACAAAATGAATGCTCAGTTCTGGTATCAGCCAAGCTTTTAAGTCCATTCTTAAATCCTGGGACTAAAGCTCACGCTCATGTGCTGTACTGAGCAGAGCTGGCCTGCTAAGCTTAGGCTTCATTTAGGTAAAATCACGCTTAGCGAAAAAGCAAACAAATGAAAATTGGGCAGTGAGTGATGTTTTGATAGGGCCCTGGAAGGTGATGGGGAAATTCCCACTGCACTTCGGTGAGCTTTAAATGAGGCTATCATTACTGCGTGGGCCTGTGTCTGGTAGAACAGATGAGAAGGCAAATAACTTCTCTGGGAAAATGGTTATGCTGGTACCACAGTCCAGCCACTTCACTGCTTGAAAGGAGGTTTTCTCAGTTTGTTACCAAAAGGTGTTTGCATTTGAGCCAAGACAGTGTCTCTGCTAAATGCCACTCCAGACTAAAATTTTTATGACTAAGTTCTAATCTCTTGGAAAAAGGCAGTGTAAGAGAGGTGCTAAACTCCTCACATGGGCCTAAATACAGACCACACTGCTTTACTGAAAAAGGAGATAGCTAGTTTTTATTAAGCATAGTCATGAGTAGGCAGTGCAGATGTTACAACGATGTGGTGTTTAGGTTGCATTTTGCAACAGGTAGATTTCCTGGCACTGGAGCTTGACAGCCTGGTTTGCAAAATTGCTAAGGTGTATTCTGCTTGCTCTTGCACGTCCGCTGCCATTGTTGAAAAATGGTATCACTACAGCAGCAGCTGGCTCATTGTCTTTGTTTTCTGTATGCGTATCATCAGGTATAAGTGCCTGTTTTCTAGTGGCAAGCCGTAATGATAAACCTGGTTAGCAGCAAATAAGATACAGGAAAATGGTGGAACTCTACAATAATAGAAAACATGGGTGAAAGAGAGCCTGGCAGGTCATCTAGTCTGTGTGTCTGCCCAGTGCGCTGGGCGCAGTGCTGCCCGCAGCAGGCGAGCCTGGCAGGAGGGACTGCGGCTGAGCTCCTGAGAGTTTGCTGCCGACTGACCAGCAGCAGAATGCAACCAGCCGGAGGGTTATTTTTTGTGTTTTGACGGGTAGGTGATGTCTGTAGTCTTCCAGTTAACCCTGTTTGTGATAAGCTTTGCTAAAACACATCTACTACTGAAATAGTTGGATGTTTCCCACTGGGTTTGTGACAAGCAAAATGGGTTCGGAATGAGGTTATCCTGGAAAAGGAAAGGTTTTAAAACAGACCTCAGCCAAAGCCCATGGAAATAGTAGACTTTGTTGTGGTTTGGATGAAGCCTTCTCACAGGATAACACTGGCAAGTATGTCCTCAGTGTGTGAGGGCTAGGTGCCTTCTGCGGGTTTTGTTGTCTTCCATCAGTTGTGGTCAGGGGTGGAATTCTGGACCGTCTTTTATCCTCATTGGAAAGGCACAAATGATATGGGTACGGCTCAGAGGCAGAGGAGCTGCTTGCTGGGGCCTCGTGCCGGGACAGAGCCTGCCTGGCTCCCCGGGAGGAGAACTGGGCAGCAGCGCTGGTGAACGCAGCCCAACCTGCCCTGTCAAACGGTGTCTTGCCTGCAGCCCACAGACACTACTTTGAAACCAAAAAGAAATGGGACATTGCCAGCCACGGGAATGGCTTGTGGTGTAGGTCATCAGAACTGGTTTCCTTCTAACACCGAGTGCCAGGCGGGAGCATTGCATTCCCACAGGTCAGAGGTATAGGAACAAATCTGGAACAGACAGACTTTATTTTTTAAGGGTTGAATGTGTCAGCCCACTATGAGGAGATTTTTAGTAATAGATATCTGGATCCCAATGGGACTGTGCTGTCACCTGATGGAGCAAAATATTTGAAGCGCAGCAAAATACATAATCATTGGATAGGAAACACGAGAGCAGATTCATGGAATCTTGTGATTTCAATAAATGGCATCATTATCATGTAAGAGCAGTGCACAGGGATTCCTCAGAGATCTTGAGCCTCTTGTTGCTACAGCTTATGGATGACTTTCTTAAACACTGCAGTGTCATCTTCCTGGCTTCTTGAAGTTGTTAAGTATTGATTGTATTTCTGTGCATATGTGTTAAATACATAAAAAGCAGCAAGGCTGGAGATGTGACTCAGGTCATGAGTCAAAGAAGCAGTGGGATTTTTAATTAAGTCTGCTCATTTTCTTTAAGGCTGACAATACATCTGAGAATTTGACATTTATTTATGAATGCATTCCAGATTTGCACACTGCATATCAAAACCCAGGACAAGCCTAGGGAAGGGTGGGGTAGTGTGCTTAGATACTGTATCTGACTTGCCCTCCTGCCTGCAAGTGAAATTCTTTCCATCTGAGTCCGTGTGAGGTGGTGCTGGGTGAAATGGAGACATTGGCAGAAGATTGTCTTGTCCCTGCTCCTGCCCCTGAGTCAACTGAGAAGGTTCACTTTGTTTTCATCCACTTCTGCCTCTCCTCTGGCATCCCGTCTGCCTCCCAGGGTGGTGCCTCCCATCTCCTGTTCTCACCAGGGTGGGGAACTTGTCATCTTGCCTGCCTGCTTTTTCTTTCCACTTGCACTATTGGAACAGGCCCCTGGGATTAAACAGGACTCCTCTCCTTCCCATGTGGCTATTTTCACTGCCTAGACCCACAGTGTGTCCTGACACAACTCCTTTACTTCCCAAATCGATCCGTGTGATGTTCTCCGGGAACAGAAGGGTAGGGAGGCAGTCCCTGCTCACAGCCCTCCCGCGGCTCCCGCTCCCCAGGCTCGGAGCGCTGCACCGGCTGGGTAGAACAGTTGCATCTCAGGGCAGAGCATCTAACTGAGGTGTTGCTGATGCATAAGCAGAAAGCGGGAATGACTCTCTTCTCTCCAGGGCTGCACTGACTCGGAGAGCTAACAGGAGTGGCAAGGAGTGAACGCATCCACGTGGTTACTGAGGTGAGAGGCTTTGGGTCTGAATTCACCTGGTGATCAGGTCTAGTGAGTAAGTAGGCAGTGTTTAGAGACAGCAGTCACTTTGATGGCCTTATCTGCTCTTTGAAGCCAAGGAGCCGCTCCCTGCCCCGTACACACATGATAAGCTCCATCAGATTCTGCATATCTTCTCTGCAAAAATAAGGGGCTGAGTTGCCTCAGCTGGGACTGGAGCCTGTGACTCTGAGTGTGGGTGTGCTGTGTTTTTCCCACATGCATGCCGAGTGGCTAGCGTTGGCACGGAGTGGTAGGGCTGGCATCTGCATGAGGACCTGCAGCACGCACAGCCTGGGCCTTGCTGATGTAAATGCCAGAAGAGGCGGCATCCCCGCCTCCTGGCTGCTCCTGCCCCTCCCTGGCAGTGCAAAAACTGATGCCAGGTCCTCAGTGTTCTCCGTTCAGACCCAAAGATGGTCAGTAACTCAGGAGGGTGTTTCTTCAGGATGGCTTCAGGTATCATACGTGGCTTTCAGGAGCCCGCCGCTGTGGTCGAGCTTTGCCCTCGAACTGTGGGGTCACCAGAACTGGCTTGGGGGAGCTCAGCATTGAGCCATTGCTCTGGGGTTCCTGTGGGTGGCACGTGGGGAAGAGATACAGAGCTGGGCTGCAGTTAGGCAGCCAGAAACATCAGGAGCAATAAAGCAGAGCAAAATTATTTACAAAGCAACTGAATATTTTTCCCCCCTCCCCCTCACATTTTTAAACAAGCTTCTTTTACCACTAAGAATTTCATCCTAGACAAAATTGGCAAATGACTGAGAGGCAGATGTACACCTCCACTGCATTGTTTAATAACAATGTACTAGTAGTCCTAATAGCAGTAGATAGCTTTTTCTGACCCAAAGAATGTACATTCCACCTTGAGGCAAAAAAAAGAGAGAGAGGGGAGAGAGAGAGAGGGGAAAAAAAAGTTTTGTGTTCATAAATACTGATTTGAAGCCAAAGGATTTCATGTCAAAAGTCTCTCAGATCCCTACAGTAATTGCAAGCAACACATAGAAGATCTGAGCTCAAATAGCTCCAAGTGTTGAAATTCAACCCATTTCAGGTCAAGAAGCCAGTGGGGAAATGCTGTCTTTGTCAAAAGACAGTTGAAGCTAGTTTAGAGCAGATAGAAAAAATGACTTGAAGCTACAAAGCGAAGTTGTCAGAAGCGCATTTCTCTTACCAGGCTAAAATGCAATTAGGGCCTGATTCAGCTCTTATAAAAAATGCTGGAGGCGCTTCCATCGATTTCCGTGGGTGCTGAGTCACCAGCAGCTGCTGAGTCACCAGCGCCAAGTGCCAGTCAGGACTGTCAGAGCCCTAGTCTGAAGGCAGCTCTGATTCAGCTGGGAATGTAAGCATATTTTTATGTACAATATAATACTGGTTTGTATCGTTACCTTGCCTGAAGTGCCACTGTGCATAACAGAATCACCTGACAACTGATGAATTGAATGTTTCTTAAAAATACGTTCTGAAATGACAACTGCATTTTGTCCCTAAAATATGTGGGAATTTTACAATGTTTCCTCCTCGGCTTTCTCTCCCACTTTCTGTGGCAAAAATGGGAAAAGAAAGGAAAGGAAAAAAAGCGGCTTCTTAAGAACTAGAATTGAACGTATTGCCAGTTGCTTTTTAACAGTGTATAATCAGGAAATTTCAGGAACCTGAAAATAGTAATCTTTTATACATAATAAAATAAAAAGAATTGTGCATAGGAAAGACATTCCAACCAGTCCCTAGAGAATATGAGAAAATTGTCAGGGCAGTCCAGAGAGGAGGGAAGGATATTTTGGTTCATTACATGGAGACTCATTTGATGTGAAACTTCTCAAGAGGGCAGGGGCAGCCGAGAAGACCTCACTTTCAGCCCTGCAGGAGCACAGTAAACCAGGATGTGAATCTCTCCTCCGTGCTGGCATGACTCAAAACAACGGCAGGATGTGCTAAGTGCTTGTTTTGGAGTAGCTGGATGCCCTGGAAGGGCTGTTTGTGAGTCCATGAACAGCAGTTGCTGCCTCTGGAGAGGCTAGTGCAGGTGGCATCAAAATAACCAGGGGCCTGAAGTGCCCCCGTATGGTGCCTGCAGTAGCCATTCCTGAGTGGGCAAAGGGTTGCGAAACATTAAGAAGTCAGAATCATTTTGGCCAGGGTTAGGTGATAGCACAGGGCGAACAGCAGTACAAAGTGATGTCTCAAGTTTTGCTTGTTTTAATGAATTAAAGCTCCTGACTCTTCCACAAGTCAGGGTTTTACCGTGTTTCCTCCTTATCCCTGTCAAAGCTTTCGGGATATCTTTCAGCTGGTCACTGGCTGAGGTGCCACGAGGAGGGTTGAAGGTGGGTTCCCAGAGGTGGAGGGTGCCAGGAGAGCTCTCACAGCCTCCTCCCCTCTTCCCCCGAGCTGCGCTGCCTGCCCTGTGGCTGCTCTCTGAAGCTCTGGGGGAGCTAGGAAGGCTTCCCTGACGGTCCTCATCGCCTGTGCGAATAGCACAGGGTACAAGCTGGTGATTTGTCCCCGCCAAGCTCGGACGGCAGCTAAAGCAGGCGGCCTCTGCCCCAACCAGGTGCCGGAGGCAGACAGAGCGTATTTCTCTACCTCTCAGTAAATGCACAAAGTTCCCAGCGCTACTAATGCCTTGCCTTTACCTGTTGAGCTTCACCAGAGATCTCGTGGTGGGGTGGGTTAGGGACAGGCTTACAGTCACTTCCACTCTCTGGTCGGAAGCTCCTAACCGCAGGGCTGCTCCGGAGGACCAGCCTCTGCGCGGTCGGTCATAGAGGAAGTGCCAAGCAAAACAAATAGTAGTTGAGATTAAAAAGCTCAAAGTGTGTTAGTATCACAAAACCCAATCTCTGCATCTGCTTCTGCTGTTCCAAAATCATGACAGAGAGCAGCAAGTATCAGGAGGTCATGGAGATAAAAGTAGGACACGGCTGACGCAATGCCGCATCTGGTGCAGGAGCTGTTACCCAAGCGCCAGCACCAAGGGGACACGCTCTCCTTTCCCTTGTGCTTGTGCTGCTCCAGACAAAGTTGCTCAACAGCCTACTGACAATTAAAGAATTTTATAGTAAAACCAATGGACCAGGACCTGGAGTAGCCTGTGACACCCTAATATTGGGTGTTACTAGATGGATGGCAGCACGCGCTGTGAGTCACGCAACCTTGGGCCCCTGCAGCAGACGTGAGAAGAGTCTTTGCTCAGAGACCTCTGCCTGCAGTAAGAGATGGTGTGACAGTACGCAGGCAGGAGGGAGTGGAAAGTAAGCTGGCAATCGCAAGATCAAGCAATTACTTGGGCTGACAATAAGCTCACTTTGAATTGCAAAAAGGTGTCTGATCTTCACTTACAAGGGCATGAACTACACATGGCAGGGCTGGCGACTGGCTCCCAGACGGCAGGCTGGGGCCGAGCAGCAAATTCTGTCTCATTTGAAGAGATAAAAGGGGGCAGAGAAACATGTTTACAGTCTCTGCTCTGGTACTTACGGGTACTTGATAGTATTTTTAGATGCTGTGGTACTTGCAGGTGTAGATGACAGGTTTTACATGAAATGCATGGAGTTTGGAGCCTTTTCCAAGTGATGACATCAGCCCAGGTGCAAACTGTCGGTGCCATGCACAGCTGGGAACATGGAGCAGTTGGAAATAGCAGATTTTGATCTATAACTCCTCAATTTGTCCGTTTCCACCTGTAGCACTTCTGCAGCTCATCCCTGGCATGCCCCAGGTTCTGGTATTCACAAGTACGTATACTGATCTCACCTGGAAATCACACCTTAACATCTGATGTGTTTTATCTGCATTCAGCTGATGCCTATCTTGTAATAAAATTTCCCATGGCTTATCAGCACTTGACAATTAAATGCTTAACATCCCACTTAATGCAAAACAGATTACATCCTGGGAATTAACAAAACAATAAAATGCCTTAAGGGATAATGGAAGATTTTATATAGACGTGTATATGTTTTTATATATATATATATTTGTATGTACACACACACACATGCATACATAGTTGTGAAATCTGGAGATGCCGATCGCCTTTCACTGCTTGATTGGTTTTCATGGCTCGTCCCTCTGCCTGTTCTATATTTGTGCGACCTTTTTTTGGTAGAAATTGCGTTGTGTGCTGGAAGTGCTGCATGTTGACCTGCTGGAGGTGTGATGAGAGGCCGGCGGCTGGCGGGGGGGGTCCCAGCCCGGGGGTCCCCAGCCCGGGGGTCGAGCTCTCCCTGCCGTGCCCTACTGGCAACTTTGCTCCCTCTTGTGGCAAACTGGAGGGAGCCCCAGTTTGGTCTGGTCCCGAGCAGGGAGCCCCTTATCCCACCCAGCAAGTGTCCGTGGAAGTGGGCGGTGAGGCAGGGCGCAGGAGAGGGCTGGCCGCAGGGCTGTGCAGTGGCATCGCCAGCCCCACTCACTTTCGGGAATCCCTCCCCAGGTCAGGGGAGTGGGTCCGGTCCCATAAGATGATCGCGGGCCAGCTGCGGCAGGGCCTCTGCCCCCTGAGTTTAAATATAGCCGGTCGTCTGGAGCTTCGTCGTGGAGTGTGATCGTTTTAACCCTAGTTCTTGCATGTTGCTGAGGTTGGAGCTGTCAGGAATAGCTGCGTGGCTGGAGAAAGCCGTGGAGTCATCTCCTTCCCGCTGCCAGGATCCCCACAGAGCAGAGCATTTTGCCTGCGTTTTCCAGTCCTGCCGCCGGCAGTCTCATCACTTGGACTTCCAGAGGAGGCACGCGGTCCAGCTTTGTGGGCTTGCAGGACCTGACCCCTGGGACTTATAAAATTAGAGGAGGGGATGAGAGGACTAAAGGGTCATAGCAGTTAGTGAAGATTAAAAATAAAATTACTCAGAAATAAGTTTTTAAAAACATCAAGAGAGAAGGCGTCGTTCAGTTCATTGGTAGAGTGTCTGCCTGTGGAGGCCTGAGCTGCCCAGTGGCCGCCAGCTAGAGTGAGAGCCGGGGGCCTGCTCAGTGCCTTCATCTGCTTGCGGATGCCCTGGACACCCTCATGGGGAATGGGGCCAAATCCAGGCTCAGCAATTCAAGGGCAATCTCCCCGACTCCATGTCACTGGGTGACCTGGATGGGCCCGTCCTGGCCTGCCTGCACCCTGCACGGTGCCGTGCCCGCCCCAGCACACGAGGGCTGGAGCAGAGACGTACGCTTCCCGTGAGGAATGCCTGGGATGCCCTGTCTGTGCGTTGTTTGGTAAACGCTGATCTTTTGGCTGCCTGCCCTCAAAGAAGAAGAAATTTCTGTTGCAGTCTGGTCATCTTTCCAATAACTGACCATATGCAGTAGTTCAGATCCTAACACACAGAGTGTTTATTCATTTAACTGGTGATTTGTGTTACAGTGGTGCTCTGCGGAGCCCAGTGGTGACAGCAGCCCCGTGATACAGTGCACCACACACACGCAGAGAAAAAGCCATTCGTGCCCTAAAGCATGTAAATAAGTGCCAGGCATAGCACTGTTACCTCTTTTCTGAAATATGATAATTTCTCTGTCTGACAGAGCTTTACAAAGGTCAATACCATTAACCCCATTTTCCAGAGGGGGAAACTGAGGAATCAAGCTTTTATCCATGATCATCCAGCAGGCCAGGAATAAAAAACAGGTCCTGTGAGTCCTGACTGACCATGCTCATCAGGTCCCAGTACCGCATCTTAGATCAGTAACTTGTCCTGTCCTCTCTCCTCCAGCACTGATGAACCTCTGTCAAGTCACTGAGTCTTCACCAACATTCCAAGACTGTCACAGGATGCAGGCTGGGCGATGGCTTGGGAAGAGGTGAGGAGCCCAGACCCATGCCTGGCCTTACCTCTACGAGCCACAAGCACTGCTGGCACAAGGCAGCCTCCCACATGCTCCCTGCTGCTGGAGAAAGCTCAAGTCCTGGTGTGCTCCCGTTTTGTGCTGTGTTTCATTTGCAGTTTTTAAAGCAGTAAGTGATTCCTAAAGCCAAACAAATGCCTGGCATTTGGCTATGCCTGTGTTTTCCTGTGGCCAGGCTGACCTTTATGAACACTAGAGTCACAACTATGACAGGCAGCTCACTTGAGCTCTCCCTTCTGGGAGCTGGGGAGGTTTTGTAATTGCTGGAAGAGCCAAAAAGTCTTTCTTCAGACCCTGATTTTCCCTTAGCAACCAACTTTCCTCCTTGATTTCTCGTCTCTTCACCTTTCCCTTCCATGTAACACACAGCTGATACTTGTTCTTGAAACAATCCTTTTATTGATACAGATGCAATCAGCAAAAATGCCGAGCAGTTGCAGAATTCAGCCCAACTCTACGAAATCACTCATAAATGTGCTTAACTTCACTAAAGCTGTTCTTGTCCTCAGTCTTAAGCATGTGCTTAAGTCTTTCGTAAGTCCTTGGCCCTCTCACAGCTGCAACTGGGTCATGCTGATTACCCAAGTAATGGCAGGATGAGGAAGAGGCTCTTGTTGGGATCTCTGTGAAAGCATTTTTCTGAGCCTATGGTCAGTGGTCTGCTCTGATGACAGATGAGTGCAATTTGTGGTTGTCCAATGAAGGAATAGAACATGAAATCCCCTGTTAAGGTCCTCTTAGATATGTCTGTAAAATGTTGAGTAGCGATTAAAGTGCCCATGCCATGGCTGCTGTGCGTTGTGCTGTCCTCATAGCTCATAGTTACTTGTCTGTCTCTCATTGCCTGTTTTCTCTAACTTGTTCTGAGCCTTACCAAGTTTCTATCTTGCTCAAATGTTTAAAAAAAAACACCCACCCCCCCCAAACCGAAGCTAGCATCATAAAGTCATGAGATAGGTTTTAAAATTTAAGTCTTTCATTGGATTTGCTGTCTCTGCTTCGGGATGTGCTGGAGGTACTTGCACTTTGCCTTGAAACCACAAGCACTAGACATCATGTTCTTTTGCAGTGGATACAGAATGCTCACCTAATGGCTTGACTTGAGGGATGAAAATAGAATTATGTACTCAATTATTGCTATGTAGTAAAGTCCTACAGAAACTGTGGTTGAGGTCTGATTTGGTAAATGCCTGAGAAGCACATAGATACCGTAAGATGTGTTCTAAAACTGTGAATCGACGCATACTGCTCACTTCAGTTGTGTATTCTTTGTGGTATGACCATTCATTGCTGTGTCCTGTACAGCACCTAGCACTCTGTGGTGTGGTTCTCAGCACCTGCTGAAGGCAAATAATGATAATTAGTCCTAATAGCTGCTTTGTTTCATACCTCTTCTAGCTAGCCAAGACATCACAAGGAGATGTCACCAAAGCAAATAATTACATAATGCCAAACGGCTTAGCACAATTTCAATACATAACACAAGGGCTTGCCTGTATGATCCATGACAGAAGCGCTGAGGTTCTGTAGCTTTGCCTGCCCACTATTATATATTTCCGTTCCCAGCTTATGAGCTGCACTAGTTGTGAGTCTTGCTTGTGCTAAGGGCTCTGACATACAGGCGAGTTACCGCAACGAAACAAGCTCCTGCATGTCATGTTCTTCACCACAATTGCCTTGTTCATGCTCTTACCCCAGTAAAGGCAGTGCAGCTATCCGCTTTTTTGTGGAAGGGGAAAACTATTTTGGCTTACTTTGTATTTGCCAAGGGGCGAGAGCTAGTACAAAGATAGTTATTACAGAATAGCTGATACCTGTTAACTTGAGTTATTATTCTTGTTCCTAAAGTTACTTTATATGTTGGGGTCATGCTCATCATTTAAGATATGACCTTGGTACCAAGCAGACAAAAGCTTTCATGAATCTCCTCATTACCTTCAAACCATAAGGAACTGTCTCCATTGGATGAGTGTAATAGATGCGCCTGGGGCTGTTCAAGCTAGGGCAAGATATCACAGGCAGAAAAGAATCAACATAGGAATATTAACAATACGTGATTTTGCTGGTGCAGTTTTCCCATATGATTACAAGTGATGAGTGCTCCGTGGGAGTGAGGAAAAAAAGATCGGGCCCATACTGATAGGCCCTACTCAGTTGTTCACAGTCATACGCCATTCTTCACTGTTAATTCATTTGTTGGCTCTTATGCTGCTGTATTCTGTCCTGAAGGCTAACCACATATCATATATATTTAAAAGAACAGTAGCATATAACTGGTATAGATCTTAGGGTTTCTTTCCCAAAACATTATGATATTCCTGCTGAGAATATGAAGATAAAGACTTTAATCCTTGGGAACAAAAGGGTGTGAGTAATTCCATTTCATTGCATGACCTGGAATCTCCACCCATATAAATACATCAAAGCGTAGCTATGATTTCACTCTTTGACACCCATGGGTTGAGGTTCTCACCCTGGGAAGCAAACAGCTCCTGTGGTTGGGCTGGACAGTGCCCATGAGGCTGGGTAACATGGATGTTTTCAGCGTTCTTTGATCTTCCTACTGGACCAAAATTATTCACATCTCCCCAGTGTTGCTGAAAACTTATCCAAGCACTCAAGGCAATTATTTTCAAATGTATGTGTATTTTGGGCCAAGTCCATGAATCCTGACTCATGACTGACTCAGCCCTTACTTAAGCAAAACTCCACTTGATTTCATTACAAATGGAGGCAGGACTTTGTGATTTAGCCCCCTGCCAATGGGAGCTAGCTGCAACAGCTCAGCGCCGGCTCTCGGAGCTGATGCCCTCCTCCAGCTCCCAGCAGACTGCCAGTGCACTGACGTCCTCTGCACCTCTCTGAATCTTGTGTGACAGTGATGCTGTCTACCAGGCAAAAAGACCCATCCTGCTAGACTGCACTGCTCAAGCCACTATGCGGGTGACGAAGAACCAGGCTGGCCCAGTGCTTTGTTGACTAATAGCTCTCAGAGCTAATCCTACCAACCAGCTGTAGGAAATTCTGTGACCCACACTAATCAGGAGATCGATCAGACTAGATGGTCGTGATAACCTAACCATCTGGCCAAAAACTCTTGCACTGCAGATTGGCTGTAACTCATCAGAGTATTTTAATTTTGTTATAAGTTAATTTCAGGCACGTTCAGCTCACCATTATGTGTTGGAGGCCAGGATAGTTCAGGAAAGGAAATAAACTAGATAATATGAGTACTGGGAAGAGTAGCATAAAATACCCAGGCAAGTCTGTATGACACAAGTCTAGCTGGTGTTAATAGACTCTGCTGGATCTGAGCTACTCACTGTGCCATGTTTCCCAGCACTCCTGGCTCCGGGCAAGGGTAGTGCCTTGGTGCGGCACTGGACCTGACCTGGCTCACTGCACTCCTGACTGCAGGAGTCAGCTCAGGTCTCACCAGCCTTATTAGCTCTGGCTTAGTGCCGGCAATTCCTATTCAGGCTGGCTCCACGCAACGTGCCTGGATGTCTGCGCCGTTCATATCCCAGCATGGGAGTGGTGTCCCGGTGTCAGGAATGTGGGACAGAGACGCTCCGGCTGCCTGCTGAGAGCAGCACGGTCACATTCACATGAAGGAAGAGGCTCTGCTGCAGCAAGCTGTCCTGCCTGGATGCAGCCCAAGTGTCTCTGTCCTGGCGTGGCTAATCCAGAAGCCACCCAAGGGAGACTGAGAGTGAGAAAATAGTAATAAACTGTCTTGAAGTGTCCCTGCTGTCCAGCATTCCCGGAGAGCCTATTAAAAACCAACCATTTTCTGCCTGGCGAGTGTGACTGCCAATATGTGGATAAAGCAACCAAAAAACTTTAATGGAAATGTTATTTAGTTATGTGTCATTTAAGATAATACCATTGTGTTTTGCATGGCTGCACCTTGACAAATTGCCTGATTGGGTTTATTCCTAACTACAGCTAGAAATAACAGAGCTGCCGTGCGTATTCGTATAGTTTGTGTTACTTAGATTTTTGGCCTCGTCAGAAAAGGAAGCATTTGCAGGATTGGGCTCAGTGTATTGGCCTGACAGATGTTGCTGCACCCTTTGTTGCCCTTAACCATTTCTTTCATCAAAGTAAACAGGTTTGATCTCCAGTTTAAGTAAGTTACTCTTCTGTCTTTTGTAATGCTGCATTAACAGGCTTTGAAGAGATACATTTTCTGCCAACATAAACACTTTCTTGAATGTAACAGAAATGAGTCCTTGCTTGCATTAGTTTGCTGTGAACATTATGAAGGCTATAAAATAATCATAAGTAGATGTCCGCGTCTGAATCTCCTTTAGACTACTCCAAGGCTCCCACAATAATGACTAAATGAGGGTCTCCTCTCAGCAGGCAGGTTTTTCCTCTTTTTTTTTTCCTTTTTTCTTCTTTTTTCTCTGACTTTTTTGAAAAGAGGAGAACTAGAAGCTGCGTGGCCCAGTGATATTCCCTATCCCTCCGTCTCCCCATCCCACCCCAGACATCCTGGGAGGACACATGAAGAGTGACTGTGCACAACTCTGTGTTCTGCACAGCACTTCACCTGTGTAATATTTGGAAAGGAGTTTTGCATCTCTTAGATATCCTTGAGGGATCAGCAAATTGCACAAAGGGATTTAGACCTTTGTCCTTGGCCATCTCTGACTGAAGTCACAGCTCTCACTTGTACTGCTACAGTACCTGCTTTGCTGTATAGACTTGAGAGCTAAAATGAGTCAAAAATTACTGACTCCACAGGTGTTGGGTCAGCCCTTTGTTTTCTTCAAGGCCATCAAAGGCCCAGACAGCAAATATATTCAAATATAGACAACTCTGTGAAGAAATGTTGTAAATATCTTGTCCTCAGCACATTCACGTCAAATATGATTTTGGCTCTGTAGTTGTGAAAAGATACAGAAATTATTAGAGTCACCAAGATCTAAGTCAAGACTAAGGAAAGCTGGTGAGTAAGGAAATTCTTCAGTGTTAGCTCTTTTGTTTTCACATTCTTATGACTTGAATTCAAATCTGCCCCACACTGAAGAGCCTGGAAACAAGATCTTCAGGTCTTTCCTAGTTGTAATGAGAAACACACCCAGACAGAGTACATGAGGAGAATTAAAGGACGGAGATTTGCAAAACCTCTTAAAACAGCAAGCTTCTTAATTTTCCTTTAGAATTCAAAGGAGCTGTCAGCCAAAAATATTTAAGGACTGAAGCAGCTAAGCCCCAGCAGAGTGCATGGCTGGCTTGGTTTGCTCAGGCTTATCTGAATTTTGTCCTGTAAAAGCGTGAATTATTGACTCTCCCCTTTTCTCTGCTTTACAGTCCTCAGGTACCTGGAGGGCATCCCAGAAAAACAGGAGATTGAGCCAGCCCTCTCAAATGCTGGTGTTTTCTAAGTGCTTTCCGAATCTGACTAGCTAAGCCCAAGTTTGAATATTTAAAGGTCTTCAAAATTCCCACGTAACACCCCAGACCCCAAAAGAAAAACCAGCTAAGCAGCAGCGCTCCCCTGTAAACCTAGACCATGGCTGGGGAGCGGCAGCCATCGCCTCAGCGGTGCTGGGAGCCAGAAGCTGCTGCAAAGACACACTATTATTCCAGCCTAGTGGTTTCCAGAAGCTGGGCTTTTATTGCTGAGGGTGAAATTCGTACTGTGCGTGGAGAGAACCAACAAGGCTGACAGTGTAGTGGGACTGAATAATGCAGAGGCCTTTGCTAGTCTTGTTGCATAGGAATGATTCCCACATCCTTCAGGCAAAGCAGAGTGAATTGGTTTTGAAAAGCCTCTGCAGCAGTACTGCAGCAAATTAGAAAAAATATTGCAAAATATAAAAGACTTTTGGTCAGATGCTTTTTTCGGTTGGTCACCTGGCTATTTCCATGCCTGAAATTGCGTATTTGTTCTTGCCGCTGCTGGAGTTAACACGCAGCACTTTCTGGGGGGAGTACCCTGGGGTTTTGCCGGCTTGGACCTGCTGCCCCGGCAGCCCCCTCGCTTCCCATCAGCTCCAGCATCTCCACATGCTCCGGCAGGATCCGGCCAGGCTGCGCTGTGCCGGCCAATCCTCCCTTCTGCCCATCCAGAGCCCTGGGGGCTGCCGCAGAGCTGAGTTTTGCAGCATGCTGGGCTTGCTGTGCTTTTCACGGGGCCCTTTGCTCTGCAGCCCTGCACCATTTGCTTCTTTGTGCAGGACAGGGATTAACACTCTCCCTTGTAAAACCTTGAATTAAAAAGCACTGTCTTAGAAGGCTTAGATGGGATTAAGAAGCACAAACCTCTTACACACAGAGCTAATACTAAGTAAGCTTTTCTAAATTACCAATACGTGATGTATTAAGATGAGAGCTCTCCTATCACTCTCCATCTTAGCTGGGCTGTTTCAAGGGATATAATGGAAGTTGAATTTATTGACTTCCACCAGGACTTAGGTGTTCAATGCCACCTTGGTCTTCCGATGTTCCAGCCATAATTTCTAAAAACATTTGCCACCTTCTCAGGCCAAAACCACAAGTGGTATGGACAGGTGTAGTTTCAGTTGCTTCAGCAGATCTGTGCCAAACTACAGCGATTGCACATCTGGAGGCAGCCTTTGTTGGCAGGTAAAAGTGGAGAACCTTGGCTAATTCTAGCCCTGTCATTGACCTACTATGGGACTTTACCTGCAGCTCTGCTATCCCCTCAGCACTATCTACATATTTAGAAGACAAGACCTCTGGATAAGGATTCCTTTATTATTGTTTTATTCAGAATTTCATCTAAGGGGTTACAGTCATGCACCACTTAAATATTTGACCCATAATATCACTTGCATTGCACAGTTCAATGTGTGAAAAGCTTTCCTGTCCCATGCAGAGGCAACCTGGAGATGAGGGGAAAGCACCTCTGTCTTCTGTTTCCTTGACTGCCTTGCCCTCTCCTACATACTCCCATTTGGAAGATATGTATTAGGTAGAGAAAAGTGCATTAAAATACAGATCTTGGATATCTGGAGCTGCATTGCTCTGCGAAACAGCACCTTCTTTTCCCGCACATGCAGGGTTCTCATTACATCTTTAAAGAATCACAACAAAGAAAAGGAGCTGACACAATGAATTTTGATCTGGAAAATGAAATCTGACATAACCAGTAGTTACATTTTTCTTATTCCCTGGTAGTTTGCCTAAAGGCAGCTTTTAAATAATTCCTGCTTTTCACCTCTTGAGAAATAATCTATTTGCTTTTGAATTAATTAGGCAGCATCATAAAAAACCTCTAGAGACTTTGAAAGCTGCTGATCTAACTTTTAAAAATATATAGTGGGCCTGATCCTTAGGCCAGCTGGTGGGAATTCTGCTCTTAACTTTGATGGGAACAGGAGCAGGCATTTTGTGTGTGATGCTACTGAAAAAAATAGGGTTCCCAGTAAATAGTAATAGATGTTGCTTTTTCTGTCTGCTTTACTGGCATCTGTTTCTATAATGTCTTGAGTCTCGCAGTATTGGGAGAGTACATCCTTTCTTATTTCATCTTCCTTTGGACAGTCAGTGCTAGTATTTCTATTGTTTGCTGCCTTGACGAGCAGATGTGTGCAGGATAGTTAAGTGCTCGCTCTCCACTTGTAATGTCCAGTGCGTGACTGATACACAGGAGCTGGGCAGTTGTGCGAGGCCAGGGAAATCAGTGGAGCTCTTAAGGGCAACAAAGATCATTTCAAGTTTGGCTTTGAGATGCCAGCTATGCTGGCACTCTCTAACTTAAATTAGCATTAACGTAGTAAAGTAATTTTTTAACAGTAACTTAGTTTTGTGTTAATCTGAAATTAATTTTGGTCTCGTTGATACAAATTTTTTTTTGACTGAAAAAAACCCCAAACAGACTTTCATTGACCAAATTGAAAACGTCTGTACCAGTCTGTTTACAGGGTGATGTAAAAACTTTTATTTGACAAGGTAGAAGAAATGGATAGAAGAAATAGATAAGTTTCCAGGCTTCTAAGTTTTTCATGAAGTTGGGCTTTATGGCCTGGATGGTGTCTCTCTGTTCTACGTTTCTTTGTTCTTACATTCCTGACTTTGCCTGTTGCCAGTGGCAATATCACCAATACAAGTCAGGACAAGGATTAGATCAAAAGATGCATGAGGAACCAAAGATGGCTCTGAGTGAGATTTGGAGCTCAGATTAGGAGATCTAAACACCTGTATGTCTTTCAGGTGTAGGTTTGTGTACTGCTGGCATTATGCTGAGGGGTTTGCTCACATAGCTCAAGGAGTATTTGTGGTCAGCATGACATCTGCTAAACTTGTCTCGTGAAACTGTAGTGCTCTTCTGAGTGACACAGGCTAGAAATGCATGAATTTGGAGTATGGACCAGAGAAGACAGACTTGTTTCAGGGATTGCTGTTTCAAACCTCTTTATTATGCAGGATTTTCTGCTAGCTTTTAGAAATGTCAAAATAATGTCCTTACTACCATTTCTGTTGTTTAAAACTTGAAACCAAATTCTTTCCTAAACAGATACACTGGACCCGTTCCTCTCCTCTTTCTGTTACCTGACTTCTGAGCGCAGCTATGACTTTCACTGTCCCTTCCCCAGGTCAGCACCCAGGCTTGGCTTCACTCAGCTGCTGGGCTGCTCTGACAGTACTGCTTTGGGAAATAAAACAAGGGAAGAATTTGTCACAAGAAAGCCCAGACTGTGAGCAAGAGCAGGGAGGTAGATCCAACTTTATAATTATCAGCCTGATTATGCCCAGCTCTCCCTTGCTGGGAGATTTGGTGCCTTTTCTGTAAAGGTGTTGGGCGTTTGGAAGGTTCCTGGAGAGTCCAGCAATTTGGGAGGTGTGGGCTCAGGAGCCAACTCCAAAACCAAGTCAACTCATCTCCAGCACGATCAGTATGGAAAGGAATGAAAAGCCCTAGGCCCAGAGAGCTGTTATCTGGCATGTTCTTTTTTCAGCTGATGTCAGAGATTTTACTAGTGGTTTGGTTTTTTGGGGGTTTTTTTTCTTCAGATCTGCTCGTATACATTTTATACACTGGAGCTTTGCAGAGCACAAATAACTTTTTCTAAGGTGGAGAAGTCAGTTACTTGTGATCCAGGCATCAAGCTTGGTCTTTCATGTCAGTCTGCCCTGGGAGGTTTTAAGAGTCAGTGTGTTCTCCCTGGTCTGTATCAAGCCTGAATTTCTAGTCAAGAAAAAACGTTGTTGTGGGCAAAGTCCAAAGAGTTACAGCTTTATTTACAGTTTAGTTACCACCTACAGCAATGTAGCTCATCACTGGCAGTGCCTTGGGCTTGTTTCCACTTTCTAACTCAGTGAGGCTGTTTACAGTGTTGTCAAGAAAAGAAATGAAGCACCAAAGGTGGACCTATGGCCCCAGTAAAATCAATGGCAAAACTACCATGGACTTCAGTGGACCAGCATTTCACTTAGTACTGTACTTGAGGAGCATGTATTTTATTGTCACCTTGATGTCTGCTTGTTTAGCGGCTTTTCTCATAGCATATTCAGGCTGTGAGCACCCTCATGGGCCCCGGTAGTCCCTGAGGTACCTTTTCTGTGCTGATAAATTGCAGGTTGTTTTTTCTGTCACATCCATCACTTGCTTTTCTGTCTTCAGATCGCTACTTTTTTTTTCTGACTCCTCGAAATTATTTTGCTTGCTTTTCTGTAGTAGCTCTAGATGTGAATTAATGTAATATAGGGAAGAGAAAGCAGAAAGGATGTTTATGGATTTTCCCATGGCTACAAAAGAGGATCAGGAGTTGAATTCATGGGTTGGGTCAGTAGGCCAGCACTCATGTTGGGCTAGCACGTCAGTGAGAATTCCCTAGATTAACAAATCATCCAGTTCATGGAAGAAATGGATGCAGCCTTCTGTTCCCTCCCCACAGCCTGCTTTGTCCTCCACCCAGTTAAGTTGTGAAATTCTGGGCAGATTGTATGTTTATACACCCACCAAACGTACTATGTAAAGATACACATATATGCATACATAAACACCCTGCATAAGCATGTACTTCACATGGTATACAGGTTTTGTAATACTATTTCCAGCAATTAATCTCCCTGTTTCTGAGTTTGTATGGATTCCTGTCTAATCTCCAGAAAGATAATTTCTTTCTATATCCTGAGTGACAGTGATATGCAAAGGCCAAACTGCACTGCACAGTGCCCTTTGGGAAGAGACTCCTGCTTAAAAGCCTTCCAGATCTTGGCTGTCACAGAGGACTATATTTGGAAGGATGGGAAAGCAACATGAGAGGCACATGGAGCAAAACCTGTGAGCATCAGCAGTTTACTACAAGTAAACAGTTTCACTTCTCTAGCTGTTGTGTTCATCAGTCATGTAAACAGACTCTGACTACAGTAAGCTGTAGGCCTAAACCTTCCTTTGCTGCTTGAGTTATAAACTGCCAACACTCCTGTCAGCCATTCTGTTTCATCCCTCTATGATCCACCATTGCAATATTTAATTCCACCATTGCAATGTTTAACTTGCCCCTGCAGAGTCCTTTGCTTTGCTAGAAGCAAAAAATCACCAACCTCGCTTCCTACTCTGGCAGGGATTTACAAAAGGACTTAGTTAACTGTCTGGGATCAGAGAGCACTCCAAATCATTCCAAAACTGTCCTCTGCATTTTGGAGAATAGGATATTGCTGACCATTTTTTTATCCTGGTCGTCAAGAGGCAGAGAGTGCTGGCAGCTGTTTCTGCTGTCCTGTTTAGAAGAGAGCTGTGTGATCTGGAAACTGATGGTGCAGTCTTGTCTGATAGCATCTGCTTTCCCTGAATAATTGTGGACATTCCCACCTCTCCAGTCATCCCTCCAAGCACCTTGGAGTCATAAATCGCAATGCTAGAGCAAATGGAGTCATGCCTAGGGAATGATCTCCTCGTTCAAGGTGAATCCTGATACCTGACGTATGAGAAGACCAGGCACATGCTAAAAATTCTTTGCTAATTTGGGTTGCTAGTTCATCAAAAACATCCTCCCAAACACGCACAGGATGTATTAAGTTATGGTATAGTAAGCGATCAGCTTGTCATACTGACATTTCTGCTCCTTGCCAGAAAGTCCTGGACTTCATTATCTCTCTTAAGAAATAAGATCTGTTGGTATCACCCTGCAATAAATTTGTGTAACTGGAAACCTCTCCCCAGGCATACAAACATATGAGGACAACTGAGCATTGCTGTTCTCTGAAGACTGATATATAAATATATACCGGACTGAGTAACAACATCTCTTTTCTGTTACGGGTCCAATGAAGTCTTAGCCTCCAGATCTCTATTTTGCTGTTTGAGCCTTGGTCCAGTAGCACTTTGGCATAGGCAGGCACATAGCATGTTACGAGGTGGGGCTTAGCTTTTGGGGCTGTCAAATGAGGGGATTTAATTGCATGTAAATTACTTTACGGTGTTACCTTGCCACTTACTGTCCTACTTAGAAAAGCTCAGAAATGCCTCCCGTCCTGCTGCAGCAGGGGCGGCTGGCGGGGATGGCCTTGCAGTGTCAGGACACAGCCCCTGTGCATGCTGTCACCTTGGTGACTTAGAGACCAGAAGGAAGAAGTACTTATAAATGAAACTTCCTCTCTGGGGTGATCCTGTCGGTAATGTAGTAGATGGCCAGAAAATCTGGAGTCTCCAAGCCATTGTCCCTGTACGTGATCTCTGACCTCTGCCTCAGTTTCCTTATCTGAGAGTTGAGAGCCCCTCCCCCTCTTTTGGGACCTGTAAAGAAGAGCTGTAGGTTAAGTATCATTTTGCTGCTTCTCAAACTTAAAAAAAAAGTCTTTGTCATGTCTGAGAAGACAACTCAACAGAAAGCCTGTTTTCCTTTAGAAAGACCTGAAATGAAACATTTTACTTTTTATTCTAGTTTTAAAATGCACTGTCCATTTTACCAACTATTATCAAGGTGGTGATTGAATGGTTTTAATTAATGAAAATCCAGTTTTCAATAAACAAAAGATTTCCATTATATGTGAAATAAAAATTACCCTTTTGTAATAAGGAGATGTTGAGACAGCTGTTTAAAAAAGTTGTGGCAGAAACAGAGAGCACTACCTTTTACCCTGTCAGTGTAGTATTTGAACCAAGAGAGGAAAACTGAGTATAGGCTGGAGCAGGCACAGCAATTACAAAAGCACCAGTTTCCCAGTGACAATGATGATGATGATGATTATTATTATTATTATTATTAAGAATCACTGGAGCCAGTAGATTCAGGTGATGGTAAAACCCTTGATACTCTTTAAATCTTCTCCTCAAGTTCTTGAGGGCTGGGAGTGCCTTTTGTCTGTGTTTGTGGAGCCCAGAGCAGCACAGTAGCTCTGAGTCCACCACTGTGGCTTCTCGGTGCAGTGTCAATAGAAATGAAAAGCAATGTTACGCCATGCGGTGTATGGCTGGAAGCCATTTCAGTAGGGCTAGAAAGGAGCACCCAGGCTGATCTCTGGCTGATAGTATCATGGGCCAATGATTTCTTGCAGAAGATGAAACTAGTAGTAATGACTTTCATGGCGTAATAATTTTCCATATTAGCTTTAAAATGCAGTGCAGCAGGTGGTAGCTCACCCGGCACTCCTTGACTTCCTTATGAGGTTAATTCTGGGGATACTTTTTCAATTCCAACATTTCTTACTGGTATTCTTAAGGAATATCAATATAAATTGTCTCCTGTGTTTTGCAGAGATCGTACCAGTCTGTATCCTGTTTTATCTGGTTTCATACCAAGGCATTAGCCCACATGATTGTCTCTCAGTTGCAGTCTTGGCTCATTAAGGTGATAATTTGATAAAGCAGGTTGTTGTCTTTACCTTGGGGGATCTCTTCTGGGTTGATGTATTGATACTGTGGACAGACCTGTCAATATGCTCCTCTTTGTTCTCAGCAAGTGCTGCGGCACGTCCCACACTGTGATTTATGGGCCTCCTCCTTGTGCAGCCTGCCAGCCCCAGCACAGTGCGTGCACTTGGCAGAGGCATCCAGGGTGTGTCTTGGGAAAAAGCTGGGGATGGGGCATGGGGAAAAGACTGGGGGAGGTTTCTGAGGAGACCTTCTGTGGCTGCATCTCTGCCTGATTCCTCTGAGGTGCTGCTAGGACCTCAGGGAGGAGTTTATTCAGCTCAGAGGGAAAGCCTGTTCCTTCAGATGCTGCAATGGGTTGAGGAGGTCACAGAGGTCCATGAGGATGTCCCGGATAAGTTTCCCTCCGGGAGAAGACGAAACAACACACAGGGAGTGGAGAGGGGTTATTTCACCCCAGCAGCAGGGTAGGGGCTAGGCTGGCACCAGCCTGCTGCTTCGAGGCTCAGTTTGTCACTCAGGTGGCTTGAAGGGACCCAAGGGGTGGGAACAGCTTCATCCCAGCAGGAGGTTTGTGTCCCCTGCAGGGACAAGGCAGGTGTCGGAGACATCCCGAAGTGAGCAGATGGTGATGGTAAAGCTGGGTCCTGTGCATGCCGTGGTGATGCAAAGTGAGGCTCTTTCGGGAGCACCTGCAGGGCAGGTATCTGCAGGGAAGCTCCTGTCCCATCATGTTCTCTTGCCTGTTTGAGAAACCTGCGTATAATCCTGCTCAGCACCAAGAACAGTTGTTTCCACACAGGGCTGGCTTGGAGATTAATTAGTGGCATACAATGTATATTATATATTACCGATAAAAGTATTTTTGGAGACAGAGTGCTGATAAAGAGCTATTTCTGGGGAGAGGAGCAGACGTTTGGCATTATCACAGTGTACCAGAGAAGGTATGGAGCCTGGCCACCTGTGGGAAAAGGCAGAAATACACCAAAGCAGCCTCTTCTCCTCCCTCGTACAGAAACTTGGTGCCAAAATGTTGCCTGTTCCTCCCTGATGATAAAAGGACAAGTTAAATAATTAATAATAATCTGAGTCTCAGTGTGACTACTAAATAATTTTCAGTTAGACATTATGTAAATTTGAAGTAATTTTTTTACTGGTCATGCATAATAAAATAACTATGGTGATTAATTTTTCACCCTCAGAGTTTAATTAAGATCATTCAGGAGGTTTGGGCTGATACACCATGCTATAAATCACAGTCCAAGCCACTGAAAAATAACTGCCTACCTTTTAGATTAGATAACGATATTTTGGGGGTGGAAATCTTGCTGACAGATAGTCACCCAAGTTGTCCTAATCAGGAGGGCCATTTGGTCTTCTGAGCACTGAAATTATATACAGTGGTTATTAATATATGCAATTCAATGTGTGCTCTTCTGGGTTTAATTTTAGGGATGGACTTATTCCATCGTCTATATTCCTGCATAACTCATTGTAGAATAAATAGAGCGTTGTTCTATGTTAGCCTAATCGGCTTTTAAAGCCAATGCAACTAAACTATTCAAAGGGATAAAGTGGATCGTATAAAGTCACATTTCATCCCAGAAAAATGTGTCCAGGTGTGGCGTTTTGCAGGAACAGCCATTGTGCTTTGAATGCACAGCCTTGGTTTCAATCACTTCTCAGGCTTAGACAAGCCTGTGTTTCCCAGTCTCAGCAGAAATGCTACAAGATACATAGGGCAATGTTGATTATGGTTATTATAATTGCAGCCTGTGCAGAGACGTCAGAGCTCCTCCAAAATGTCCTGAGTCCAACACCAAGGAGCTGCTTTCTAGTACATAAGCAGTTTTCATAGCGTGGAGCCGAATGAGCAGCATGGTGGTATCCTGGGAAAAAGTTACTGGGAAACTGTCCCCTATATGGCAGCTCCTGGGATGCATAGTTTTCTCTCTGGTTTCTCTGGGTGTCTTCCATGTGACTGGGCTGTGCGCACCTACAGCTTTGCCCCACAAGTTGGTGCAAGTCTGCAGGATGTGTCAGTACACAGGATGGACCCTGACTCATGGTGAAAGCATGTATGGAAAACGTTGCCATACTCCTACAAATGCTTGTTTTTCTTTTCTGTGTGG
The DNA here is from genome assembly GCA_026212715.1 of Elanus axillaris. Taxonomy (NCBI): domain Eukaryota; kingdom Metazoa; phylum Chordata; class Aves; order Accipitriformes; family Accipitridae; genus Elanus; species Elanus axillaris. The sequence goes on along the minus strand of JANZLQ010000002.1, from coordinate 33,865,121 downwards.
GTTTTTTTTTTGTTGGATGGGGTTTTTTTGTTGGATGGGTTTTTTTTTGTTGGTGAGGGTTTTTTTTTCCATTTGAAATAAATCAGGACTTTAGCAATAAAAGCTAATGATGAAAGGAAGTGGTGCAGGTGAGCCCTGTAGAATTTCACACTGTATTTATGAACAGAAACTCTTTTCAGGAGAGTCAACTGGGTTTGAAAAAAATAAGGTGGAGGGTAGTTCCTCTGATGCCCAGAAGGTAAAGCATAAAATGGCCATCTTGCTAAATCTTCGCTGCTATACTTGTTATTCCAGAGTTACAAATTAACAGGAAGATACTATTCTGAAGTACCTATTCCTAAATCCTACTGTTTTATTCCAGAATGAAGGGTATCTTTGTTCTAATTCAGTTGTATTCTGAGGAGCAATTCAGTAATAACTATTGTACTTTAAATTCACATCCTGTATTACTCCTAATAAACTGTCAAGGATAGGCAAATTCTAACTTTCCTTTGAGTTTCATTGCTGTAAATCCAGAATAACCCTGTTGAAATAAGCCAGTAGTTTTCAGTCATACCTATGAAATGTGTCATTTCAAAGGAATGGCTCTGGATTGTACCACACAAATCTGGCCCACAGTGTGTGAAAAGAGACGGTCTGCGTTAATCACACCAAACCACTCCCTCAACTGAAGCGTCTTCAGCAGCACCGCAGTAATGAATGAAACAGGCAGCAGTTCACTGCCGCGTCAGGAAGAACAGAACATCAAGGGAATAATTAACATCTAATTTAGCAGTTAGACCAGGATCTAGGTGGGTTCCTGCATTAAGTAATCGCTTCCAGAGGTGGGCAAGATTGGGGCTGCTCACCCTGCTCTGCTCCAGGAGGCCAGGCACCCATCTCCCTCCAGCTCCTCTGCTGCTGGGGGAAAGCAGCTCCATTAATGGTGCTTTTGAGGGCTGTATCTGTGACCGTCACAAGGAGCCTGTCTCTTTTTTGACATTAAAGGAAATGCAGGGGTATAAGCACACCCTTACACTCAGGCATCTTGCTTAAATGTAGGCAGTGTAATGTAGGCAGACTTCAGGCACATCTTAATTTTCCTTGAAGCTGAGGATCTCAGTATAAACCTCCTTAAAAATCTGTCAAAAGCTCGTGGTTTGTGTTGGAGAAAATTGCCAATTTGTAGACAGGTCTCTTCTGGAGAAATATGCTTTGCTATGCCATATTCTTGGTGACTAATTCCTATATTCTGCAAGTTTGGGTATCAGTGCCATGTACCAATGGAGCACCGGGACCTTCCCTGCCAAGCAGCCGTCTTCAGTGCTCCCATCGCCAGCCATCACCTCACGGCGACACAACAAGATCTCATGAGGTGTTCAGGATTTTACATCCCTGCCCTGTAACGCTGCAGTCTTAAAGCTGGTTGAGCTGGTTGAACCATAGGAAGAATAAATTCTGCATCCTTCTGTTTGGAAAAGGTCTATGATGAAGCTCTATAATCTTTCCTGCTCCCAAAGACAGGGACAGGCGGGGGCTCGAGCTCCCTGCCGTGCTCATGGGTGCCTTCGTAGCCACCTCCTGTTCCTAGTCCCCCTTGTGCTTCTCTTCACGACTCGAACCCAGACAGCTTCGGCTTTCCCTGGCATCTGGCTCCTGTCCAAGGAGAATGCATATCTTCAACACTTCTCTGTTTTAAAATCTTAGATGCAGATTCTGGCTTTGATAACTTATTGCTATTTGAAATGTCTTTTTTATTTCTGCAGCTTCTTGCTGCGCGTCCATTCCCCCGGCACGGCAGGTGAAGGTCCTTGGCCAGCCAGGAGGATGGAGGCAGTGAGTTCTCGCTGGCTGCGCAGCCTCTGCTGCCCACTTGCAGGCAGCTGCTCCTGAGATTTTAACTTCTGTCGCTGACTTCCCAGTCCCTTTGTTCAGCCTTTTAAATTTTCATTTATTGTTTTAGCCTGTCTGCAAGTATAGTTGTTTTTTTTTCCAGAAAAGCCTTTGCTTGCTCAATTAGCAAGAGAGCTTTTTGTGGAGAGTGCGGTAGCTCTATTTCTACCATGGCTAAGTGCTTCTGGAGCATTTGGCTCCTCCCCAGAGAGGATTCACCCCTGCCATCCTCACACTGGCTATTGCTGGACAACTTACTGCACGTATTGCTCTGTGGTACCTTGTGACACAGGAGTTTAAATGTGTTGCTGTGGGTCAGGCCAATCCATGCTGTGCCAAGCTATGCTTTTAGCTGTAATTTTTGCTCCCTGCCCTATTGGGTCAATACTGTGTTTTCCCCACACATGGGCTCTTTCACCATCCAGATTTTTTTATTTGCTTTTGTCTTACTTAATGGTTTTGCTGCTTTGTTTAGAGCAGAGGTTATGAGGATACAAGTCGAACCTCTTACATGTTGGGAGAGAAAGGCAAGTGCTGGCTGGTGTAATGCTAGAAATACCTTCGGAGGTTTGTGTCCCACCCACCCTGATCAGATCTGAGCCCTGGCCTGAGATGCGCCCTTGGCTGGGCCCTGGACATGGCCTACGCAGCACAGGAGGAGTCTGTAGAAACAAACCTTGGTCTGGAAGGCACCTCCCTGCTGCTCCCAGAGCAGATCCAGAGGCTGCCCCCAGGGCAGATCCAGAGGCTGTCCCAAGCCTGCCCGGCAGCCGTCTCCAGCCCCAGCCACTGCAGGACGCAGGACGGGCTCCTGCGGAGGGCTGCCCTCCTGCTGCCGGGGACCCGGTGGGAAACCTTGCAGAAGAAGCTGCAGAAGCCTCTGCCGTTACATCTGCATTCAGTGTTTGCCCAGGCACAGGATAAAGAATTTCTCCTCTCGGGGTTTGCAGCACTTTGTGTTGCTATTTTCCCTGTTTTCACAGTCTGTTTTAATTGTGGGTTTGCCCTTACAAGCTGGGGGCTAAAGCCTCGTAGAAAACTGTTTACAGTGCCGCTTACAAAATCTTCACAGAGTTCAGGGGCTATTTCAGCAAGACATTCCTGAACAGTTCTTCGCTTCATATTGGCTCCAAACTATACCCTTATACACTCTGCATGCTACAGCATGAGAGCTCGACTACACCAGGGGACCTGCTGCTTTCCTGAGGTCTTTAGCCACAGTGTACAAATGAACATCATGACTTCATGAGTGCTCCATGAGTGCAGGTAAATATTAGGATGGTTTCTGGACCCTTGCAGCTTGGCTCACCTGCTTGGGCCTGAAAGCTGGGCAGAGCTTGCTTTGTTTTTTTCAGAACAGAAATCGTTCATGCCTAGGACACTCACTGTTTGGGGATGTGGCATTAGGATCATGTTCACGAGACCCATCTGTCACAAGATCCTGTGATCTGCTTTGAAGACCCTGCCCCGTGTGGGTGGGAAGGCTCGCGAGCTTGCTGCTGGCACAGGGGTGACATTTGCCCTTGCTGGAACTGGGTAGTTGTTGGAGCTGGTTATTTGCTTTGAGTGATTGATCACATCTGTGTGGCACATAGCACTGTCTTGCGAAACGGCCCTTTTACGTGTCAAACTGACTCACAATGTGACCTGATGGAGATGTAAGGGGGTATTTTAGGAACAACTGAAATTCACAGAGAACGATGCTACTTCATTTTGTTTTTTCTCCTGGAGCAAAAGGCCTTTGTTAGCTGAAGGGAACAGGGCACAGCACCTTGCAGGACCATCAGGGTCCCTTGTGATGGCTATGGACATGGGAGCTGTGCCGTTAGCTGCTGAAATGCTCCAACCCGCTGCCTCCATCTCACCAAGGTGAGCTGGTCTGGCTCACAACGGTGTAATTTGATGAAGAGGGTGAGGGAACAGGCCTGATTTTCCTTGCTTTGCTGCACCTCGCTGTGTGATCTCAGGGAGGTCAGCGTGAGCCACACCACAATGGCACTGAGGCCCTGAGTTTGCAGGTGAATGTGCATCCTTCAAACTCCAGGTGATTTGTCAGTAGGAATTTGGCATCTAAAATGGATCCTGCATTTCTTTCCCCATCTGCTTTTTGCTGGTTAGCTTGCACATAAGGTTTGCCTTTTACATTATGAACAGCACCTAGCACAAACTGAGAAGTTTTTGCAGTCCCACTGGGTTTTTTAGACACTTGCTTAGTGTTAATGCTGGGACTGTGGAACAGAGAAAACCAACCGCCTGGCTGGGTCATGGCCTGCTACAGTTACAGAGATGGAGTTACTGGGAGGGTGGGCTTTATCCCATCAACACCTTCCTATCACTGCTGAAGTGATGCTACCCTTACATGTCAACACTGAAAGCATATCTCTGCTGCACGCAGTCCACCTACTGGCAACGAATGCTGCAGTGAAAGATGCCCTTTAATTAATGTACTTCGTAACAAGTCATCTGAAAATGGATCTGTGCTTGGAGCCAGGCACTCCTCCATGTGCTGTAGGGCTGCTTGTGTGAGGAAGGGCTCCTCGTGTGCACCATTTGCACAGCTGGGTCTTGAGCGTTTGACACTGGATGGTAAAACTGGTTTCCAGATGCCCAAACTTTGACTGCGTATTGGATGCTTTGATGAAGACGCCACTGCCTTGCACACTGCCTCTGAGCAGAAATGTGCTGCAGAGTGACACAGGCTGTGTTTCGGTGTGATCTGACACACTCTTGCATGAGGCACCTGGCTGGGGACATGTATGATGGACACGTGCTGGTGTGTGGGTGCTGTGACGGCCGTGCCAGGTTACAGGAAGCTTGCACCCCTGGCTGCATCCCTGTGCACGGCAGGAAAACCAACAGCAGCAAACTTAAGTGAAAGGGATAGAGGGGCCTGAAATGGGCTCAAAGTTGGTCCTTTTGTCTGAATTTCCATTCCCTTCTCCCTCCAGAAAGCCTTCCCACGATCCCAGCATTGAAGGGTGCAAAGACTGCAGGTTTGGGTCTCCCCATCCCTTTCCTTTGAATTGGCCCTGACAGTGACAAGAGGGTGAGATGGTCCAGAGTGCATTTCCTATCTCTGGATAATCATGAAAGACAGAAGAGATAAATGATCTTGTGCCCAAATCTTGGTGTTAAAATTAATTACAGAGTGTCTCAGAAAACTGAAAACAGCCTTGCCTGGAGTGGTGAGCAAAGCGCCCTGCTCTGCACGGGATTTAGTGTTTCTCTTAGCGCCCGTGAAAACTGGCTCCATCCACCTCAGGCAGAGCCAAGGCGAGGTACTTGGCAGCCAGGCTTGTTAGTGCGTTGCCTTTGAGTCCTGCCTGAGGTTGGACTGAAGAAGACAGGTGATCCATCACTTAACACTTGTTTGTCTGGCCCTGTTGACTACAACGAAATGCTTTTGTTTCACCAGGGAAGCCTAAGCATTTCACACGCAGGCCTGTCCTGTGAACTTTAAGGATGTGGGTGCAGATGGTGGGTGGGAGTCCAGCCCAGCCCAGCCCTTCCCAAGCTGCCGTCCCTGCAGGAGCCATTGCAGTGCCGTTGCAGAAGGTCTGTCGGCTCTTTCTACCCTTTAACAAACCCAGTAACTAAGAAGCTTCCTGTGGAGGTGTGGTGACTCCACGCGACTCTTGCGTGCAAAATCACAACAGCACAAACCCCCCTTGCCCAGCTCCGATCCCTCGGTAAGTGCCAGCCACGCAGCATGGCTTAGTCGAGCACTCACTGACCTCAGGCCCTTGCCTTTCCTTTGAGCAAGTGCATGGATGTCCTTGTCCATGAGAGCTGAACCAGCACATGGATCCGCACAGTGAGACTTATCATTGGGCACTGGAAGCACCACAAGAGCAGTGAGAACAGCAACTTTCAGAGTAAGAGTTGTGTGGAAAAACTGGGGGAAAGCAGGTGACTGTTTTGCGTTGATCAGTAATGCCTTTTCTTCAGTGTTTCCTGGAAGAAAACAAATCCAAAACGCTGCTGAAGGAAATTATATTTTAGGTTGAAGCAAATACTTCGTATTATCTTGAAATACTCTTTTCAGCCTGAGGATGCAGTTTGGTTTGGTAGCAGAAAGCCTGTCAAATAGTATGCCAAAAAGTTGGAATTTTTAAAGGGAAGTAGAGGCAAGCAACTGCTGCACGTGTTCAGGGCAGTCTTAGCTCCTGCTTATTTCTCTGAACATCTCAGCAGTGAGGGTTTATAGGGATGAGGATGTGTCAGCCCTATGCCAGGTACTGGATTTCAGCCTGCAGCAGCACTGGCTTTTGCAATTTTGCCACAAATTCTGTTACAGTTCTTTTTCAAAGCTCTGGTTCCTCATATCCGGTAATCATGTGAGAGTTTCAGCATTCTTTAAAGCTGAAGGTAAATTGTCAACTTTTGTGATTGTACAGAATAGCTTGAAAACAACCAAAATGTTTTAAAAGGAAGACGGGCAAATAGAGGAAACCCAAAATTACTTTTCTTTGAAATCTCAAGATTTGTAAGGCAAACTCGTGATTTTGTGGCCTAGGACAGGGCTGCTAAGTGCTTGGTGTTGGCAGTGCTGTGTTTATTTTCCGTGCTTGGATTTCTGCGTGGCCTTCTACACGTTATGAAAAATGCAGTATTTTAAGTTATTTTTTAAAAGGAAGCAGATCGCTCTGTTGGATGATCTCCAAACCAGACTGTAACATAAAATAAAAATTCTATAGCACACTGTAACAGACTACAAAAGGCTAAGATGTCACTTTCCCAGCACAAAAGCCAGGCACATTATGGAGAAAGAGAATTATAAGGTATATTGCTTGTATTTATGGCCAAAAGAGAAAGAAAAAATACACACTATCTGTGTAGACTGCATACTGAAATTACAGAACAAAATTTAATTAGATCTTTATAAATAAAATCCACATATGCTGATTTATGATATATTTATTTCTCAGCCTTTGAAATGATGGCTGCCTTCACTTTGAAAACCAGTCATTTGCAGACATCAGGTCTGTAATTCACAAACTGGCACAACCAGAAGTTTGTGGATTTGAGTCTGGCAAATGCCAGTCCCAGCATATCTGTTTCAGAGGCACATGCTGGGATTCCCAGTGAAGGAGGCAGGGGAAGCATGCTGCAAAAGGCATCTGTAACAATTTTTTTTTTTCCAAATGTGTAATTATAAAGATTAGGTAGCTTGTTTTGTTCATTAAAACCCAACACTAATGTAATACATAATTATAACCAAAGAGAAAATGTATGATCTTTGTAGGCTCCATCTAAATGTCCCCTGCCCTAGAGGGAATACTTCATGCTATATTTGCAAGAAATATGTGATTAGTACCCAAGTCATGAGTGAGAACTAAAAGCAACTGGAACACAGGTCTTTCTCATGTGAGACAGAGACATCAGGACTGGATCAAGACGTAGTTAAACATGCATAAGAAAAGTTAGATTAAGATGCCTTTACTCACACTAATGAAGTGTCAGTTTTCCTGAATCGCGTTGCTATGCCATGGACTTCCACTTCTGTGCCCCAGTACTGAGAACAAGTTAAGCACCTGGTTTCCTCTCCACCTCTGAGCAGGTTTGGGGGCTGGTGCCTAAATGACTCCTGAGAGCAGGAATACAAGCGTGATTTCTTGATGTGGCTTGAGCCACATTATAGTTTGCTGCTGCTGGAAGAAGGAGATCCTGTTCTTCCATCTGCCTCCCCGCTTCTGGCCACATATTCCTGCTAGTTGAGCTCTGTCACTCAAACCAGTGGATGGGCCACAGGGTCCCGATGTGAACTCCTCAGCTTCTGCATGGACACCTCGGCTGCTGGACACAGCATGGCACACGCTTTCCAGAGTACCACTTCTTCCTTTTTGCACAGTTCCAGAGTTGCCTCCAGCTGCCACACAGAGGGATTAAATACATAAGGACTCGCCACCAGCTGACCAGGAGTGTTACCTGGAAGGTGTTGATCAAAGCCCTGGAGGAAGGTGGTGGCTCAGGGTGAACCTGAGTGTCAGGCTCTCCTTTCACCCCTCTAAAACTGCAGCAGCTTCAAGAGAATGTGTCTGTTCTGGTTGTAGAAATAGGAGCTCAATTGGAGATAAAACAAGAGCTACTAGTTTTTTGCCACTTCTAACTGAAGGTAAAATTGGATTTTAAACTTCAAAGTAGAATCGATAAAGGCCTAGGGCACATGGCAGGACTCTTGCTGGAAGGCGTGTTCTACTGCTGACCGAAAGGAGCCCACAACAACTGATTTTGACTTCAAAGAATGAAATTCATGGTTGTAACTACTTTAGGCTCTGCTGCAGGGGATGTAAAAGGCTGTGATGGGTCAGTAGTTCAGTTTTACCTCCAACCCCAAAGACAGGTTTATTTAATCTCTTGTGGAGATTGGTTTGTGTCTTTTACCATGGAACCTTCATGTCATGGGGCCCAGCTTTCCTCTCTGAGGAAATAGGCAGAGGTTGAATGAGGCAGCTCCCCTGAAGTGGGACTGTCACTAGATGACGGCTCTTTCTCCGTGATATTGAAAACAGACATCAAGACACCTTTCACTAACACATTCCATCAATGCTAGAGACTTGTCACACAGAGAGCAAACACGGAGTGAAGCAAAGGAAGCATTTACAATTTGCTGCCATGAAAGGAGACAAGATAAATCAATAGGAACTAAATTAGCACAGCCAGCGGCCCTCACACCTACTTTGGAAACTCTATTAAAATCCATGGCCTAGAATTTGCAGGAGGCATTATATGCGTGAAGGGTGAGTCAAGATTTTAGAGTGAGCTAATGTAAGTGACACCCACTTCTCAAACTGCCTGAAAACACTTACTGCCAGAATGCGCTGCCAAAGACAAGAGTTCTAGTAAGTATTTGCTGGCTGTCATTGGCCTCAGATAAATACGTTGGAGGGGAGTAGTGGAGGAGTCAATCAAAAGATAACACTGAGTAAAGCTCAGTTGCATAACATAGCAAGAAGTCAAATTTAACCAGAGCTGAACATATGTCTGAGTACCAGGGGCATAGTTAGACGTGTGATGGCCCAATCAGAATCCAAAGAGAGTCATACTTGAGAACAACACACAGGAACAAGATCTGACAAATACCTCGTGTGATTGAGTTGGTTGTGTTACTGTGCTGCTCTTGGGTGACCTTTTTAATTCAACTGAAATGATATCTGTTCTAGGTATTTGCAGAACTTTGTAGATTTATGACAGCATCCCACTGACACACTGAGGTACAAGAAGACTTGCTAAAAGTCAAGTTGTGGTAATTAGTCTTGCAGAAGTCTGCTTATTGGCCAGTGAGTGTGGCATTTGCAGGAAACATCCTGGGTGTGTGTTCTGTGCAGTTGATCCACACATGCACGGTAATCTCAGACACTGGGATTATTTTAGAAGCACAGAGCAGGCTCAAACTCCAGGGCCACCTGTGTGTTGTAGAGTTGATCCCTGTGTATGTGACAAATCAAGGATTGCCAGAAGTCCAGCAATTGCTACTCCCAACCCGGCTGCTGGATATCAAGGAATTTTAGGCAAATATAGAAAGTTCTTAACTTCTGTCAGGTACAATTTGTATGATAAAAAAAGAAATATCCAGGAAAACCTGAACACATGGCAGCTCTTTCTTTCTCAAAGAAAATGTCATTGCCAGCACACTCAGTCCTGGCTCCCAGACTCTTACTATTTCACAGCACCTTCAGGAGAATTTCCTTTTATTCTGGTACTGACAGTCACATGCTGGTAAAGCCCTCTGGACTTGCAGGTGAAGAAGAGCTGGATCAGGGCTGGCTGCACAGCAGTGGATTTTTCAGCTCTGCTCCTTTCCAGAGCTTCCCAAGGAAATCAGTACGTGCAGGCCCTGGGTCTACGCTATGAAAAGGGTAGAAACCTCAGAGTCACTTACCCAGTGCCTGCCAGAGGAACTGCAGGGATAAACTAGTCTGGTCCTGCACCAGTTTGGCAGCCTTTTACAGAAGAACACAGGCTTCATGCAAGAGCAGAAAGGCACCACTCAGTAGTTACAAGACAACTTAAAGTTGTCAAAGTAGTTACAGAACAGGGGGTTCTGCCAGTCTTGGTTGTATTCTTCAGCTTAATTTACATTTCTGAAGTGTATTAAGCCCTTCACCTGGGAGATGCTATAGAAACACAAGGCATTAATAGCATGGAATATACAATAAAAACTAAACAATGTAAAACACATGCAATATAAGTGGGAAGAGAACTCTGTGCATGCTGTCTGCAATTGCCTGGGTCTTAAGTATGCATTAAATTGCAGCAACTAAAGGCTATGGAGTACAGATCATAAATTTGAATTCCACTGCAAAACTGTCAGGGCAGAGATCTGACCAATGTTATAAAATATGAGAAGTGATTTTAGGAGCCTCTGTTTTGATGAGAGGGATTTCGGAATTGCTTTTCAAAGGTTGGCTGCACAGCGTTTTCAGAATATCAGGCGCCAGGATTGCTCTTCTCTTTTGTAAACCCCCTGATGTTTCTTGTGCGTTGGCACTGCACCTCGCTGGGGGAGACTTTGTTTCACAATGGGATATTTGGGCACTGTGGTAATGGGAAATAGGAAAAACTCAGAAGGACTTTCATGCTGAATCACAGCTTATCTTCTGCATAGCAGAAGGGAGGATTCCAGATCTTTTATTCTGTTTTTTACCTTTAAGAGATTTATGGCAAACATCTTCTTAAAAGATCACAGGGAAAGAAATGTCCATCCTCTCTATCTTTTCTGTCTTTTCCTGCAGCAGCTGGGAGATAATTCACTCGCAAGTGGTCAGGTTAGCTGTGCTGGCTTCGACGTTGTGTGCGTGCTGGAAGTGAGCTATGCCTGGCAGTGCCACCTAGATGCTTGGGCACCACCCTAACGTACCGTGTGTCACCCATATAGACCTTGGTTTTGCAGAGCAAGAACTAAAGCCTGAAAGATGGGCTTGTAAAGTTTCTCTGGTGGATTGCTGGTGGGAAAGCTCGTCATTGCCCAGTACTTATCCATGGGGCAGCTGTTGTAACCAGACGGTTCTGATGTACAAAGTCCCTCTGATCCATTTTGGGGGCCTTGGGGCTGCATGGGAGGTGAAGATGAGGAGTCCTGCTCAGGCAAAGCCTTTATGGTTGTGCATAAAAATGACTGTTAGATATGTTTAAGTTGGAGCAGATTCTCTTCTGCCCTTTGCCGTTTGGTGAGGCCAGGAGAGCTTGTGGTCCTGGCGCTCTGCCTTGGATGAGTGGAAGGGACCTTGCGGGGCTTCACTCAGTGGGTCAAGGTCCTGCAGGCCTGGACCTTCTTCCTACTCCAGCACACTTCTGCATCACATCTGGTTCAGTGATAGTGCCTGAAGGCCGTCAGCGCAGCCTTGGGGAGCGCAGGGCCAGGCGTCTGTGGGCTCGAGAGCAGGAGGGTAGCAGGAGCTCCACTGGCTGTGCCAGCACGGGAAGCTCCATCACGCTCAGTCTCCGCCTGCACCTCTCATGTGCTGAGTGTAGCCCAGAGATGGACAAGGACTTTAGTGTGTGTTTAAACAAATGCAGGAGGTGCCTTTCCCAAGGGAAAGGTGGTCTGGGGAACACCAGCCTTGTGCCTTGTTTCATCCAAGACACAAACCATCGAAAAGGGATGGGACTTCATTAGGGCTAGAAAGCACTTACTTAGGGAATTCTGAATTCCCAGGGATATTTGCGGACTTTTCAAATGCATCCAGCATAGGCTTACAGGGATTCAGACAGAAATGAGCTGAGAAGGGACAGCGAGGCAGATCTCGCAGAGCTCCTGCCCTGCAGGCTGCTCTGCCCAGGTGCTTGCAGCGTGTTGAAGCACAAGTGCTGCTCTGTCCTGCCGTGCCTGGGCTGCTGCGCTTCGGACATGGCACAGCTCCAGCGCTCGGAGCTTCTCCTTGGCATTTGAGCTAGGTCATTTCTGCAGCTCCCCTGCATCCTCAGTTGTTATTAATGGCACACCTGGTGCCAAATAGGATCTTTTCCATTCTTAATCTGTGATTAACAAGGTTGTTAAAGTCATTCTCAGCCCTGCTGAAACCAAACAGAATTTTATATGACATACTGGGCAAAGGCTCTGTTTGAAGTAGTCTTTAATCTTAGTTCTAGGATTAAATCATATGTAAACAGTCACATTTTATCAGCTCAGCTACAAAGTAATTTATTTGTTAGTCTAATTTTAGTAACTTGTAGGTAATTCAATATTATTTGAAGAGGTTATAGAGGACTGAGCAGATCTAATTTTCCACTGGTAGAGCAAGTAGAGGAGTCCCCTGATCCCACAAAAGGCCCTTGCCTGTTACGGGCAGCTTTACTGATTTTAGAAAAAGCTATTCCAAATGTGTGAAAAAGCAGAGTGACTAGATGTCGGCTTTGCAAGGGCCTGCCATTGTAATTTTTTGGCAGTGTTGTTTGACATTGCAGTGCATTTTTTGTAAGTGCTAGTGTTACATCTATTTTTACTGCATTGTGCAATTAGACTTTTAGGACAGAGCTGTAACTGTTGAACATTTTGCTGGAAGTTACTGTATCCCAATGGAAGAGATAAGCTGTGTCTAGCCTAGCCTTAGAACTGATGGAGGATATAGCTGTGGTATCCCAGTCTCTGTGGCAGAGTTTTAGTGCCATTGCTGTCTGTCATCTCCTTCATGCAGTTAGACTCTATAATCTTTTATCAGACTTATTTAGTTCATGGGCATTCAAAGTTGGGGAGTGATCCTTGCGAACATAAATGCTAGATTAGATTAGCCTTTGCTATAGGATTTGATTTTTTTTTTTTCCTATTGGAAAAATTATTCTACACTGGAAATCTGAAAGATGTTCCCATGTGAAATCTGATGTGCAGGATGTGAAACTATTTCCCTTTGCACGAAGGCATTTCAAGATGATTTCTGAGTGAACATGGATATAGTTTTATTGCTGCTTGGCGCTAACAGCTTGTCCTGGTTTCAGCTGGGATAGACATGACACAGCTGAAGTACGTTACAGGAGAAAAGGGGCTGAAAGTTGATAGGCAGTGATCTTACATAAAATTGAACCCTGTCCAGGAATATTTTACAAATTGAGACTCTCCTCTCCTTACAGCACCTGGGATTTCCAGGTGATTTTGATGGGAGTAAGGGACTCTCAACAGCCTCCTGTGAAGGGGTATGGCTCTATTTCCTATTCCTGCTTCTAGCTAGACTTTGTAGAGTCTACTTCCAAGTGGCCTGACTGTGCATGCCTTAACTCCTATTTAATAGGCGAGCCTTATTGTGTCATGGGGGAATTTCACCCATAAGTGCCGATCTTTTGTTTTTCTATTGGGAAATTCATGCTGAATAAATGCCAAAGAAAGCTTAAAATTTTCCCCTGATTTTCTGCCCAGTGTCTTGCATGCTTGAGTACTGGTCGTACCCAGATCAGTATTAACTCACACTGGTAACTGCAATTTCCCCTTAAGGGATCAAAGTTGTGCGATCTAAAGTAGGAATCCCTTAATTTGGGTAAAATTGATCTAATCTGGGACTCTACAACATTTATAGCAGCTGGTCTGAGTTCTTGGCCATACACATCCCAGTCCTTTACAGAGGCAATGTTTACAGAAAACATTTTCCCCCTTTTTTTTGCAGTTCAACTAGCTAAAGACATTTTCTTATCTGCCTGACTTGCATGTCTGTATTTGGGGGAGGATTTGACTTTAAAACACTTTAAAGAATTCTCTGAAATCATAACCTGCAGGGCTCTCACTTGGTTCATGTGCTTGGGAAATCTGGATACCAGGGCAGGAAAGACCAATACGAAAAGAATAATGTGACTCAATTGACTGTGAAATTCTTCTAGGAACAGGTGTAATTGTGATCGTAAACATTTGTGAGATATTTTACTACCGGCTTTAATCCCTGCAGAGGGGAATATTTAGGAGTAGGAGAATAAATGTGAAAGTAACTTCAAAGGCTGAGTTAAAAGATCACGAACACAAACCTCAGGTCTGGCCAACGAGCAGCTGAGTGTAGAGGGGTCTGTGGCTTTCTTTGTTCCATCGTTTTCCTCCAGGTCGCTGCATCTGTGACTCCAAGAGACCCTAATGGTGATCCTTAGGGTGGTGGGTCACCCCCAGTCCTCTGCAGCATGACCTCGCATTTTTCTGTTAGTCCCTTTTCTTTAATGGTGTAACACAAACTGTGTAACAAATTGATCACAAACCTCAGGAGAGGAAAAATGAAGAGCAAAATTTTTCAGCTGTGGCACTGTCTCTGCTAGAGAAAGTGGCACTGGGTTGGAGTAGCTCTTTGTGGAGGGGGGCACTAAGAAAATAGGTGAAAAAGGTCATGTTTCCTCATGCCTTGCAGAGGGCACAAAGCTTTCCTTTAATGAATGCACAGGAAATGTAAAAGCAGGCAAGGGTCTGAGAACTGTGTAAGGAAGTTTGATACGGGTTGAAAGTCCTTCCTGTGCTTAGGGCCAGCGTCAGAAGCAAAATGCCATTTACGTTCCACTGGAGCTCAGGTTTGCACAGTTCCTTGCAAAGGCCTCTTTGCCGGGTGAATTTTTCCCACTGCCATTAAGGAAACACAACTCATTGGTGATTTCAAAGAGGGAAAATGAGAAGCTATAAAGACAAACATGTAGGAAGTGCTATAGAGTGATAAGGAAGCCAGGATGGTAAATCAAAGCCTGAGGAGGAAGGATATGAAGGGGCACGCAAGTATAAATCTTTCTAAACTGAACAAGGAGCTGGTGGGGCCTTTAGAGGGATGTGAATGGAGAGTCAGTGGTTGGAGCTGCTGAGAAGCTGAATGAATTCCTTGACTTGATAAGCAAGGGCGAGCAGCTAAAGGTCACATACTGTAAGGACAGGGAAACACAGTGGTTTTCTATGTGGGGAGAGAGAGAAGGCATGTTATTTAAAAGTTTTATGTGTGTAACCCAAGCAGACAGTTGGGAAATTAGAACTATTAAAATTGACAAGTCACCAATTTTAGATTAACTGCAACCTACAATTCCTGGACTTGGTTTCTGGACTTGGTGTTTGAGAGGTCCCTGAGAGAGCAGTGGTGGCTGAGGAAGGAGACACAGAAAGCATTGTCTCCTTATTTGGAAAGAAAAAAAAAAAAAAAAAAGAATGTAACGACAATTAAAAAAAATAAATTAGGCAAGTTGTAGAGAAAAGAAAGTAGATACTACTAAAGGGCAAGCAGCAGGCAATGTTTGAGAGCCATTTGGTAGACAGTGAAGTGGCCCTCAATACCCAGTGGTCTCACATTTCTAAAATCTGTTTTTTAAATAGGCTGAATGTGCATTAAAAGTGCTCTGTGCTTGTACAGCACCACCTACCACAAAGGTCTGGTTTTGGAGAGAGCTTTGAGGCATTGCTACAGTACAAACCGTATCACAGAGTGATGCAGTGCATGGGGCTGCACAGGTCACTGAGAGCAGTTTGCACACCAAGGTCTTCCCAATTCCCCATTTCCAATGAAAATGGCAAAAACATTCCAGTCTTAATGTTGTGATTTTTTAAAGCACCCTGTGAGTTTAAGTGCAAATAACTTATGTGTCTTACATACACTCTGTGCTACTTGTCACCAGCCATAGCAGTGGCAGATGACAAGCTTGGTCAAACTGGTGCTTCCAGCTGCCCTGATCTCTTGGGACTAATGCTCCCGCTGCTCTGGTGTATGGGGTGTAGTCAGGATCCAGCTCTGTGCTCAAATGTCTTTGTTATGGTCAGAACTGTTGCACCATGGATTTGATCGAATTACAGGGTCTGAGCCTTCAGAGAGATATTTTCTCCCACATCTAGTGTAAGCAGTGAGATCTCATCTTGTAGATGCTGTGCTGACAGCAGAGGACCTTTGTCAGGTTATTTTAGCTAAGCCAGTGTTTTCCAACCTTATTTTTAATATATGGAGCTCTAAACATTTGATACTGCAGGTCTGAACCCTTTTACAGCAAACCTAAGCCTATTTACTACCTCCTTGCTCATGTAAATTCTTAGGAGCTTTTCACAGACCTATAGAAAGAGTTTGTTTGCCTGAAGGGACCATGGCTCAACCCCCCTGGTTTAATGAAGCTGTTGCTGTGTTAAGATGGAGAGAAGCAAAGGGAGAAGGATGCAGTACCACAAGCTCTTCTCACCTTCAAGAAGTTAGGAATACTCTTTATTTAGAGGAGAATTCAATAGAGTTCCTAAGACTCACGTCCCACTAAAGAGCCAAGGCACAAGGCTCCTCTTGTGAGGTGTCAAGTTACCCAGGAGACAGACTGAGCAACTGAGAAATGTTGCAAGTTTTTGGAAAAGAGATTTATATATAAATGTGTTACGGGAAAAAATACCTCTGCTCATACACATGGTAATTCTTCTGTCTTACTTTGTTTGCTATCTTTCTTTCTTTATTGTTTTCAAAGATTTAAAGGAATTTAATTAAAAAAGCAGTTTAACTACCCTCTCCTTCCAGATAACAAACACTAAAATAAAATTAAGTGAAATATTGGAGAGCCTGCTTTTATACCCCTTTTAAAACTAAACACAAAAGCCAAATGAGATCATAGGGTTTATCGAGCAAGATAGTTCCAGAAAAGATGAGGAAGCGCTCCTGCCACTATACAAAGAATGGCTGAACCTTTGTCTGGAAAGCCACGGTCAGTTCTCATCATCCATCTTTGGGAATGATAAATCCAAAGTGGAACTCAGGTGACTGGGACAACAGGCGACACTTACATAGGAGCAACCCAGGGAGTGTGGGTCATTCAGCATAGCAGAGCTGAAGTGAGAGCACTGTTTTCTGTAGATGCAACAGAAGGAAGAATATTATATAAATGAAGGGAAATCTTTGGTCGAGAGAATTATTATAAACTATCATGGAATATACTTAAGCTGGGAACGAGGAGGGCTCTGGGCTTCAGAGCAACTGACTTCTGCAAGATCTTGCATCGGGACAGCAGGGCCAGGGTCCCATTGCATAACCCATATACAAAAGGGATTGCATGTGAAGCTGTGAAAGTGGAGTCTGGCTGCAGCGATCAATCATCTCCAGTCCTATATGCTCCCAGAATACCATTAATTTCTTCCATTAGCCTGGTATTCCATAGGCAACTGTCTACCTGTGATCTTCCAGAGAGCCAAAAGTAGGCTTTACTATTTAGGTTTTAGCTTGGCTATAATACATCATTTAGAAAAGATGCTGCTGTGTTGCGATGCATTCAGTAACATGGCAACATCCAGTGTATGTATTAGACTGCACTCTGCTTTGGCTTTGTTAGCTTCCACATCAGCAGGTAAGTTGTCAGCGTGGCCTGAGACCCGCCAGTGGTGGTGTGCAGTGCTGAGAGCCTGTCTTGATTTTACATCTTTTGCAAACCTGGTGCCACCACATGCCCTTACCAGCACCTGGCACACCGGTATCGATGCGCCCGCCTCTGCGGGAATGAGCAGGCACCGCTTTGCTCCTGACTGTGTGTATCCATGCTCTCTGCCTTTCTGCTGTTGCCCTCTGTGGAAGGTTTCAGCTGCTTGGGCTCCTCTCCTTGAACCATGGCTCCCACCGCCCCTGCACACCCTTCCCGTTCTAAAATGCGTTTTGAGGCTTTGGCTGTAGTAATCTGGGTCTGCATAGCTGGGGGTGCAAACAACACGATCCCCAAGGGGAGCACCCTGGCCCTACACCCTGTGATGGAGTTCTTTCTTAAGGCTGGCTTGATGATGGGATCTAGGAGCTGCAACACAGCACGCTTAACAGCAGTAGTGACAGGGTCATAAAACAGCAAGGTGTCCGCTGCCTCCAACAGAGATCTTAGCCTGGCTTTTCTCCTGGTGGCTGTCGTAGCAACAATCCTGTGTCTGCAGCTTTCTCCAGGATATGCTGCCATGCCTTCTTCTTGCAGCAGTTGCATACCTGCCTCTCACAGCTCTCCCATCGCTGTGGGGGGGCACTTAGAGCACCTCCTGGGCTTGTGGTAGCTGCAGTTCATCCCACTTATTACCAGTAGCTGCAGGGGAGTCTGAAAATGGGGATGCAGGAGGGGAAGGGACTCATAGGGCTGCTTTCATCCTGCCAGTCACTCTGCTCGTCGTACCAAGAGCTGTCAAGTGTGGCGGAGCAAGGCTTTGCCAAGTGCAGGTGCTGCCTGGCACGCAGGGTCTCTCTGCCGGTC
Organism: Elanus axillaris; assembly: GCA_026212715.1. Taxonomy (NCBI): domain Eukaryota; kingdom Metazoa; phylum Chordata; class Aves; order Accipitriformes; family Accipitridae; genus Elanus; species Elanus axillaris. The sequence goes on along the minus strand of JANZLQ010000002.1, from coordinate 33,847,133 downwards.
CCTCCCTGGGCAAGAGGCAGAGAACAGAGCCGAGACAGAGCAGCACCCGGGTGTCAGATGTCTGTCTTAGCCTCTGACCAGCAAGAAGGTCTCCATCTAAATCAACAAGAGCTCTCTGGACTTCGAACCATGGTGGGTGGATATTTTTAGAAGCCAATCAATCAGTGGTGACTGTTCAAGTTCAGACAAGTCAAACACAGCCTGCAAAGTTACACAGAAGCACTGTGTGTTGTGGAAAGGTTGGTGAGCCTGCTTATTTGACAAGCTGTGCCAAATCCATGAACTACCAGAGCTGAGTTCTTTTTGGAGAGATAGCTATAAGAAGTAGAAGTGTAAACAGACTGTGGATTGTAAAACACACACTTTTAAAATTGAAGCAATAAATTACAGTTTGGGCTTCCACAGAAACCTTCTTTCAAGGTGCTAAAAGCATTTTCCAAACCTGAACACAGCCCTAGGTTGAGGGTTTTTCATCTTGGCCTTTTTTGCAGGTGAGGAAATTGAGGCACAGAAGCGTTTAGGGGCTACCAAGGTATCAGAGAGTCTCTGAAGAATACAGCTTGTCTCCAGGGAAGTGCTGCACTGCAACAGTGCTGGAAGAAGGAAACAAACACCTGTGCCCTGGCATTCCTCTTCACAGTCTGATTAGCTAAAATAGCAGCGATGAGATTAGGTCAGCCTCAGGGCTCGGAATGGCAGTGGCAGAAGGGTGGCTTTTTGGTGGTTCTACTATGAGGTAGCAGCATCTGAAGCCCTTGTAGATCCTTCCTCAAAGAACATGAGGTGGAGTTTGCTTAACACTGAGCACAGAGGCTGCAAGCTGATTCTTGCAGGAATCTCCAGATGCTATTCTAGTGTGTAGGGATGAAATAAAATAATAATGATGAATCATCTCACTCTGTGAAAAATGCCGGCACAGCCTGGACTCAGACTGAACCTCTAAAACCAGACACCAACAAGTCAGTAGCCACATAAGAAAATGTTGGTGTTCTGATTTCCAGAACCTCAGTTTATCTAGCTTAAAAATGGGCCTGATGTTTTCCATTGTTGTTAACCATCAAGAAAAGAACCTGTGGCTCCTGCCTTGTCTGCTTCTGTGCTACTTCTTGTCCTTCCCTCTGTCGCTGCAAGGCATCTGCTCCAGAGCTCCTCACCGGAGTCTTTGCACAGCTGCACAAAATGTAGTGCACAATCTGATTCTCAAATTGGGCTTAACTCTTATGTTCAATGCCAGCTGGAGGGGCCTGCTGAGTTTTTGCTGATGCATCAGAGATATATATTTTAGGAAGGTTTCTCTATAATTATTACATTATAGCTACTGCTGGATTGCTCAGAGTATAGTAAACAACTGCTATACTTGTTAGAAGTCATGAATACAGAAAAACACTCCTCTGTGTGAGGTCTGTTGTTAAATAATAACTTGTCGCTTCATGGTGTAGGGGGAATGAATGCTCTCGAAGGGACATGCTGACATTGTTCAAGCCAGTGATCCAGTTCCTGTAATTTACACCACTTTCTTAAAGCTGCTTCTCTGAACAGGAACAGTGGTTGCACCGAGGGACAGCTGTCACCCCGCTGCAACTCCCATTGTCTAACATCTTGATCCGCTCACTGTTTTCTCCATTACCCATTTTGTGGTACCACTTAGGTACCCCCATTGCCAGAGATGGAGGTCTCGGGCTGATGGACAGGTGAGCGAGGAAAGCTGTTAACGTAACAACTGTGCAGCGTCCAGCTCCAGACAGAAGTGAGTGGCAAGAGAAGGTGATCAGGCACTCTGAGATTATTAACGAGTAATTTCATGATCAGCGGGTCTAATGAACAGCGTTCACCCTTGTGGCGTCTCTGCTGTCTGATGTGGAGGGAGGACTCACTGCCGCCTTTTCCTTGGGGGATACTAATGGTGTCTGTATCCTCCATCTGTCATCTCCAGCATACCTCTGGGAGCTTCAGAGCTTTGAGAAATCCTCTTCTCCATCTTGTTGAAATTGTCTGACATGTTCAAGAACTACTTTCCACCCCCTGCCCCATGATCACACGTAAAGCTTTGTTTTCTTAGGAAATCCAGGCTTTACAATAATCACCTTGCCATTTGCCCAGATGTAACCTGCAGTTGTGGTTTTCATGGTGCAGAAGAAATGCAAGGATACAGCTGTGGCTCAAATCAGTTAACAAAATGGGCAAATTAATGATTCCAGGGCCCCAGGAGTCCTATCTCAAGGCCAAAGCAGACACCAAGAAATCTGACTGAGCTGCAAAAGCTGGGGTAGAGCAGTGAGCACAGGCCTGGGCAGATGAAAGGCATGTAATTTCTGACATCTCTCAGTCTCTCCCTGTGGTGGTGGGGATTCTGGCCTTTATTATATGGTCAAAAGAAAATGATATCTTGGCACAGACGTGGCAAGTGTAAGAATTCAGTCTGGAAGGAGCTCAGCAGGGATGTGTAGATGTTGATTGCAGCATTTCAAAGTCTATCTAGAACCACTAGCTGGAGGGAAAAAGGGGATGATATCTTCCCCATTGCTGCATTCAACAACTCACTGGCTCTGGTGGTCTTTGGTAGACACCACTAAAAGCATGGCCAGGCTGCATGCGGTTGGCCAAAGACAGTCAAAACTGTGCTTTAACTGTTGTCTGACTTACGTGGGGAGTCATCCCTAGGGAACAAGTATCGGCCCTCAGAGGACCTGGCAGCGAGGCCGTGGGCATTCCCTCCCAGAGCCGTGTGACGAACCCAGATGCTTTAAGACTGCGCAGCTGATGGGTGGGCTGTTAAGGCACGTGATTGTTTAGGGTGTGACTAGCTGCAAGTTGAGGAAAGGCGCTTCTATGAAATGGGCCTCAAGGTTTGCAAAGGACTGCAGAGATGGAGGACCATCTTTTGCAGAAGAAACGCTGAGCAAGCAGTGGAAGAGCTGATATGCATCTAATGAACCATAGCAGCATATGAAGATGTGTTGCTGAGGTGGATTAGGATTTGAAGATGACCAATTAAATTCAACATCTGTGACAATCCAGACAATATTTGGAGCCTGGGAGGCTGACACAAGTCCCAGCTGCTGCCACTGGATTGATGGAGCCTCCATTGCTGGTGTGCGCTCCCTGTGCATAGCTCAGCATCCTTCTCTGCAGCTGCAGGGATTCATGGGGTTGGTGGCAGACGGCACATGATCCACAAACCTGGAGAAGAAGAGCACTTCAGGTGCACAGTGGAGACCAGACTTCTCTAATGATGGTTTATGTAAATTGGAGGGAGATACAGCTGAAGATGGACACTTGGTGCCACTGGGGAGATTGCACCAAACCAAAACACTGACAGAGCCTTCAGTTTAAGGAGCTCAGTACTTCTGAATTGTCAGATTGCATCAGAGTTAAGTATCTGCCGACACTTCTGACCTCAGCAGCCACCCTGGCATTGGGGGAAGGAGCCAACCTCAAATATATATCTGCCACTTCCCAGACGTGCGGTGACCACCAGGCCCTCCACCCCTCCACACAGCACTGTAACACTCTCCGAATTCATGTAGAAGAGGAAAGGAGGGAATGGCAGTCTCCATACTCAGCCCCCTTGCTATTTTTAGTTTGCATTGCATGCTCCATGTTGTTTTAATGTAGTTCCTAGTATTTAATGCGTTTTTATTGCTTTCTCTAATAACACCGACTGAGCACTAAGAGCCAAATTAAACAAGCCATGCCAATAAGCCAAACATTTCACTTCAACCAGCAAAACGGATGCCTCTTACCCCTATTCAAGCTTAGATATGTAAATCAAGGACCTTACTGCTCATCAGGGAAAAGGAAGTAAATGGCTGCTGTGGTGCAGGTAGGGCAGAGCTGGGGCAGTGTCCCTGGTGTGGGTGCAGAGGCTGCCGTGTGCCCCCTCCCCGCACGTGCTGGTCTTATCACCCTGGGTCTCGAGGTGGAAGTCAGACAAGGTGAAAGGCTGGTTGTTCTCAAGGTTGTAATGTGGCATCTTGTCTCATGGGCTTTATCAAGCTGGGTCTTGTTTTTCTGCAGCTGTAAGCATCTCTAAACCCCTTTGACTTCAGTGGAAGCTGGAATTCATGTTCTGCGTTGCTGAAAGCCTTTCCATGCAATTAAAAAACAACCCCAAACCTCCTCCCCTGGTGCTGATCAGTGGTGTGGTGTTGACGTAAGTGTACTGGAGTTTCACTTACAGCGGCTGGGTAGCTGGCACTTTTATGGGGCTTTTTTTTTTTATTCTCTCTGTCTTTTGCACAATATTCCTGAAGATTTTTTCTCTGTTTGCTTTTCCCCAACAAGCCCCAGCCTTCATCGCTGTCCTCTTAGCACTGTTTCCTGTTGTTCTCTGTGATCTCCCTTGTTCCATCTTTCTTCTCTGGTTTCCTCCCTTTCATTTTAGCCCTTTTTTGTTCAGCCTGGCTCAGCCCATCCTCCCAAAGGGGAAGCATATCTGTTTCATTCCCCTGTCTCCATTTCCCTCCCAGCCCCACAGCTGTTCCTTCTCTTTCCCGTTCCTACAGGCCCCTCTCCTGCTCACAGCACCATCCCTGCCTTCTCTTTTTCCTCTCCATGTCCAGCCCCTTTCCTCCATCACTGGAGGTCAACAACAGAGAAAACAGAAAATGAACCAGGAGGGGGATGTTACAGCCAAGAATGATTGTGCTTGTGAGATGCCAAGTATTGTCTCACCAGCATTAGTCTGGACTGCTTTCATCTGGCTGGGTGAGTTGCACCCACCAGCTCAAGCACTGACATACAGTTTTCGATGTTTCATGCCACACAATCTGTCGTTACACCCGAGAAATTTTAGCCTTTCGCTCTGCCCAAGCCTGAAAGCCATAAACTCTGCAGCGGGGTGGGAATGTACACTTCATTTCTAACTTCCTTTTTCCCCCCCCGTGTGCTGCACTTTACCAGCTAAGCACCAGGCATCTGTAGCTGCAGATCTCTGTGCTTTGGCCCATGTAATTATGTGTTTTCTAGTTATGTTCACTCAAAAGTAATCATGGAGCTACAATCTCAGCTGGGACAGAAAATAATCTAACAAGTTGGCTCGTGTGTGATTACAGAAGATAGATTCTGCCACTAATGTGTTCTGCCACGTTTCGCCCTCTTAAGTGGAACACGCTGGGGGAACAAATGGACACTGAGTGTGGCTCGTCTGCATTACAGGAGTGTAATTCTCCTGAGGTGAATTAAACGTATAGCTTCAAGGTGCAAAGAGCTTTTCACTCTAGAGGGAATTAGGCTGCCTTTGGGCTGCACTGTGCGTATCTGCCTCAGAAACTATCTGACCGCTGCCTCGGGCATCTTTTTACAGATTTAGGGAATGATCAAATCTGGAAGGAGAACGTGCATGGGCCGATCTGTCAGCAAGTAAGCAAAAAACTGATACAGCCCACAGCCACCCTGGGCGCAGTCCAGGCACTGGACCAAGACCCCTGAGCTGCTGTTTCACTCACTCCTCGGCTGTGATTGCATCTCCCACCCCTTCCCCCTCACCTCTCCCTGTAATCCTCGACTCAGGCTTTGCCTTCTTCAGCAACAAAGAAAATGTCATCAAAAAACCTCCTTACACTGATGCAGCGGGAGGCTGCGATAGATACAGTCACGGCTGGGGAATGAGTGCAGAGCAGTGCCGAGCTGTCTGTGCCATCATTGTTCTCCACTGCAAACTGGAAGCAACTGAGAGAAGGACTACGCAGTTGGTCCTTCTGTAACGGCCCCCCCGGGACCTGAACGAACCTTCGGTGTTGCAGGGTATGCACAATAGTCAAGACTGGCAATTTGTTGCGTGAAGATAATGACAGAGTCCCTCATCTGAATTTCATCTCAATATCTAGTACTTTCATAGCGATTACTCGACAGTGATCAACATTTAAACTGTGTTTTGAAAAAACAAGTAAAGAAATGGAAGAGGGGAGTATGTGAACTTCCAGGGCAAAAGCAGGGTGTGCTGAAAGAGAAAACAATGCAGTGATTGCCCCCAGGTCAGTCTTGGTAAGTCTGACCCTCATGGGGATAGTTAAACAACTTCTTAAAGGGCTCTTCTTGCTCGGGTTTGTTGCACTGAACTCGGAGTGTGTTTCCTTTGCGAGCAGTCATCCGCTCTCACAAGTTCCCTCTCTTCATTCTTGATTCAGAGCAGCAGTCTGGCACCTTGGCTTGTAGCAAACTCCACAGGTGATGAGTTTGAAATGACCATCAGCATTTTTAGGGGAAAGTACATATGGAAGGGAGATGAAGAAAAACTCAAAGAATACTATTTAGCTTGCATTACCCCTTGCTAATGTAGATGATTGAATTAAAGAAGAAAAGTTGAGTTACACCATGCAAACAGTCCATTTCTGAATATATTGTAACACCCTCTGGCAAGCTCCATAGCCCATAAAAATGCCCACTCTGCTTATAGTATTTAATTGTTTTAGCTTCTGATAAATCATCTGTTACAGCCTGTTGAACATTTTAAAGCATTTCTTGCTAATGGATTTTCACAATGTGGTTTAAGGGATGTTGTTATTAATAAATGTAACTGCAGTGAATAGTAATTTGATAAAGATGAAAGAGGCATTTATGCATTCCACTTCCCTTTCAGCTGTTGCTAGGAATTTTCACTCCTTCAGAATATATTGAATTTAATCTTGATTTCTTTTTGTTAAAACTGGGCTATTATATTCTGATTCTATAAAGAGAGTGTTAGTGGAGTTGGACCAGTTGTGAGGTCCCCTGTGGTGGTGAAAACCTAGTTCTTCTCAGCATATCAGAGAGGTTTCCTTGCTGTGAGAGAAAACAAGACTGGCCCAGGTATCCCATACAGAGCTAGTGGAAAAGTGTAAAGGCAGTCTGGGACTGGGGTAGGTTTGGGGTTTTTTAAGATGATTAATGGGTCTTAATATTGATGGAAACATGAAAAGAAAAAAATTTGTCCATGCTAGATAGCCAATTTTTGCTAATGGGCTGTTCTCCATTATGTTATCATTGCAATGACTGAAGTACTTCGTTGTGTATAAATTAATTAGGGACTTGCATTTCAGTCCTGAACAGTGTGTGGTTGGCTCCAGTGAAACAGGAAATGTAGAATGGCTAAAGGCTGGTATCTACCACAAAAATGGCTCTGTAAACACTTGTGGCACATAATAATGGGAAGTACTGTGAGTTATGTTGGGACTGCATCATAAAATTATCATACAGCTAAACAAGGGCAATTGTGAGGAGGAATGTTAGCAGAAAAAAAGGAAAATATGTTCTTTTCTAAGAAGAGGGCTTTCCTTTATTAGGATTTGATCCATGCAGAGAGTGATGTTGTTAGCAGAGGAGACAGGTATTAATCACAGGAAAGAATTTGTTTGCACAATTAGCAGAAAGCTAGTTCTCTTGACAAATTAAAAAAAAATGTTATTTTTCTGGATTGAGCTTCTAGTTAAAGATGCATCGCATCCACATACAGAAACAGAAAGGACCAAAAGGCAGTGTGAAGCTGGAGAGGGCTGGGAGATAAGGGATCTGCTCCTGCCTCTCTCGGTTGCCCGCTGTGTGACGTTGTACAGCTCCTTTATTCTGTGGCTCTTCCTTACCCCCCTACCCTCTGTGTATTTTCTTTGTTAGCTCCTTTCAAGAGCAGAGAATTTCTCATACCTTGTGTTTGTACTGCATGTAACTTCTCCAGATGCTATGCTAATACCATCAAGACTAATAGCTAGTCTGCCACCCAGTTCATTCTCTCAACTTATTCTTCTGCCACACTGCACATCCTTGTGAATAGACAGCTAGGAGATTTATATATAAAGCAGTAATATGGATCTGCCTCTGATCTTAATTATAAATCAGGGGTAACTTCAATGAAATTCAGCAGGAATAAAATGCTGTTTGTTATAGAGGAACTGAGACATTCTGTACAAAATACACAAATGGTACTTACAATAAAGTTTATAATTCAAGACAAGAAAATGGTGTGACATCTTGGCTGCTTGCACCTTGCACTAGACTTTTCTGTTGGTATGACTGTATTACATTATAATAATTCAGTTTTTCTGGACTACTTTCCTTGCATAGTAGGCTATAAATAATAATTATTGGTATTGCAAGGAGACTGGGTTCCTGAACAACCATGACTGAATTTGTAATTTGTCAGTTACTGATACAATGCATCTGTTTTTCTAATTATTTTAATGATGGTTTATACACAAAGGAAAGAATACAAAATTACTTAATTTTTTTCTTTCAAGATTCATGGGCTAATTGGAGGGCAGCCTACCTGTGGAAGTCTATGTGTTTGTAAATCCTGGGTCTGGACTAATGTGATACTCGGGGGTAAGTGTTTTGTTTATACGGTTTAGCAATGTAAGACCCTAGCCCCTAGTTACTCTCTGCAGACAATACCAATATGTTACCAGCATCCCATGGGGCACGTCTTATTACTGGAGGAAGACTCTCAGCAATGAAAATGCAGTTTTATCCTTCTCAAAGTGCCCCTTGCCAAAGTCAGCCAAGTATCCAGAAGCACTTACTCTGAGTGATGCATCATTAATATTCTGCTAACTTGCTAAGCGTGCAAGGCAGACACAGTCTTCCCTGAGGTTTAAATTTCTATCATGTCGAAGTGTTGCTACCCCCATTTCTTTTGGCCCAGCCATGCCCTCATGGACATCCAGGGCCTGACAGCTCTAATTTCACAGAATTCAATGGACCTAAAAATAAGGTATTGATGTAGGAGGGAGGTGAATCAGGCCTGTGGCCAGAGTCCCATTGATTTCAGTGAACAGGGCTGCAGTCACTGTCACATAGGTCTTGAGAGCAGGGTGCTTTAATAAATTTGTTCTTAGGTGCCCAACTCAGTCACTGTGCTGTAGGAAGGGAGCACAGCTACCTAATGCAGGATACTGAATGCTGATGGGTGGCCCAAAATGTAACTGTTGCCAAAGCGAGCTTATTTTCTCTTGGGGATCCAGTCCAAAGAGCTCCTGATGCAGTCCTGCTCTCCTCCTCTGCCTCTCCCAAAAGGAATGCAGGTCTTGACCACACACACCGTCAGTACAGGACCTCTGCCTTGAACTTGGTGCCTTGGACTTCAGTATGTGAGCCCTTAGATGACCCTTCTGCAGCTGCATCAGTCCACACACAGTCAAAAGTCTCTGCTGGGAGGTGACAGGCACTGAGCTGGCACTGGATCTGTGAATACCTCTCTGCAAAGTCCAGCAGGTGAGCATAAGCCACTGGTAGCCTAAGTGCTTTTGTTTGGCTTAGCACTAGCCTTGGGCAGGGAAGAAGTGTGCGTACAGCTGGCACTGGTCTCAGGAGGCAGGGATCACCTGCACCCCCTCCTAAGCTCTTTTACACAGCGTAAGAAGCCTTGTCCTGAAGTGCTGGCTCTCCAGTAGCCAAAAGGGCTGTGGAGTCAGTGCAGAAGAGGCACGAAAGGGTGTCTTTCTGATTTGGTATCATTGATAGGCGATGTTGTAAAGTCTGGGATCACCAAAGAGTTAGACCAACAAACTGAGTATGACATTGTGGAACATCGGTGTCTCACTCCCCTGAGCAATCCCAGCTGGAAAGGCTTACCAGGACAAATGGAAACGTGGCCTCTGGACTTACTATGATTACAAAAAAGCCTCAGGCATCCAGGCTCTGGCCTATTTGACCAGTTGCTATGTGCTTCTGAGGATGCTCTGCTGCCTTTTCTCTAGAAAGCAAAAGCAGTTTTGTGCCCAACAGGCTATAGATTTTTTTTTTTTTTTTGTTGGTCTCCTCCACTGCCTTCCCCTGAAAAGGGTGAGCAAAGGGGTGGTGCAGCCTGTGGGTTTTAACTGGACACCATCCCTTTAATGTGGAGATGTGTTTTTCTTTCAAGGCCAAAAATAAATGCTAGTGAAGGAATAAACAGACGTGAAAAGAAGGCTCGGACACTTGGAAGACAAGACTGCTTTGTGTTTCCCAAAGCAAAGAGCCTGTTCACAAGGAGGTTACTCTTTTAGAAAAACACGAGTCCTGTGACACTGCCAAGGTCATTAAGTGCCCAGCAGAGCAGTGGGCATTCAAGGCAGACACGCTTTGGGAGAGGGGCACATTTTTCTCCCACTCCAAAGTATTCTCAAGTATATTAATGGAGAGGAGAGGAAAGGAGAGAAATCTGCTTTGCTCTGCCATTTCATCACTTTCTACAGGCTTTGAACATGCACCAGTTTGCCAGTGGAAGATAGCGTCCATCTACCTAGGATGGCAACATGGCAAGGGACGTGCTGCTGATGTTCTGCAGCTGAGAAAGCAGGTAAAGCAAGGACATGTGTCCTGGGCAGGATCCCAGAGCGATTCTCAAGGGACTGGGGAAAATCAGTGAGTGGGTAGGTAGCCCACTGCTGAGGTGAAATCCCACTTTCCATACAGATGCCCTAAGTGCAGAAAGGCCTGGATTTTTAAAGGCGCTTAGGTGACTAGTACCTTTTTGCAAAGTGTTTTGAGGGCAGGCGTCCTCTTTTCTCATGTTGGCCTTGTACAACCGGTCTCAGGTAGGCCTTTGCTGCCTGTCTTGGCTGTGTGTCTGGGATAGGTCGATCTGCAGTCTGGATATGCTTTGCTTTCTCCAAGAACTAGACAGAATTCAAAGCAAACAGCTTGGCACAGACACCTAGTTTTCAAGTGAGCAAGGTTAGACTGCTGCGGTGATCTCAGTGGGGTTAAGGAAGCTTTGTATTTCACCTTAGGTGCTTAACTAATCCCTCATACAATGCAGTATCTTCTGAAATGTGATCTTTAGGCTCCTTATGTCTCCAGTTGTCCGCAAAATGAAAATGCTAATTAATACTTGAGGAGTGTTATGGTGATACAGAGTCTTACACACACAGACAGGCAAGTGCAATTCTTTTACTATCTCTACAGCACCAAGCTGTAAGTCATCCAGAGCCTCTGAAGACTCCGGTTAAGAAACAGGAGCTTTAGATGTACCTCATTAGGGCTGACTCTCCAAGCACTGTCTGTAGTCACACACCAAACATACTCATCTCAAAAAGGGCAAATGTTGAGAAATTAAGGGAAATAATTATAGAATCAACTGCACTGATGATCTGAGGAGTTGAATGGGATGGAAACTGGATTCCAAAACTAGCTGGAACATGCAGGAGGATGAACCCTGAAGGGAAACACTCCAAAACCAATGGGATAAATAACCAGCCCCAAACACATGGGGGGAGTTAACTGAGAGCAGGCAAGGAATGGGCAGAAGGTCTGATCAGCAAGAGGGTGTTCAGTTCACATGCAGCCATGGATTGAAATCAGATGGCTGGAGGGGAGCCACTGCAGGGAACGACCACCTGCTTTGCTCTTTGCTGGAGCCCATCACCGCTGCCACAGGGCTGACTAAGCAGCTTACATAGCAGGTCCTGAACAGCCCTCGTGCCAGTGACGTGTTCAGTCCAGCAGTTCTGGACCTGCTTTATGAGCTATTCTGTCATCTTTGCCACAAGGGCGGCATCAGAGAAGAGTTGTGGGGCAGAAGGCTGGAGGCAGTATTTGCCTCAGTCATCTGATTTTAATTTGCTGAGGTCAGGAAATGTAGGGGTAGAATGAGAAATGTCAAAAGTAAAGTTGTGAATTAGACTTTGAAAAGGAAATTAAACAGATGGCAGAAGGTTTCAGCTAGATAAATACAAAAGAGAAAAAGAGAAGAAATGTGGTCATTATGTAGTGAGAATGGGGTTGAGATTAGACAAGTCTACATATGGTCTAAAAAAGAATTAAAAACATTTTGCCTACATTTTCAGTAGAGATGATCATAATGAACAGTGGGGCAAAGACAGGTTTTCTAGTAGGAACATACATAAGGGAATGAAAATTATCACATGTAAGACGGAAGGAAAAGCTTAAAGAATTCAGTGTGCTCAGATCAAGGTGCACTGGCAGATTTCCATCCCAGGATTTGGAAAGAACTGGCACATTAAAGGAGCTCAGCTTAACCTCATATTTCTCTTTGATGACTGATTTTTTTTTTTTCTAGACAAATGCAATACAGGTGATTTACTCTATCCAGTCTTGAGTCAAGTATCTGATATTATACCACATGGGAAATTACTAGTTGAAGTTGAGTGGGGCTTAGTGTGGATGGCAAATGCAGAACTGCTAAAGCAAATGACAAGGAGCTCTGTGGAAAGGAGAAATGCCGGGCAGAGGCAGTTAACTCCTCAAGGGTCAGTCTTGAGCCAGTCTTACTTGTTTCGTTAATGACTGGCACAGCAGCAGGAATGTAGTAAAGAAATTTGCTGAGGACACAGGCTTTGTTAATACAGAGGAGGATCAGAACATCAATCAACAATAACTGACTGAAGGAATTTATCCAAGATAGAATAGACGAAGTATAAAGACATTCTGTTAGAAATTAATAACTAGAATATTGCATTACTCACTTGAGAATGACAAAAGCAGGGTGGTGGAAAAAACATATAGAGAATTACTTGCTCCGAGGGATAACTGTGAGCCACTGATCTGATATGGAAAGGCAAACACAATCCTAGAAGATACAGGTTCACTCATGTTCAAGGAAGATTAGCAGGTACAGAGAAGGGCACAGGATGATCAGAGGGTTTAGAACAAGAGGAGACTAGAAGAGCTTCATTTGTTTAGTTTCTCAAAACAAAGACTAGGGGAGATAGGATTGTTTTCAGTAAATACATCTGATAGGTAAAGATCAGAGAAAGAAGAGAATTGTTTAAACTAAATCACGATGCTGGCCCAGGAACAAATGATATTAAGGCTGGAAGTTTAAAATGAAGTGCTGGAATAGCCTGCCAAAAAGCATGATATGATGTAATTGACTGTAATAGTGGGAGACTGGATCAGTAATCCAGAGCCTTGTGTTCCTAGATAACTTCTTTATGGGTAGGGAATCGGCCATGGTGATGGTTAAATGCAGAGAATTGTAAAGAATGGCCTAGACTAAGACCACAAATGGGTTCCCAGTGATGAAGCAGTGCAGTAAATGACTGAGACTCACATTGCCCCTACCAAGTACTGATCTCTTTCTTACTAAGACAGCTACAAAAAGCATGTGCTCTGAAGTGCAAGTTATATTATAGAAACAGTGGCACTAAAACATTTTACTGTGGGTTTGAGCTCTTGCTTTTTACCCCCAAATGTCACCATCTTTCTCCTCCCAAGCCTGAGTCTACATGGTTGAAACTACGTCTTCAGGAGCTGTTGCTGCCTTGCCTCCATGCAGCCTCCCTGGCTTTCACCTGGGAGCTGGAAGCAGGTGATGTGCTCAGCTCCCAACCCTTCCCTCTTCTGATGTCTCATCAGTCAAAATGCCTGGCCAAGGGATAATGCTTGCAGATAAAACGTGCAGCAGACAGAATTTTGGCAAAGTGGCCACTGGCTTCTAACAAGCACTTCTTTAATGAAATTTGTAGACAGATACATGACACAGTAATGCTCCTGTGGTGGCAGGAGTTCCCCAGACCTTGGGGCTCTGAACTGGGTGATCCCAGGGGTCCCTCGGGAGGGCTGGGAGCAACAGCCAGTGCCCCCGGCCAGAGCCAGGGGCTCACAGCTCTGCTCTGCTCTTGGCACAGGCTGGGAGCCCGAGGCTAGGAGCCCTGTGCTGCTTGTGGGAGCGCGAGAAAATGTAACTGGCCAGTCATCAGGTTTGGAAATGAGGCGAAAAGAAGGAAGCTGATACTGAAGCTTTTATTTCAAACAGCTAAAGTGAGGTCCTTCCCTCCTCCCCTTATGGGAACTGGAAAACTCAGCTCTTTAATGGTACAAGCTCATCTCAGCCTTGCCTATAAATAGATAAATGAGATTCCTCCTGTCCCAGTGAGTAATTCTGACATCCTCCGGTTGCCTCGCAGAGAGCTGAGTCACAGGCACTCTGCACTCCAGTCCCTGCATTACTTACATGGTCTCAAAGGAAATTTTAACACATCCAATGAATCATCAGGGATTGGATCATGTTTAAAGTTATTCCATTGGCATTTCCCTTCTATTGTAGCAAGTCTGCCAACACCTAAAACTTCAGCTAATCTGGATTCAAACTGCATGGAGGAAATAGCATGTTGACATATACAGCTACTAATAAAAATAATAAAAAAAGGTCCTTTTAAATCTGCATCAATAAACAAGTGACCCTTAGTGGATTCCTTTAGCACTTTGGACCTGCTAATTTTGTCAGACTGCTTCCTTGTTTTGTAGCTGCTTACTTAAAGGCACTCAAAGTTTGCAATGTTTTAATATTCAGTTGTTAGGCCCCTAATTTAATCTCCTGCAGGTTTCCTGCCAAAATATTATTTGCATTGAGATGAAGCTTGCAGCCCCATGCTCATTCTCTCACAGACACACACATTCCTGCTCTTACCCATGATAAAAATAAAATGCCTGCAAAGCAGAGACAAAACCAGAGCAGTGTTAAGTACAGAACACAGGGCAGTAATATGCTGCTGTACAAGGCGTTGAGCTCCAGCCTGAAGCAGTGTCTCCTGATGGGGCATTTTCACTTGTTACCTTGCCTTCTCCCAGATGGCACAGTGCGGTCTGATCAGCTTAGAAGCAACACAGCATTTGAAATCAGAGTATGTGTCTCTCCCTCCCCTCAGAAAACATCTGGAAGAGTGGAAAATTCTCCAGCAGAATTTGGGAGCTGTGAAACAAATACAAAAATATTTCTCTCTGTTGGTTTTCTGGCTTGCCTCTCATATCTTAGAACTGGTTGGGACATTTCACTCATTATTACCAGACCCAATTTCAATGAGCAAGAAATGCTACCATTTGCTGGTTTGCTGCTGCGGTTTAGTACTCTTAGACCTAAAACCTAGCTTGTTCTTTTGATAACCCTAGGAAGTCTGTGTCTTATTTAAATAACATTTTTATAGTACCTTTTCATCAAGCAATTCTCTGCCCGTGCATAGATTGTTAACAAGCTTTTGTTCAACACATTCCAGCATGAGCTGCAGTCATTCCATGAGATACTGTGTCTTCTGCTCATTGGGTTATTTATCAGCCCAGCACAGCTTTGGTTGCCAGTTTTCTGCCAGCTGTTAACTATACAATAGCATTGGGGAAAAAAAATCAGTTCTGGCTCTGCCAGTGGAACTGGATATAGTTCAGCTACCTGTTGACAAATGATGATTTGTTTAACAGCATAAACTATAATATTTTTATAGCTGACAGTTTTCACCCTCCTCTGCAGCTGGAAAAACCTTAGGAATTCCCAG
Source organism: Elanus axillaris (assembly GCA_026212715.1). Lineage (NCBI taxonomy): Eukaryota > Metazoa > Chordata > Aves > Accipitriformes > Accipitridae > Elanus > Elanus axillaris. The sequence goes on along the minus strand of JANZLQ010000002.1, from coordinate 33,831,954 downwards.
AAGTTCCTCATTTGTGTCCTTTTCAAGTTTTCTTATAGTAATGCCTTGTACTGTTGTCTCTGTGCAGGAAAAGACATCCTTAATGTGCAAATCAGTGGTGTCAGCATGATGCTGGAATAGGGTGGCTGCATTAATTGGTGCCACTCAGCTTCTTGACTGGCCTCGTTCCTGCAGCAGAAAACCCCACTGGCCGGTCAGGCCGCAGAGATGCTCAAGGACAAGTCAGAGGCCTGAAAACAAGTCAGTGTTTCTGTAAAGCATTAATCACCCTGTGCAGGGCCGGGGAGTGGGAACGGGGAGAGGGTGCGCGCTCTCTCTCTCAGCACGCACATGTTTTCTATCTAAGCTTTGTTTCAGCTGGATCTTTCCCACTAACCCATCCTTCTTTACCACCTTGTACTCATTTATTGCGAGGCTGTTTAGCAGCACAAATCAATTAAGTACTGCAGAAACCCACCGAGACAGACAGAGGTTCTTATCTCTGGTTCAGCCAGGGTGGGAGGCACACAGAGGTTACGCCTGTACTTTTTGCCACACAGCGAGCGAGGTTGGAACGCGAAGCAGCCCCCAGCTCACCTCCTGCCTGGGTTTCAGCTCTCCCCAGCACCTCAGTGCAGCTCTGCCATGCCGAGCTCTTCCCGCTCACAGCTGCTGCTGGAGCTTTGAGGGCCCTTGGAGCTTCTTTGGCATCAAATAATCAGGCGGCCAGTGTCAGCCTTGCTGCAGTGCTCTGGTGGCTCGCCTTACCCTGCTGAGACTGGCCAGAGGGGCACTGCTAATGTGGGTTGTTTCTCCAGGGCCCAGCTGAACCAGTCCTGAGGTGCCTGGCTGTGTGCTGTAACAGGGACAGGGTACAGGCAGGGCCTCCGAGCTCACCTACATGCGTCCAGCAGGATTCTCCGTTAGGAGGTTGCCTGTTCCTGCTGAGGAAAGACACTATGCAGTGGTACAAGCTAGCCACTGGCCAGAGGGACAGGCAGGGGTTTAGGAAGTAGCACAGTCATGAAGTGTGAACGAGAACAGAGTCAGAAAAACTGAACGGCTTTAAAATAATTGTTTGGCTGGTCTTGTTCCAACTGCAGCACCAGGCTTAGCATGCAAGCGTGAGCTCTCGCTGTGACGTCTTCAGGCTGCCTGCCTGCCCTGAGGGTAGGCTGGCTGTGGGGATACACCACTGCTCACAGGTTCAGGTTGGCTTAGAGCTACTTATATACATCACACACTTCAGAAACAGGAGCTAATAATTCAGGCCACATGACATAGTTGATCCACAACATAAAGGAAAATAGAGCCTAACCAACCAATTCCTGCTTTGCCTTTAAAATGCGCTCAGCCAAACTGTACTTTGTAAGTGTCTCTCAGGAGGGCCAGATTCTGTAGGACATGTCCTCAGCTCACAGAAAGAGACCATTAATCATTAGTGTGCCTTGGTCTCTGGCTATTTTAATCACTGTTGAAATACACATGCAGCTTCCACTCCTAAAAATGGTATTTGACTTCAATGCACATGATTTCCTTTGGCTTCCTTTCCCCAATTAAGAGCAAACTGTAACTACTTGGAAGTCCACGCATTGGAATCCATAGATTTGCTTCTCATCTGTAATGGAGCAAAAAACTTGGTACTACATGTAGCATAAGAAAGATCCATGCCACCAGACATAAATATCAGACTATATTGTAACCAGTAGTGTGGTATGAATGTGTAACGGCTGTTAGCCTATAGGCTGGTGGCCAAAACCTGTCCTATGTAGTGGAGCACTGGAAATGTCATTGGACTCTACTGTATCATTAGTCCTTTTCTGTTCCACTTTTTATTATGTAATGATTAAAAATGCCTCTTGTATATGCTGGCACTAATTAGGGGATGTTAAGTCTGTTGTGGGAGAAGTGAATGAATCATCAGAAATGGATGAACTAAGAGTATATTTGTAAATTGTAGGCTGTAGAAACCAGTAAGTCTTTCTTTAATTTTTCCTTTAAAAATGCTGAACAAAAGTCACAGGAAGTTTAAGGAGAAAACAAATTGCTCATCCACAGGAGTGCAGTGAAGCCTTATACTTCTCAGCTTCTCTCATGAGGCAGATGAGCAGCCTGCGGAGTCTGGGGGCGTGCAGAGGAAACTTCATTGCCTTCCCTTAATTGCAGACTAATAAATAAATGCATCATGCCTGTCTCCATGGGCTTACTGGTACCCTAATTTACAAACTGGATTGCTACAACTCTGAATTTCTCTGTTTGCATTCTTCGTCTGCAAACATGCTGCTTTTAAGCTTGAAGAACCAGCCTGAGTTTACATACAAAGAGAAAAGTGAAGTTTACAGGACTATGAATTAAAAAAAAAAAAACACAGGGAAAGTTTTGAAGGTACACTAGTCATCAAGGATCCCTTCAGTGTTTGTCACAACGTGTCAGGTCATGGGCACTATGACAAATAGTCAAGAGGACTACTGACAGCTACGAGGGATTTAACTCATTACATCTGACAGCATTATTTACCCAGAATACCACAATCTTTTTTTCTTGTATCCTTAATAGTCAGGAAAGAGCATGTACTTTTTTTTAATTTCTTTTTTTTTAAAGCTCCATATAAAGCAGCATCAGCCTCAGTAACAAGAGGACTTTCTGTCTGCCAGGCTTTCAGGTTAGGAAGACAAATCCTGCTTCAATAACTTAAGTTTTCAAACTTGATGTGGCAGAGAAAGGCATGCACACAAGTCACACTATCCTAAATCAGCTGATGAGTTTGTGTGCTTAACTTGAGGCTCAGGGAAGTCTGTTCGCTTTACTGGGGGGTGTGTGTGTGTGTTTTGGTTTTTCCTCTTTAAACAGTACCAAATATCAACCTTTGAACCCCAGCCAATACAAACTGGCCACCAGAACAGGCTCCAGCCCTTGTGAAGGCTAGCCCTGCCATCCCACTGGAGAAGTGGCCATTTCTTTCCCACCAACTCCTGCAAATTTTCTCTTAGTTAACCATGGCCAGTTCTGGTCCTCTTAAAAAAGACAAAGCCCAACAACAACAACATGCTAAAGCTAAAAGTTCCACAAGAGCTTGGATTTCTTCAGTTTTGCTGAAAATTAAATACTTAGGTTATGACAAAAGTTTGCCTAAATAACCGTATTTCCTCCATGAAGCAGCTATTCACCAGGAACTACAGCGAAGTACCAAAGGGCTTCAGTAAAAGAAAGCAACAAATCTGCCTGCAAAGTGTATTTCCTGCACTGCTTTTATTCCATTTATGTGACTGACACACAATTTCTGTTTGATTGAATGTACCACATTAAACTATTCTGGACAGGAGTTGTGCACTGAAAGCAGCTGATAGTATTACAGAGCAGTTCAGAAAGTCTCCCCTGCAGTGAGAGACTCCTTGCAACCTGCAACGCTGGTGCTTGAAAGCCATTAATAGGGTTGCTTGCACTTGAAGAGAAATTTGATTATTGTTTTTTTTTTCTTTTCCCTGTCGGGATCTCAGCCTGCACCCTTTGCTCTCTGCTGCCTTGGGTCTATTCTTTGTGGGCTGTTGTAACACTAATTATCAGTCTAGATGCTGTGTGCCTCCCACAGATGTGCAAAGCAGCACGAATGGTGGCTCAAGTTTAGTTCATCCACTGTTATCGATTTTTCAGGGAAAGAACTATGTGCATGCAAGTACCAGGGTGTTTTATTTCAGTACGGTCTATTTTAATGTTCATACTACTTAGCATAGATTAGGGATGGCAACTTCAAGGAAGTCTGCTTAACTGCAGTAGAAGCTGATGGCATCACCTGAGACTGAATCCAAAAAAACCCATGATTACTTAAACGTACTTTTCAGAACACTTTTATTTTAGGTATTGCTGCATTTTTCCAAGCCAAATCAGAGGCGCTAAATGACACTGAACTTTCAAAAAACCCCACCAAAACCAGCCACATTTGTTCTTGGAATCTTAGTGGCTTAGCCTGGGCACCAAGAATTGGACTCATGGGTCTGCTGAGAATGTCCTAAAGTGTTAAAGAGGGGCCAGCAGGGCTGGATCCCACCTGCAGGATATGCACAAGGGATCCTGCATCTAAGCCCCTGGCCAGGTACCAAGTGACCGTACAGACCTCTGCTGCACCTACCCTCCACTCTGACAGGCAGTACAGCAACTGGAGGGGATGTGTGTGACCTACATGACTGGGAGAGCTGTTTTGGGAACAGATAGGATAAGAATAGCACCAACCACCATGCTTTCCTGTTCACCACATGCAGTCACATACATGAAGGGCTTTATCCACAGAGACTGTACAAGGTGTGTAAGTGGGCACTTGCAGCTTGCTGTAAGGTACAAGACACAAGGCTATAAAGCACTGGAACAGCTTGTCAGACATTTATATATGCAGAGTTCCCATAGCACTTAAGAAAATGATCCACTTATCAGGGCCCTGGCTTCAGGGTGAATTGCAGAAGTTGCTCTGTGCGTTCATCCTCTGTTAGAGGTTCAGACTCATCCTTCCAACTTTAAAATCCAGCAGTGGGTTCTCTTCATAGTTGCAAAGCCAAGATAGGAAGAAGCTGGGGAGGCACATCCCCGTATTTCAGAGCAAAAATGTGTTTATTTTAACATATAAATATTCTTATTTTGAGTAAGGTGGTGATACTAAAGATAAAATTGTAACATAGAAACACATCCAAAAAAGTTACAAACCCTCATTTCCCCATCTTCCTGTTTGCAGCCTGAAAAATATTCCACTGCAGTAGGTCGTTGCTTTGCAGCCTGTTAGCAGTTGAGGTGATTGGGGCTGGTCCAGTTGGCTTGGTAGGTATCAGAAGCAGACCAGATTAAACTAATACCATCCACGCATCTTGCCAAGGAAACACTCAAGCCCTTCGATCTCCTTTCAGTATCAGATGAAGACATGAGAGCTGCTAGATGAAGAAATCCTTGTGGAGACGCGCAGAGGCTCTGGGGCTTCCTATGATGGGGCAGTCTCAGAAATCAAAGGTGTCAAAGCAGTAAGTCCTGAAAAAAACAGTTCCAAAAATGGCAAGTTCCTGGAATCAGTCCACAGGGAAGGTCACTCCCAGACAGTCCTGTGGGGCCTTGAGCAGCCAAATTTCTTTGTTCCCAGCTGGTTGAACAGTACCCATCCTTAACTGATAGTAAGGTGCCTTTCTTCTGCCCATTGTCTCATCTTATCTAGTCATACAGTCATGGGGACAAGGATTGAAGGATTGTCTTTTAGGGCTTGCTTACACAGCGAAGTTGATGATTCTCCAATAGCTATGGCAGGATGACTTCATGTGAACACTCATTCCACAGCAGCTGGTACAGTTCATGATTCATACCATACCTTAACGGGAGTAGCGTCAGTATGTCAGCGTGCCTTACAAAGTTAAGCGAGACCTGGGACTCAGTTCAGGGTTTCTAGTCACTTCTCGTTTACACAGAATTCAGCTTTAAGTAAAGCAGTTGAAATGCTCCTGAGAATAACAAATAACAAATAAGTAAATCTTGCTCCAGAGCCATATAACCCAATTAAAAATGATATGTAAAGCAAGTCTATGTAGTCACTGTAAAAAAAAAAAACCACAACACAACCAAAAAACCCCATGCATTTCTAATCTACTGACATAGGCATATAAAGCAGAATTAATTGATAAACTTATCAATTAATTGATAAACATTATAAAAACTTTAAACAAAGCCTTTTCAAAAAGGTAATGAGTAATCCAACCAGACAGTGCAAAAGTGACTATTGCTGTTTTGGGGCCAGATTAATTTGACTATCCATACCCCTAGGTAGAGCTATTAAAGGATAAAAGCTTTGAACATTGTTGCAGAGTTCAATGAAAAGAAAAACTTTTACTCAACATATAGAAGTCTTCAGAAATGCAAATGAAGTGTTAAAACGCATAAAGGTGGCAAATAAGTTAATATTATAGTTCTTTTTAACAAATTGCTTCTTTGCATGCAATTACTGCATCCTGGTCTGATCTGAAAAATGAGAGTAGAAATAAAGCTCAGAGAAAGGTGCTACAGGTGAGCAGAGACCTGCAATGACTTAGAGCAGTTAAGTTAGCTGAAAGAGGAGTAAAACAGGGAATGGGGAGGGGAGAAGGAATGGTTTGAGTAAGGGCTCTTTCTCTGGGGCTGGGTTGTGTCTTGCCAGTTGCATTCCACTCGGGAGTGGGGAAATGCAAGACGGACACAATAGGGAGGGAAAGCACTTGGTGTGTTTCATCCCCCCCCTGCTTTGTGTTCCTGTTCTCATGCCCTGAGCTTCATACAGAGTACATGCTCCATACGACAATTCACAGTAACATGCCTTTTCAGCTCCACTCCAACAGAAACGCTTTCCCCAGCCTGAAACACTGCTCTGACTTGCAAGCAAGCCTTCCCGAGAGCAGGCCTGCCCTTCCACACTTGCCCTGCCCCAAATGCTAGTGCTTTCCTTCCAGGCCTCCCCGTGCCGGAGGTCACAGTTGACCATTGCAAGAACAATAAGGATTTTTAGGGGCATTATGACTGGGTTAGTAAAACACAGCTGCCCCTGAAAGTCCCTCATTTTTCTTGCTGCCGCTCGGTCCGTCCCTAGGAGGGCAGAGGTCCGACAGGGTCCTTTCGCTCCGGCATGGCTGTGCCATCTCATGCTGGCACGCAGACACGGCTTTGCTGTTGTGCCCAGCCCTGGTGCCCAGCCGTGACACAGCCAGCGGAAGGTGTGGAACTGCTTTGTCATCCCTGCAGGCTCTCTCCTAAGCAAACACTGCGCTGTGTTTCAGCAGAACGCCAGATGGCTCGTCTGTCACTCGGCAGAAATGCCATCAAACAAAGCCTGGCGCAGCTAGCTGCAAGCAGCCCTGAAACACCCCAAACCACTGGGGCAAAAGGCAGGAACACCCTCTCCGGCAAATACACGCATGGTAGCAATCACGTGAGCCCTGGCGCTTCGTCCAGGAGAAGCGGAGACCCCAGGGTGGACCAGCTTGTTGCGCAGGCAGCGCTGCACTCCTGTACTCGCGCATCGTGAACTCATGCATCGTAACCAGCGATCCCCAGGGTGCTCAGAGCTGCCCAGCCGCAGCTCCCAGCAGGAACAGCTGACACCCATTCGCCCAACTGCAGAGGCAGTTGCTTTTAATTTATTAATAAAGCTGTGATTTTTAATTAGGGAATTACTACTGATTTCTCAACAACTTTCAGCTTAAGTAATATCTGAAAAAGATCTCTAGGTTCCCTACTAAAAAGGTGCCAAGTAGTTGGCTGGGAATTTGCAACTTTCATTCACAAGTCCTCCAGGAAATCCCGGCCCAGCCCAGCATGTCCTTAGGGCAAGAAGCAACACTTTCCTTTTAATTCATCGGTCATTTGAATTCTGATGGAGGTGGACTCAACAGAAACCATAGGCAGATTCCCACAATTCTGCTCTGTTGCTTCCCTGTGAGCTCTGTCTGTAGGGTGCTGGGATGGGCCCCATCCCCACGGCAGGATTGCAAGTGTCCCTGCAAAATGCGACCTTTGAGAGGGACTCCATGACGTGCCCAAGGGCTTCCAGGGTCTTTGTGGCAGAGGAGGGAACCTCAGAGAACTCTCAGGGCTCTTATGCCCTTTTTTTTTTTTCTTGCAGTAAAGACATCATGTCTCTCAGCAAAGGACCCTTTCCCCCATTCCCAGTTATAGTTTAGGAAGAACACGAGTGGTCGAGCATCTCTGAAAACCTGCTGAGGCGAGTGGCAGCACAGCCACCTCCTCGATCGCAGCTCTCCCTCTCCATTCCCGGGCCCAAGCACTTGCTGGCCTCAACTGGTGTGTTAACATTCAGCTCCAGAACAAAGAGGCTGAGTTGCCACATTCAGCCACACAGAGCAGCATCTTGTTTGGAGTTGCTGCAGTTCAAACATGCCATCTCCAGGGACACGCACCACCGGCTGGCGTGGCCACGCTGCGTGCAATGGAAATGCCAAGGCTTGGGGCAGTCACAAAGATCCCAGCCATGTGCAACACAAGACAAATACCCTGACCCATCCTAAGAGGGGATGACACTCTGCAGTAGCAGGCAACCTGGCATCCCCCCAAACCCCCAAGACCCTCTCATTATTGTATAAAGCCACACCTTATTTTCACTTACAATTTCTTCTAAGGCTTGCAAGTCAAATGAAAGCAACCCCTATGCCCTGATTTGGTAATAAAACATGAGTGACGATTCTGATCCAAGTATTTGCATCTTTGAAAAAATTACAACAGCAGCATAATAATAAAAAAAAGCAGCAGCCCTCTGAATGCTAATGACGTTGTTGTCCTAAATGAAGCATAAAAGCCAGAGCCTGCAAGAAGCAAAGCATGAGTCAGAGCGTCACTAGTCCCACACTGAAAGCAGCACTCATGGCTGCTTCATTCATTTAAGGAATCAATTCCTTTGTAATGAGCATGAAGTAGTTTTTAGGACTAAAATTAAAATGAGATGCATGCTGTTATTATTTTTTAAAGTTGTTTTTTTTTTCCTTTTTTCTTGGATTGACAATAAACAACTCTTTGTAGTTGGAAGGAGCCCCAGGCAAGGACCAGGTCCCTGCAGCGCTTGGTGTTGTACTGACATGGAAGCAAATCCGAGGAGCCCCTGCCCCAGGGAGACCACAACCTCCCCGGCAGCCAGGACCCCACCACAAGCAGACAGAGCACACCCTGGGTATAGAAAAGCAGGTAATCGGAGTCGTTGCAGATTTCAGCCTGGGTAGTATCTCACCCCTGATTTTATTTTACTCGCATCGAGTCCTTGGCAGATTCCAGTGAGGCTGGATATGTGCTGCTCCAGGGAACTCCCTTTGCAGAGGCTTTACGTGTTTCTTCTTGGACTGCAAAGCCAGCACGAGGCTGTGTGTGCTAGGAGAAGAGGGGAATACTGCCCAAGCTGCTCTCAGCTCCCTGCTGCCCCAGTTCCACTTCTAGATAAAGCACAATCAGATTTTAATCATAAAGGCACAGATCTCTAGGTTACACTGATGTTATCGGGGTGATTTGGGACTGAAGTCTTTTTGATGCATTGCTTTTGAAACTCAGAAAACGTAAGAACAGCACAAAACCAAACCCAAGGTAGACAATGATTGCAGTTTCTAGAATTCTTCTAGCTTTAGTCATCAAAGGGGATTGTTAGAAACGGACAAAAGGCTGCTTCCCTTAATTTTTTTAAGTGTGAATTTTGTCTTGACAGTTTCCTTTTCAGAAACAAAAATTGAAAACAAATTGTCCTATACACAAAACAAAGGGACAGATCCTCAGCTGGAATGGACTGGTACTACCAAATGAGTAACACCCACTCGCAGGAGAGGCTCTGGCCCTTTTAACAGCTGCCCACCCTGCTCTGTCCAGACAAGAGCTTCAGCCTCTGGTTTTAGGCGGCAGCAGCGCTGGCTCTAGGTAGCTTGAAAAAGATGAAGGGCTGTCTTCAGAGCAGCTGAAAATGCACCAGGGCTCCAAGAACTCTGTGCACACTTCCTAAAGTGCACGGTGACTCCAGGTGCATAAGCCTGTGGACCTGAGAGCATGAAAATAACTGATACCAACGTGACCCTGAAATTAATGAGCTGCTGTGGAGAAATGCTGGCAAAGCAGGCTTCCAGAAACCACTTACATGTGGGGTTTACTTTCTGAAAAGAGGCTTGTCAGATTTTTTTCTCTCAAAACCAAGATCAGGCTGATCACCATCTTGAAAATTACATGAGAGGTCCCCAAGAAAATACTAACTGTGTGGTGCAGGAGAACAAACGTATGATTAACTGTGATCCATACCAGCCACTCCTGCCCCCAAGAGAGACTGTGGCACAGCACAATTGCACCTGGTGTTTGGGTAATGCCATCAGCTCTGAACAAGTTACTAACAGCAGCAGTTACTGGCTCTGGGTCTTGCCAGCACAAACTATGACTCTCATCGAGCTGTCCTTTGTGCAGGCCCAAGCATGCTCCAGAAGTGCCCATGTTAGTTGGGTTCATTAAACTCCCTGACCCACAAGAGAACAAGAAAATAAAAATACACACATAAGGGAAATTCAGAAAGTCTCTCACTTTGCCAAGGAACAGACGACATCCCCAGCGGCTGCTGTCGCGTCTCGAGCAGCGAGAGCTGCCCAGCCTCCATGCGGAGTGCTGAGCTCCCTGTCCTCACGGCTCCAGCACAGTCCCCTGGAAAACCCAATGCACAGGAGGGTGCGCTGCACCGGGACCCAAAAGTGAAGGAACACTTGAACACTAATGGAAGAGCACCCATCCTGCAGGGCTGACAAGGGGTGGGTTTGGCCACGTGCATTTTACATTTCCACTTTCTTTGCAATCCTCAGTTTGGAGCGTCACTTCTTCTCCCTCCCACCCCCAACATCAGCAGAGGAGCTGGAAAGCCAGAGTTATTTTTAGGAGATGGTACATTTAGGCCCTGTTAATCTTGACTGGGTCCCTTTGAAAATGACAAGGTTGGATAATCAAACACATTACGCAGACTTTCCATGGAGGCTGCTTCGAAAATGAGCCTCCCACCATTCAGATACGTAGAAGCAAATAGTTCGAATAGTAACGTTTGATGCTGCACTGACTTGCCTTATTGTGGTGACCTCACAAGCATTTATATGCAGAGGCCTTGGAGAACAAGGAAATTAAAGTGGCTGACTTTTGACTTTAAGTATATCGAATAAAACAATTAGTCATCAAAAAGTCTTCTAGAGGCTGCCACATTACACCCATCTTGACTGACAAGAGACCATTATCTGGCTCAGGCTGGTAAAGAAGAGGATGGCAGTGCTGCCTGGTCAAATCTGCATGGCCAAACAAGCATGCTGGCAAAACACACCCAGAGCAATTCAGCGGGGAGCTTGCTGGTGTAACAACTAACATATTAAACTGGTTGGCACAAGGAAGGGGACAGGAAGGGAGAACGCTAGGAGAAAAACACCAGGGGAGGAGCTCTGGCTAGAAGAGGCTACATGACTGCTAGTAAATTAACCAGGGCACGGCCAACCAGCCTGGTCTGGCCCCAGCTGTCCTGTTAAAGTCTTTGGGCCACCAAAAGAAGGGGGGGCCACATCCAAACAGCCTATTGGTAATGGACCCTCACTCATGCTGACTTACATGGAAATATCCCTGGATATACCAGGGACTGGTTGGAAGAATCCCAAGCCAAAGTTCTGCCCAGCACCACGCTCAGTACACAGCCATCAGCTGTTGGATTTACTAGTGCAGCTGTAACCCAAGGGTATGGGCCCGGGCACAGCAGTGCTGGAGAAACCCGAGCAGGTTGGTAGGTGCACAGATAGCAAGCAGCAGTGCGGAGATGCCTGCCGGGTCCCAGAGGAACGCGTTACTGCAGAGCTGTGCCTGGACTGATCACTGGCAGGAAAAGCAGCCGTGCTGCTGGCATCCACCTGCCAGTGCTGCCTCCAATTCTGAATCTACCTAGACTTTGACCAGTGAGTTAAGAGAGAAGCTGCCAGCCAGAGGCTGCCTGGCTTGGGCTTTGCTGGAACAGAACCTGGTCTGGCCAGCATTAAGAAGGGAAGCAAAGAGTTATAGGAGAGCAGCAGGAAATTGCCAAGCAGAAGGGGTTTTAAAATCATTTCACTTTAAACAAAACTAAGGCATTACCATAAAGTAAATGGCCACACCTTGCTAGTTACGCGGTTCTGCTAACAAGACCTGCTTTTCCACAGCTATTCATATAATGAGTCCTGGGTGCCTAACTAACTCTTTTAAGCTCATTTCCAAACTCCAGCCAAAAATCACTTTCTGATTCACCACTTTCTCAGGCACACCAGTATTTAGAGAACGCCTGCAGGCTGGTACTGCACTGTAAAAAGTACATAAGCACATGTTTATTACTCCATGGACCAGGGATGTGATTAATCATCTGCTTAAAGTTAAGCATGTGCTTAAGCATGCTACTGACCTGGAGCTTTAAGTGTATCTATCAGGTATTCTGGTGCTCCCCGTTTTCCAGTTCTTTGAGGCTCAGTAAGTGGAAAGAATATAAGAATATTCCTGTGATCATACCCTCCAAAGAATTGACCCCAAGTCTGGTTTCTGACTTCTTTTTTTTTTAAACTGCAACTTTTGTACCTATTCTCTCCATATTCCCACCAATACTGATTATGGGTATTACAATAGTACAGATATTATCAGAATGCATTAGCATTAAAAGGTGAGCTAATTATTATTATTATTCACAAGCTTTGAAAAAGCTTTGGGCTTAGTTTTTACTTAGCCTGAATAGGGCTTCAGGTAAGAACTTACATTCATTTCATTTGCACACTTCAGGGATTAGTTCCCTTATGTCTGAGCAGTGTACAAAGTCCTAAAAAAAAATATGAAGTGTATCATTAAAACTATTGCCCCTGCTAGCAGTGGACTCATCACATGGAAGAACTCAAGCATAAAATGTGCATCAGCTATGGGTGGTCACGTAAATTCACATTTCATTAGCCACAGCGTACATGATCCTGGGGATTTTTTTCACTGTGCTTTTCCACCTTTCCAGCAAAGGTTTACTCCTAGTTCATAATAATTTCAGGAAGGTCAAATTGTATCCATTCCCCAGGGAGGAGCCTGCAGAGGAGACTGGGACCTGAAAGCTCCGTATTTGTTTTTAAGACACAACTGCCTCTTTTATGACTAAGGAAGTCCCTGCTCGGGGAGGTTGGATGGACTGGACAAGAGCCGCCTCTCGAGGCAGGCGTGTGACCCGTGTGCACTGCCAGCTGGAGCATCGCAAAGTCAGCAAACACCCATGCCCAAGTTCACCCAGTAAAATCATTTAATATTGACAAGCCAAGAGACTTCAATTAGAGCAAAGCATGTGCAAATCAATTTTCAGCCACCAACTGAGAGCACACTGGATTTGATTACAAGAGAGGAGGCACGTGTCTCTGAAAGAAGCCTTCTTTGAGGAAGAAAACAGATACAATAATTGATAAACGCTTTGGCTGCTTCTCCTAACTAATCCCATCACATGCTGTTTATTGCCAGTACATTCATGAAAAGCACCTATTTTGGATACCAGGGCACAACACAGAAGAGGAAAAAAGCCACGGTCCCCAGAGAGGTGGCTGTCCGAGCCCGGGTACCCTCGCTCTTCTCACAGCACTAGTATGGTGACCTGAGCTTTTAAACCATGTTGTTCTCTGCTTAAGATGTTGATCTTTTGTTGTAAGTTTACAGCTTTTTTTGTACAAAATGCAGGAAAATCTTCCACAGAAAAATGAAGTCTACGTTACTAGGGAACCTAGCCATAATGATGCAGGTTTGGGAGAATTTACATGACTTTTCCTCTCATATCAGTGTTAACTTCACAGTGGTAACTCTGAAATGTTTTTCTAAAAGGACCATTTTGCCAGATACAGGTTCAGTAACCACTGGGAATGCCCATTGGTTTTGGGTCCAACCCTGGCTATCCAGAAGCTCCTTACAGCAGTAGAAGTCACAGGACCGCCCCACCTCATTTGCTGCATGTCATTAATTAAACTAGACAGGATTTGGCAACACAAAGTTGAGCTACTGTCCTTAAAATTGCTGATAGTTTAGAGCCATAAGAAGAGGTTAGAAAAGCCCAATTCACTTGCCATATAGATTGAAAGCAAGCCACAGCAATGTTAAGAAAAGCAGAACTGTGTAGGCGCGCAGTGGTGCCTGCTGGTGTTCCCTGCGTGACCACCAGTGGCTTGTTACAGGAGCAGCTTCATACCTGCAAGTTTTAGACCTCTCATAGCAAAGCTGTCGAGCACATCTAAGAGTTAAGTGAAATAAGCAGTTAAAAGCCTTGCCATCTGCATAAGTTGTGGGGAGCTGTAAGTCTTAGCATCTGTGACTAAAAGTTGATTGTACCAACTTCCTCTGATTAGCGGGACAAGAGCGGTACTTCAGACGGTGCTACCTCCCACCCTCAAGTCTCCAACCAGCCCGGTGAGACACACTGACCCTGGAGCCATCTCCCCCTTCCCTCTGCCTCGAGAGGGAGCCCAGACCAAGGACCCACTTTTTAGACCAATAAAGTTAACTGAACTCCATCTTAGGTGAAGGAGGAATCATTTTGCCAGATACTTTTGATGAGATGCTTTAATGAGAATGAGATGTTGTCAGTTAAAGCTCTACCAGTGTCCAGGTTTATGATTGCTATTCAATACTGCACAGGGTGCATAAGAAATGCTTAGGAAAGAGGGAAGTGCTATCCCTTTAAAAATACTATTAATGATCAAGAGACCTTGCTCCTACCCCTGCTGTGGTTAGGAAGATTTCAGTTCATCAGAGCTGGACTCAATCGTACTTTCTGTGGACATATGCAGGTATTTTTCTTTTGGCCCTAACAGACTATAGACATGACAGACTGCAAGCAGCAGGCACCAGGAATGGCTGGCAAGAATATGCCATATGTGGAAACCTGGTGCTTTTCTGCCCGGTCCCTGCTGCTTGGTGCTCTTTCTCACTTGACTTCAGGTCAGCCACCATAATCAATGTACTCAGGTTTGCTTTTATTTTTAGCCCTTTTACTTCCTGGCTGTCAGGTAATAGTTCATCAGTGCTGCTTACATTCGAGACCATGCCTAGAATAGTGAAGTTGTAGCAAATTTCATTTGAGGGGAAAAAAAAAAAAAAAAAAAAAAAGTAATTGGCCATATCTTTAGTTGCTGTAGAAATCACTCTCTTTTGAGATCACTTCTGGAAGCTGTATTGGGATGTACTATGTTTCTTTCACCTGGACTAAACTGTTTCCTTCTGGGTGTGGATTTACTCAGGGGGGAAAGGAGAGAAGAGAGGAAGAGCTCAGTCACCACATCAATCCCGTTCATCTCCTGCGCACTTCACAGACCACATGCAGAAGACGCACAGGTAGCACTCGTGCAAATCCTGCCTCCTCAGCGAGATCCTGGCTGCGTGAGCTGGGTCTCTTAACGAAACACTGCTTATGTTTGTCGCCCATCAGGTCAGGGCTTCAGGAGGAATAAATCAGTGCAACTCCACTGCAGTCAACCCTCATGCCCATTTACACCAACTTACAGCACAGCTTACTATGCTTTGCAGCAGCCTCATTATATATATTTTTAAGCACTTAAGCCTGTGCTTGCTGCCTGCAAGCAACTGACCATAATTCAGCATTAATGTAACACTGATAGCTAGCTAGTTATAAAATATTTCTATTTGGAAAATGCACTTCAAAGTTAGAAAAGGTTTGAAAGTTACAGAATTTCCAAACATTTATGAACATACTGCTCTAAAATAATATAAGTGCTCATGGCTGTTCATCCAAAAACATTACCAGTCACCAAAATTAGAGTATGGGAAAAATCCTGAGCTGGTGCTGATCAGGATATCTCCATAGGCTTACAGGAGATGTTTTATTTAGCAATGGGCACACCCGCTGTTTCTTTGGAGAGCTGTAAATTCATTCTGCGATGTAGGCAATCTATTAGCCCAATTTATATTTCAAGATGAAACTCCTATCAGATGTTCTGAAATTGAACTACAGTTTGTGTTCTTTCTGAAGGCAATAATATTTTAAAAGTATAAAGACATCCAAAATTTTATGTAACCAGTATTACATAACACTTTAAACTGGCTCATAAGCATTTTCCTTACTCTGGATTTATTACATTTGGGGCATGTGAAACAACTCGCTATACAAGTGAGTTACTCACATGGGGCTGGGCTGGGGGGGAGAGGGGGAAGAGTTCCAGTGGAAATTCTAAAGTGAGAAGCTTATTACTATGTTTGCAAAGATGTCTGCAAAGAAACAGTCAGAAAAAAAAAGTAGTTTGTGTCTCACTCCCCTTAATGGCTATTGATACAGAAATTAAATAAATTCCTGGAAGGAAGCTAGAGATAGTACTAGTTTTAAAGGCTAAATGCATGCAGAACCTCCAACTGCATATAGCATTAATGTCATAAATGCGTGTGAATGTTCTCATTCAGGCTGTAATTTATTCCCCAAGGAGATGCAAAACTAGCTCAAATATGCTACAAGCGAACCAAACTCTTCCAATGAAGCGAGTGCAGTATGTGAATCCTGGAGCTAAATTTAGGCTGGGACTTGGAGTAATGTAATTCTAATCTCAGTGTAGCACTTTGAGCCGCAGCTAACAAACACTGTGAAATGATTCAGTGAAGTTCTGCTCCTTTGTTACAATCTATTTTAGATGAAGTTTTGGAAGCTCTTTACTAACTCCGATTTAAGGAACTCAGCTTAAGTTACTCAGTTGAATTTCGTTGTTCTCTGCAATTGTTTAAAAAAATTAATATCAGGGTTTTTTAAAATGTAGATTCAAGCTGGGTTTTGGGTACATACGATAGTTCACATGAAACAAACACTCTTAATATATTGAAAGCTACGGGTAGAACACCATTAACTGTACCGCTGAATAATCCACAATACTGAAAAAAATGGATACTGTAAATAGCTGATTAAGTTTTTTCACAAATTATATTATTTGTTTGGTTTTATGGTCCAAGGTAAATTAAAATGGTCAAGCTCGTTTGTGATTAAGCACCTTTCTGTTTCTTGTTCTATACAACTGTTAGATTGGCATGGGAATGTTTTCCACCTCCAGAGATATTTCCTTCAAAATTAACTGATGAAGTCACAATTATACAAAATATCTTTGTAATCAAAGCAGATTTTGTAATAAAAAACATTTTAAATGCCACTGGGACTTCAAGTCTACTTTTATAGTATCCTTCAGGTGTAAAATACACCCATAATGCTAGAATCGAGGAAACTTTTATCTTGCGTAAAATACCAAAATAGCATTTACAGTTTTAAATCGAGCATATTTTAACTGAACTACATTCAAATTCTTCTTTATGAAACAATCTCTCTTTTCATACAAGATTTTTCATGCATATTCTGGCCTCAAAGCTCCAAATCAGTTTGCCACAACTTGTTTCACTGGAATTCATCAAAAGACTAAGAAGCCAAGTGCCAAGGAGCCGAGCTCCTGGCCCCAGCATAAACTGTCCTACCAATCACTGCAGCCTGGAAAGTCCCAGTTCTCAGAATTAGCTGATGTTTTAAACAAGAGATCATAATCAAAATCATGATTCCTGACAAAGTCTCAATATTTCACTCTATAAATTCTTAATTCATTTTCCAGCATTTGTAGTTTGCTGGTAGCTCCACCCTCTCAAATATCAGCAATTGCTGCTGCTCTTAAAGAAAATTCCATTTTGGGGAAATGTGATATTATTCCAGATGTTTCAGCATACGGCAATTCCGCCTAACCCAACCTGATCGTCACTCTGTAACGAAGCTGAGTGTTAAACAGCTCCTGGAATTTATTCCTTAAACTACTGCACTTGCATATTTGAATTTAACCCTATTGACAGTATTGTGTTCAAAAGCCCTGTTTTTTGTAAAAAAACAGAGCAACTCCTAAAGAGTTCTTTTCTAAAAACTTTAAACCATAACTAATTTTAGCAGGCCTTTGGGCCACTTGTAGATTAGTTCCTACAAGCTGCTGATTGAATTAAATGTAAGTGTTTTAAACTGTGTTCCTCACCATATTTTAAAAGTTATCATGTGAAGAGATCTTGCTGAATGAAATCTGCTTTCAAATTTTATAGTTTGAGGAAATTCCATACTTAGAACTGCAAAAAAAAAAAAAAAAGTAAAGCGCATTACAGAGATTCAAAACAGCTGCAAGAACTGGTATGCCACCATTTCATTTAATCAAGATTTCACCAGGAAAAGGAGAGGAACAGTCCCTGCCCTACCTCCAGCTCTACAGGACTGACCCTTTCACCAGATCAGATGGTTCAAGGTAACGTTTGCTCCTCAAAATAACGCCCAAAGCAGTGTGCATTCCTCCATGATCTGTCATGTGCACTGCAACTGAGTACTGTACTGTGACTGCCTGAGCAAGACTCCAAAGCCCTGGTCAGATGGGATGCTTTGTAATTAAAGTAAGAATAATGAATGACAACACTAGCAGGCGCGATCTGGGAGTCAGGACTCCAGTCTTGGACCTATAAATGGCGTCTCTAACAAATCTGTTTTGGGAAAATACTGAAATCCCATATGATGCTGTGGAATGTGGGCACATCATCCACCCACGTGGACGTTCAGGACACCGTGAAGGATCTTCTGCCAAAGGAGTGAAAGAACAAAGGCCCGTTGCCTGCTGCCACAGAAGGGGAAAAACAAACAGCCTAACCCTCATAAACTGATAGGCCACTAAGATCCAAAGAAAATCCAAGAAGTCTATACAAAACCAAATCTACCAAGCAATGTCTTGGAAATACTTTGTTTACTCAGCGCTGAAGAAATATGCCATGTGTCCACAGTCCATCAGTTAGGCAGGGAAGAGGAAGCCATCTCTGGACCAGCATCACCCCTGGCTCATTTCCTTCAGTCTGCAGCCACATGATTTCTTTTCCACACTGTTGCTGGCTCACACCAAGGTTCACACAAATGTGCAGACTGGCAATGGGGTTTGAAAGACCTATTCTGCCCTCAGCAAGGAAGGGCTCCCCTACCCCAGCAGACACATCCCCCTCTTTGGGATCCTAGCAGTTGTAGTCCTCCTGCTAGGACCACCACACGCACACATCCCTCTATCCCCTCGCTCCTCCAAAGCGACCGAACCCAAGCAGAAATCAGAAACCCCTCTACCAAGCAAAGATCACACCGGAAAAGGGAGACAGCACCGTGCCTTGTGAAAGCCATGCCGGTGCCACTGATCTTGTTTTTCAGGGATGCCACTCGGACTGCAGGAAGGGGCTGAAGCCTCGGAGGGGGGATCCCACCCGCAGGTGGGGAGGACAGCACAAGCCACCCTGCAGCCTCTTCTGGGGTCTCCTCCTCTCCCCCCTGGGATCTGTCACTTTTGGGTCCCCAGGAGGGGAAGTGATGAAATCAGCAGGAGCTGGAGGGATTTTCTCAAGCAGGCCAACAGCCAGCGGGAAGGGAAACGCAGATTCTCTTCCATGTCTGATTTGCCTCTGTGTGCTTAAGAGCTGGCCTGCAGCGGGAGCTGGCGCAGAGCACGCCCTGAGCTCGGGGTTTGCCATCTGCGGATGGGGCCAAGAGCAGAGGGGAAAGCGTCCGCAAGCCGAGTGCACGCTGGATGCTTCACTCTTAGGAAATTCAGTCCTCACTAAGAGGGCAAGGCTCTAACGCAAGCATGTCCAGCCTTCTGTGAAAGGTCTGTACCGAACAACAGAGCCGATACCAGGCACGGTCTGAATCTAAGCTGCCCCTGATTACATGTATTTGTAACCCAGACACCACAGACTTGCTCTGCTCTGTGCCCTCCTGCAACTTAAAATACAACTCTGGCTTGAAGGTCTCTATTTGCAAACACAGAGGAACAGCGGTTCCTAAATTGCAGGCAAACATTTAACTTCACTCAGCACAATTCAAAGAATATCCTGCACGAACCCCACCCTTCTGCCCAACAACTCAAGCCCTTAATGCCTAGATAGTTTTCATTCAGGCCTTATCAGAGATAAAATATGGCCCCTTTTTGTTGAAGGAGTAGAACCTGCCAAATATTTACCAGCTCTTTCAGAAGGCTGAAAATGTCACTCCTACAGTGTAATAAACTTCCCCTGATAAATAGAGAGCCTTGCTGTACTGCCCAGAACTAGTTTGGTGTGGCCTAAGCATTGCCAAGTCTGACTGACGAAGAAAGCATATTTGTACACACAGAAAGATTAGCAAGAGAGGCATAAAGTTTAGAAGTGAAAATAAAACAAAGCCCCATTATTAGCCAGGGAGGGGGGGAATAATTGAGTCTGCATCCCAGAGAGCAAAAGACATTATGAAAGCTTCAGAGCTAAAACAGTAATTTAAGAGCTTGTCCACAACTTGCAGCAGAAGCTTGAACCATCTTCTTTAGCATTTGGGAAGTGCTAAACCGTGGCCTACCCCCAACCCAGCCTTCAGAGCAACATTATTTAAAAATAAAATATTTTTACTTTGTAATTTGACCCACAAAAAGTCATTTGGGGCATGAGGGAATGTTCCCTTCCAGCCTGAACTTTTAATTCAGAGAGAATGTTTAAACTCAACAGTGTAAAACAGATGCTGAGAAATCCATCTGCATTGCACTGTATGTTCTTTGGGGCACAAACAGAAGGTGAAAAGTGCCTGTCAATGCAGCGTGTGCAGCTACGATCTAAATAATCACTAATAATGCAGAGGAATGGAGAAAAAAAAAAATACATTCCTAGTATCAGCAAGTCTGTCAACAGAGTTCTAGCAGCTATAAACAACTACTACATCCATACTAGTTCAAACAGATGAACGCTGCTTGAAAAAACGTGTCCTTTCACCTTGGCAAATGCCATTAAGAAAAAAAAAAATTCTAAAAGTGACTAGGGAGTTGGAAGCTCAAATGTACACATTTAACAAGTCCTGATGACCATAAAATACTGAGCACTCACTCCCTACAGAAGCCAGGCTTCGACTGAATCTTGAATGATGCACTCAACCCAAAAGATAGTAACTCAAATTATGCTATACAGTGCTCCAAAATAGGTTTTGGGGGGACAAAACTTGCCAGAATTACTTAAAGGCAGGAAGAAACCAATTATTGCTGGAAAAAAAATTTCCAGATTACGTTAAACCTGACAAAAGCTAAACCCAGCAGTTTACTCAACTTTACAAAGCAAACCACAATTAAGAAAATCTCCTATGAAAGGGAAAACTTCAGTTTAGCCTACCAGCTAGTCCAAGAGCCTGAAGAGCACCACAACCAACCTCAACAAAAATCGCTGCTTGCCAGTGATACCTCAGAAGTTGTACAAGAAGTTGGAAGGGGCATGCTAAAGAGGCACAGAAATCTGCTCCCCATTCCTCCCTTTCACACCATCAGGTTTTAATGTTAATGATACAGCTCCGCGTGCTTAAAGTGTTTTTACACCACGCTCCTCATCTCGTAGCTCTGTCTTGTTCCAGGGCAGATTATTAGAATCAGATTTCTGTGATTTCACTGCAGATTAATTTCATTAAGAGCCACAGATCTGCAAGGAGAAGAGGGCTGCAAATAGGCCAGCAGAATGGTCTCTAACAGCATTCTCTTCTAAAAGGGTAACAGTGGTTTTGCCTTTACTCCTTACTTTCGCATACTTTTCCTTTTTGTGGCCACTAGACAGAGTTCTTTGGAAAAATGGGCATATGGGGAAAAGAAACGTGCAAATTTTCCTTGAAATTTTGGTTTCAAAGAAAGCTCCCAACCAGTACTTATGAATAGGTTTATAAAGAAAACGGGCCCAAGATAGACCTGACTGCGCCTGCTGTCCCCGAAGTCAAACAGGCAACTGAGGGGACTGCACACAGGAAATAATTCTGATATATCAAAGTCTGTACGCACCAACGCATGTCAGCGGAATAGCTCTTAATATGCATTTTAGTATGCTGCGCACAAGCGTTTGGATATAGAGGGATGAAGAAGAAAAAAAGTATGCAGAGGTCTGTAATACCATTTGCAAATCTTTCCTAATGGCAGAACACTAAGTAAACATTGTTATTTTTATGGGCAAATGCTACAGAATATAGCAGTGACAACAGGGTTTGTTTGCAAACATCTCATGGGATCAGAGCATAAAAGTTGTGAGGAGTGTGTAAACGTCTGCGTACACACATGCAGAATGTAGACCCCTGCAATGCTACATCAGAGAGAGAATTAAATTCTTAGTGGCTCAAAAAAAGACAAAGGAAGATTTTAATTTTCCATTTGATTTTATAGACCTCAGCCATGAGAATACTGTTGCCACTTGGCCTTTTTCCTTATTCTAGGCAATATCGCTGACTTTGCAAGAGAGAAGTAAAAACATCTCTACATAAATCAAAAAAAAATTACGAGGACCCTCAAAATAATTCTAATCCAAGAACTGAAAATGTAATGTAACACAGAAGGGCGCAGAAGTTACAAATACGATGGCATACAAGCAAAGAGTAATACACACGCACAGAGCTGTATATATACCGCGCCCAAAGAAGGAGCACAAACCGGTGTCTCCAGAAGCACTGTGTGCCCGGTCGAAATCAAAGACAAATAAGAAGGAACGTCGGAAGGGTGGGGGGTAAAAGCACTTGGGTGAATAAGAAGAGAATCGCCGGGAGCCAGGCCACTTGGCACGTATGTGACTAAATTTATTAAAAAAACAACCAAAAAACAAACAAACGAAAAAAAACCACCCAAAAACAAGAAAGAAAAAAGAAAACAGCTGTGTTTTCTGAAAGCGAAAGCGGCGAGAAGGATGCACATGGCCCTGCAGGAGCCAAAGCCGGGCGCTCGCTCCCCGCCACGGCAGGGCCCGGGCACCGCGTCCCGCGGCAGCCGGGCACGTCGGGGCCCGCGGGGACGGCCGCCAGCACCGGTAAGACGCGCCCGCTCCAAGGCCCTTTCCGAGGTGGAAGAAAACAAAATACACTTACGGTTCGCGGAGAACCCAGCTCCGTCCTCTCCCCGCGGCCCGCCCGCGGCGAACCGGGGGACTCCGGCCGGCCCCAGCGCCGGGAAAGCGGCGGTCCCGGCCCCCCCAGCAGCGCCCGGCGGGGCACCGGGC
>JANZLQ010000002.1:33751396-33796539 GCA_026212715.1 Elanus axillaris | reverse complement strand
CCCCCGCCGGGAGCTCGGCGGTCGCCCCGCCCCGCGGAAGGAGGAATGAACCACTTCCACGGCTGAGGGGAGAGAGGGTGAACGAGGGTCGCTTGTTTTTGTCTTCGCTCCCTCTCTCCCTCGGGGCGGGCGAGCCGCTTCTTCTGGTGGCGGTCCCGCTTCGCTCAGACGCGGAGGCGGGCGCCGAGCCGCCTGTTATCGGCTGGGCCTGAGCTGATTTCGCCCCGTGACACCCCCTCGCCTCCTCGGCCGCCCGGTTGCGGCGTGCCCGTTGGTCCCGCCCCGCCTGGTGGGAGGAGGGAGCACGCCTGTGTCTCTCGCGGCGGCGGCGGTGGCTGCTGCTGCAGACGGAGGTGGGCTGCGGGCCGGGCGCCGGCGCGGTGGGTAGCGGGGCTCCAGACCGCCGCGGCTGAGGCGGCAGGAGGGCGGGAGGCGGGGAGGGCAGGTGGACGGGCAGAGCTTCGCTTCCGCGCCCTCGCGCCTGATGTGTGCGGGTGGGTGGGGGGGGCGGGCGGGCGGCGCGTCCGCCCCCGGCCGACCCTTCCTCCGGGTCCCGCCGGCGTCCCCGGCCGGGGCGGCAGCGGTCCCGCTCGGAACAGACCGTGAAATTGCTGGTGAAGGTTTGCGTTTTTCTTTCTCCTCGTCCGCGGCTCCCGGTGTTTCTCGTGACGGAGCGAAGCTGCGCATCACTGCAGGAACACCGGGAGTTGCCTGAGGAGACAAACAGGAGCTCTTTGATATGAAAAAACCCGACCGCTGAGCTTGCGCGCATTCGGCCCTGTGGCTCTCCAGCGCCTGGCACCTGCTAACGGGCGACGCTGCCGGCCCCATCTCCCCGTTTCGGGGGGAGGGAGGCTTCCCCCCAAAGCAGGAGCAAGCCCTGCTCGCAGCACCCTCCCGCCGTGGGACGCAACCCGCCCGCAAGGCCCAAGGACCGGGCTGGGGCTCCCCGGGCACGGCCCGGCTCCTGCCCGGCCACCTTCGCGGCAGGCTGCCTCCCAGCGCTCTCCGTGCGCCAGGCAAGAACAGCGTTTCCACCCCTTCCCTCGGGACAGGAGCAGGCAATCCAACATGGGTTTGTGTCAGGAAGTGTTTCCTGATATTCAAACTCAGTTTTCACGTTTTACTTCAACCCCATTATCTTCTGTTTACGTAGTAAAATCATAATAGCATAAATCATAAATACAATACTACGTTATTAATATTTCCTCTTTCGGGTTTCCAGCTACCAAATATTTAGTCCTATGGCTAATGCTTGGTTTAAACCCAAGAAGTGAATCAGCTCCCATTTTTATCACCACTAGCTGTAGGGCAGGAGGGAAGAATTTGAAGGATGTGGTTTTGAACTATTACTTAGCTTTGCATTGAAATTTTTCATTCTGGTTTCTAGTTTTCAACCATCGCTGGGCAGCAGAAAGTAATCTGGTAATTTTTGGCTTACATACTCCTCCTGAAAAACATGAACCAAACCAAACAAACGAAAGGAAAATACAAAAATCCAGGCACAGTTAGAACCGACTACCAATCTGACATAATAGAATCCCTCTTCTTGCTTTATACCTATGAATTTGTAACCAGGCACCGCTGCCTGTTTAATCAGATCTGAGTTACACAACCTTTGTTACAAGAATGCATACTGCATTTGCAATGTGCTCCTTGCACAAATAAATAAAACGTGTGAGGTCTGAACAGCTCATTCCAAAGAGGAGCAGTCGCTTTCCTAAGGGTAAGTCCTGGTTTTAGATTTTAATACAAATACTGTGCCAAGTATTTCCAAGCAGATCTCTGATGCTAAGGCTTACATTTTTGATGCCACAACCGCTTGGGAAGCCAGCACCCCAGTGACGCTGAGAGTAACTTATCCGAAAACAGCAGAATGGCAGGAGCTGTTGGGGTTGCAGAACTCACGGCTGTTTTTCAGCCACATCCTGCACCCTCTGCGGCCCTGGACTTTGTGTTTCAGGTGGCCAGTGTTTAATCGCATCCCTCTGCACATGACAGCCCTGGCAGCGCTCCTCCTCCCTCCTCAGCTCTGGCAGCAAAGAGCCCATCTGTTCTCTGCTGGGGGGGGCATCCACTGCACCCACCGCCCGGCCCTGCTGCTTATGCAATATTTCCATGAATGAAAGCAAACTCCCCCAAATCACTGCTTTGCACAGGCAGAGCTTGGCTCCTTAGTCTGCGCTTCAATTCAAGAGGCTAAAGGGCAGGCTTGATTGGGGGTTACCTCTCTGTCACACAGGACAAGTGCTCAGGCAGACCAGAGGATTACTGAAGGGCTGAGAGCAACCCTGCCCAGTGACCATTCAGGTTTTAAATAAGAGCCTGAGCACATTAAGAAAAGCCACACAGTGGCCAAGAGAGACAGTGTTTCATAAAACGCAACCTGAAATTTGCTTGTGTTACAGTAATAGAGGGAAAGAGTGAGTGCAGCCTTTCAGCAGCTAAGTTCCATCTACCTCATTTGGTGCCACAGCCCAGCTCTTGTGTCCTTCTTTTCAGAAACAGTCTGTAGCGTGACTTGTAACCTCATGTTACGCGCTATTGCATCAAAATATTAACTCCCTTGTCTGTTAGCAAGCTAAGGCACAAAGATCTCAGTGTGAGGGAATAAGGGTTTAAGTGCTATGCCAGAAGACGTGCTTACACATTATCACTGCAAATTTGTTTTAAAATCACCATTAACCCAAATAGTTATGGTTAAACATCTGGGACAATCTTCAATTTACTAGTCATATGCTCTAACCCATTTTTTGTGTCCAAAAAAGCAGCTGGCTCCAAGGACAAAACTTGCCCCAAGTTATGGAAGCTAGGAGAGTCCCTGCTGCATTACATGGGCCAAAAGACATTTAGAGTGGGGTGACGCATCCCGGACCCCTGTCTGCCATCAGAGATCCTGGAAAACATTGTAACGTGGGCTATCAAGAACAGCAAACAGAGCAAGGGAAAGCATCAAAGTCACAGCTTTGAGGCTGCTATGCTGGACAAAAGGTGTCTGCCAAGACAACCTGAGAAGATCAGAGCCTGCTGCCTGACTACAGGAGTTGGCCAGTGTACTCACTCAGTGCTCACATGAGATGTATTTTCTCTTTGTAATGGCTCTCCTTGCCACCGCCCAAGTTTTCAGGAGTCAGAACTCCTGTAATCTATTTCCTACTCTGCTACTGCCTCATTTAACCTCTGGCTTCAAACCCTCTCTCCCTCCTCCCTTCCCCCCAAAAGATAAGAGCAAGATAACAACCACCTCCCAGGGAGTTCTGAGCTTTAATTCCTGGTTGCAAAATGACCTAAGTGTCTCGGCTCTCCCCAGCCCAGTAAGAACAGCATGATTTGTTAGAAACCGTTACAGACTTTGTGATACATAGTGTTGATGTATTCCTATCCCCAGAGTTAACAGCTGATTTACTGTCCCAGTGTGTCTTTCTTGCGTACCAGTGAGTAATTGATCTAGAAGTAGGTCAGTGGTACAGCATGTTAGCCTGAGCTGCTGAGATTTGGGAACAAAACTGCTCCATGTCTCTCTGGTTGAAGTGGTTTAGCATACACAGCAGGGAGTTTTCTTTGAGCCTGCCGTTATAAATCTGAATATCCAACAACTCTTTGCTGTGAGGAATCTGGGAATGGGGAAGCCTGAGAAGATAACACACAGGGAAGTTGCTCCATGGGTTACTCATACACTGTCTTTGCTCTGATTCCTCAAATATCTGTAACCACTGGGAGAAAAGCTGCCCAGCAACTACATGGGATGATACTGCAAAAGACATATACCAAGTTTAGAGACTGCTGGCAGCCAAACCAAAGCAGTTTGCACACTATGATCACTTGAAGATCATCAAAATGCTTTTTAAAGGAAAATGTTTGCCCTGCAAGGCTTGAACTGATCAATGAAGTCTTTTCAAAACTCCCTTTCCCCCTCACCCTTGCTTCGAGCCCAGCTGGAGGCAGAGAACTTACCATGTTAGACTCCACTTCAGATTTTACGTACTACACCACAGGCCCCATTCTCTGGCTTTACACCCTTCACCATCAATCACACAGGTGCAAAACAGCCACATGTTTTTTACATCAAGGGCACAGGTGACACCTGATGTGTCAGCAGGCTGGGGGCGGGAGCAGTAGCTTTGCAGGAAGCAAAATTTAAACCCGCTAACACCCCCCTCCTCCGTGGAAGCACAGCTGTGAGCCATCCGTGCCCTGTGGCCACGTCAGTGTGGGCTTTGGTGGCATTTCCAGGCTGACTCTGAGGGTGTCCCTCTGACAGGCTGCCGGGCAGGTAGGACGGGGCAGAGAGCTGCGCAGGGCTGCTTGAGGAGATGCTTCACCCTGGGAGTCTCCCCACAGAAAGGCCCCATTTTTCCCAGTAAGAAGCACCCTGTAGGCTGTAGGATGAATGTAGCTGCCCCTCTATCAGCAGCGTTTTCCCAAACTAATGGACCACTCTTTTTGGCAGTGGAGACCACAGACACCAGCCCCGAGGCCGGCTGTCCCTGAGGTGACCGTGCCCGCAGCACCCTCCCCTCACCCCACACAGACTCCTGCAAAAAGTAGCCTTAAACCTAAACAGCAAGTCACTTACTAGGTTATTTTTTTACTCTAGCAGTTAAAATAAAGACCAGAGAAGAAGCCAGCAGGTCTGGCAGCTCAAACAGGGGGAGATTAAAAAAAAATTACCTCAGAGCATTGGTCGAGGGGGTCCAAAGGCACCGGTGTGTCCTCTGCCTTCTGCCTCACACAGAGCCTGTTTCACTGGGGATGGCGAGTCACAGTCTGCACCCGCACGGGCTGAGGGTCTCCTTTTGTCCCCACTGCCTCCACAAGCTGCACTGGTGATGGGCCCCAGCTCCCAGCCGCTGCCAGAGGTTTCCCACAACTGCCCTGACCCCTCACGGACGAACTTTGTGGTCCCGCTCCTAGGAGGGCTTGTCCGAGCACAGCTGGGAGCTGCAGCCACTCCTGGGGGCCTGGCAATGGGCAGGCTGGGGTCAGGTCACCCATGGCAGAGCTTTCCCTCGGGGCTCTCCCTGGCACAGGTGAGCAGGGGGAAAGCTGTCGTCTTTAGCTGTGAACCTCCTCTCTCCAGTGCCCCGTAGGCATGCACTGGGGCCCTTGGTGCTGGCCGTGCAAGGTCAGGCTGTGCACCAGCACCACCAGACCCTCCCAAGGATGTGGCTTCAGGCTTCCCTCCCCGCCGCAGCTCAGCTCGCTGCTCCCCAGGAAAGTAGCTGAAGCACATGCTCATTAGCCACAAGGGTCAGTCAATAATTGTATTTAAGTCAGATTAAAAAACTGGCTCCAAATCCCACAAACAGCTCACAGTTGGAGTTCCCATCAACTGAGAAGGGGAGTGCTATGGGCGGAGAGATTAATGGGTCGGTCCCTCAAAGCTTCACCATTATGTACTCCACAAAGCTCTTGGAAATTTAACATAGTTGTGGCTGTCAGATAAGGCATGTACTGAGAGAAACTCATTCCCTAGTGACATCCATGTAACTTGGCCAAAGGTAATGAAGCTGGCATGTGGGCAAGCGAGGGCACAACTGTACAATCCTTCTTTAAATGAAGTACAGAAGTAGACTTGGGTATACACTGTGTGTGCTGGGGATGCAGGGTAAGGAGGGACATAGAATCAGTCACCCGCTACAGACAACGTTTTAGTCATGCAGGGAAAGCAAATAATTTATTTACATATCTGATTGTACATTACAGCTACCTGAAAAGATCTACATTAGCAAGGACAGCTTTATTGTCCCCCAAAAGTATTCCAAGAAAATACAGAGAAAATAGTGTAATGGCACATTGCAACAGTACTGACATCACTTGTGTTGTAAATTACAGAATGAGATTAAAAATAGTCATATGCCACTTTTGCTGGCTGCTTTTTAAATATTTTTCAGTAACAGTGGAGCAAGTGCACTTTGCTCATTTTCATACCAAGCAGCCTTTGAAGTAAAAAATAAAACCACCTCCTTGCTTCTAAGGCAGCTTTATAATCTGTCAAGTAGGTACCAAATTCAATTAAAAAATTCTGCTCCACGAGAATGGAACATATTATTTTATAGATCAAAACTTTGTGTTTTGGGAAATTTAGGGGGTATTGATGATTTCTTTCTTGTGACTTACCACAATTTATTATCTCGCTGTGTCCAGGGACTGGTGAGTGGGGGTATGGATAAACCACAAGGTGTGAGAGCGGGAACAATTCATGCATCTCACCAGATGAGGGGGTCAACACTCAAGAAATGAAAGCACCAGCTCAAGTAGAGGTTGGTGGGAGGGAAGAACACTTACAGGACCGAGTCCCCGGTTGCCAGAGTTATAGATGGCCCAATCTCACAACGCATCTATTTAGCTTCCCAGATGCTGCAGGAGAGTGCTGTACTACACACACCAAGGGAAGAAGTTTATTCCACAGTTGGCAAAATGTGAAACGCGAGACACCCAATTTCTCACATCTGCGAGAGGATAATCTCCAGTCATGCAGGTCCAGGGTCTGTCCTTAGGAAAAGCTGCCACAGAAGCCAGGGAGGGAACAGAAGTAATCAAAAACATTTTACGCTCCCTAAGGAGAGTCTATGAATTGGTAATGCTATTTCTCTTTCCATTTCAATAAGCAAAGTAAATCACTTGCCCACTCTCACAAAAATAATCCCAGAATTGAAGTTAACCTGAAATGGACAATGTGTTCAAACGAGATTTTGGTCTGGTGTCCATTTCAAGTATAAAAAGAAGCCAATTGGCTTTAGTGTGAATAAAAACTATAACTGTCAAGTCAGGACTGTGACATTTAGTTAGGTGTTTTATTATTTTGAATTAACTGAAACCAACAAGTAGATAGAATTGGTCTCATAACAATACTAGAACAATAAATCTGGGGTGTGTGTGACATTGCCTTACAAAAGAGACCAGCCATCTGACACAACATTTCTAAAAGAAGACAAAGAACTGCTAATTAGGTTAAATTTCATTTGCTACATAATTTAGACCATGACCTAGTGCTTCTAAAAAAAACCTGTAAAAAATGAGTATTTTTTACATCTCAGAGGCACATGAATACAAATCTGATCTATTTTATATATACACATGTACATTACATGAAAACCAGAGATGAAGATCAAATGATAAAAGTGTATATATAAAGTGCCCAGAACAGGAGATAAAATGTGAAAATAAAATGTATCAACAGAGAATTAAAAGGCACAACCACTAAAATATGTGACCATACAAAAAAAAAAAAATCTAAGTACAGTCTGTGCAACAAAGCAAAACAAATGGCTCCCACAATGATTTTACAGCAATTCTCAAAATATATCAGTATTTAAACATACCATCAGTGCACCACTTACTGCCCTGTAGTATACTAAAGTGTTCACATGATATAAAATTCTTGGTTCCCCTTCTGACTTCCTTTCTCCAAAGTCAGAATAATTTAGCTAGGGGTAAGGTATTAAATAAAATGGGGCTGATGTTGGGTAGCGTAAGCAGATCACTGTTCCAACTGTCTGGGTGGAAGAATAAGTGCAGCCCTCCTGCACCCCTTACTGTCTGCATATTGAACGTGTGTCTGCCAGAACGATCACCTCCATGCCCTTTGCCAGGGCACAATGGGCTTTACATGGGTCTGCCAGGGTGAATGTCACTCTGCTGAGAATGGTGATGCGAAAGCTGACAGCTCAGATGTCACAGCTGCACCACTAACAACACCCACATAAAGAAATAGATTCCTGGGGTAGGTGTCCAAACTATGGGAGTAACTATGACTGTCTTGAGATGGGACCATAGTTACTAACTGGGCAGAGCTGCAGAAGTCATACCTGCATGTGGTCCTGCCAGATGACCTTCAGGGTAACCAAGATCTCTGCCCAGAGTGGGAATTATAGCTACCTTCCTCCCTATTGACTGGCTTTACCAACCACTAAATAGTACTTTTCGTAAGGTGAAACAGATTTCTGGCATTGATTCTCTATCGTTTCCCAAAACCTGTGCCCAGGGGCGTAGTTGGGCCCAGTCTGATGGCTCTTGAGGGTGGTGCTGTCTGGCTTATACCTACCCTCAAACTTAGATTGGGAAAATGGGTTGGCCGATGCAAATTGCATTCATATCAGTGGCCACACAAACAAGTCCTTTGGACTTGTGAGACAATGTGGTCATTCGTACCATCAAAGACCATGAGAAGTTGCTGGAGGCGAGGTTTGATTTGAGGGGATTGGAGTTTGTCAACTTGGAGATGATTGGTTAGAGTGCCTGCATTCTTCTAGTTTGACTGACAATCTAGCCATGTTACCAGAAGTATATGAGGTACCTGTCTCCCTGAGCCTCAGAGGCAATGTTATCAGTCCACCTCTACAGGAGAAAGAGAGTGAAAAAAAGGGCAAACTCTTACCTCCTTGAGCCATGGCTAGGACTTTTAGTATTGCCATCGACCCCTATCCTGGGCCCTAGTGGCGACTTGCCAACTGGGGGTACACAGGTGGTAAAGATCCCTGACAAAAATCCATCTTGTCCATGCTGTGGAAACAGGATAGGAAAAAATGTTGGGTTTGATTGAACATCTAAAGAGAGCACATGGGAAGAAAAAGATCTTGTTCCAATGTGCTCTGTGTGGGAGAACTAATGTGAAACACCATAGTATTGCCTGCCATTTTCTGAAGTGCAAGAGGGTTGTGGAAGCTGCCCCTGTGAAGGGTTGGAAATGCGAGGAATGCGAGAGGGTATTTGAAATGAAAAATCGGCCCAGGGCAACATAAGTGCTTGGCCCATCCAGTTACGAGAAATATTGAGTGGATTGCTGTCACTCACCCAAAAGTGGGTACTGCCAGAGGGGTACACTGGCAGTGCGGGATGGAAGAGGAGGTGGAGTTATTGAGGAAGTTGGATAAACAGTAAGAAGGACGTAAAAACATCAATAAGTGGATTATGGAATATATTCTGTCAAAAACCAACAGAACAGATAAGTGATAAAAGAAGGGGTCTTCATAAGACCCCAGTGAAAAGGGGAAAAGATCAAGATTGGAAGAAACAGCTAGAAAAGAGGGGGAACATCTTGCAAACGTTGGACAGCAGGTGGACGGAGGACTGAGGTCCCGTTATCAGGGGGTAATCTCTGAATGGTTAACATCTGAATAGCTGCCCATTCTTCAAGGAATCTTTGAAAAGGTGATCAAAGGGAAAGAAGATCCTTCAACATTAGTTGATGAGATGATTGAGGATTACTATTCATGCCTGTTCATGAAGTCCACTGAGTTGAAAGCAAGCCAAGGTCATCAGCATCAAATGGCCTGGAAAGCCCGTCCTTCAGAACCACCAAAGAAGTGGATGAAGAAGAGAGCTGTAAAGCAGGGGCAATTCCTATGATTCCAGCAGCTGTTTTACCAGGATAGAGGGAAACTTGCCAGTATCATCCTGGATGATATGGAAACCCTGAGGTGTGGTATCCCACGAGATGAGGTACAAGAGATGTTGAAGTTGAGGCAGGAATTGCCAGGAACATTGAAAGGCCTGGGTGCTTTCAGAACCACTGGTCAGGCAGACAACTTGGCATTCAAAGCCACGATCACAGTGAAAGAAATCTCTAAAACCATCAAAGAGATGAACAAGAACACAGTGCCAGGACCAGGTGGACTAAGCTTGAGGGATATCATCAAGATAGACCCTTACTTTACCAAACTGATGGAGCTACTCCACTTGTGGTTGTTATTTAGCACTGTACCAGATGTGGTAAAAGAATGTCAGACTGTGTTAATATCAAAATCATCCTTGCCAGAGTGCCAGAAGGACATCAATACTTGGCGACCAATTACCACTGGATCAATTATCTTGAGATTATTCTCAAGAATCCTGACAGCAAGACTGACTAAGGTGTGCCCCATTAATCTGTGACAAAGGGGATTTATTAGATCAGCAGAATGTGCAGAAAATTTAAAATTATTACAACTTTTGATTAAGAATGCCAAGAAAGAACATCGACCCCTGGGAGCGGTCTTCATCAACCTAGCCAAAGTCTTCCGACACCATGAGCCATTCTCACATAATTATCGCTCTGAGACAAAAGGGTGTGGACAATCGTATTATCACCCTGATTACGAGTCTGTATCGAAACATCAATACTCGTGTTAATATGAGGAATGAGCAGTCAGGTCCTCCTACTGGGATTCAGAATGGCGCGAAGCAAGGCGATCCAATGTCTCCATTGTTATGTAACTTGTCTGTGGATACCCTATCGTGCAAATTAGAGGAAAAGGGAAATAGATTCCAACACTGCTTGAAACGCATAACAACCATGGCTTTTGTAGATGACTTAGTAATGTTGAGTGGATCTTGGGATGGAATGCAGAATAATATTAAAATCTTAAGAGGTCTTTTGTGACTTAACAGGCCTCAAGACACAGGGGGAGAAATGCCATGTTTTTTATATTCAACCTACAAAGGACTCACATACAATCAATGACTGTCCTCCATGGCTAATTAATGGCACCCTCCTTAATATGATTGAACCTGGGAGTTCTGAAAAGTACTTGGGACTATGTGTAGACACATGGACTGGAATATCAAACCCAGAACTACCACAGAAGATAAAGGATTGGTTACAACAGATAGGAGAAGCTTCTCTGAAACCACTTCAGAAGACAGACATCTTGAAGGGATATATTATCCCATGATTGATCTATTTAGCAGACCAAGCCGATGGAAAAGTAGTATACCTAGAAACAGTTGACCTTGCAATTTGAACAGCGGTCAAGGAATGGCTACATCTACCAGCAAGCACCTGTGATGCCATCCTATATTCCAGCATGTAAGATGGAGATTTAGGTATTACTAGACTCTCTGGTCTGATCCCCAGTGTACGGGCCTGAAGACTGCACAGAATTGCAGTCTTTGGATGAAACAACAATAGCAATTGTAAAACAAAGGGGGCTCAAAAAAATAATTTGAAAAATTATGGGTTATAGCTGGAGGAGACAAGAATAAAATTCCATCTATTTGGGACCCAAGGGTGGTTATGTTAATATCAAAGGAATTGGATGATGATGAACCATATTCAGAATGGGAGTTACTGGCTCCAAAAACTATTTTTCCTAAACTGTGTAACTGGAGAAAACAAGAGTTTATGAATTGGACCAAGCTGCTGTCCCAGGGCTGTGGAATTACCAGCTTTGAGAAGAAAAAAAATTAGTAAGAGCTGGATTGAACATTATAGAGGCATTCCCCCCTGAAAACTCATCACTGCACTACAATTAAGAGCAAATGTGTATCCCACAGGGGAGTTCCTAGCAAGGGGAAGACACAAGTCACAAGTTAAAGCTTTTTGACATTGTCAAGCTGAGAATGAAACATGTGCACATGCCATCGGATACTGTCCCATGGTATAATATGCCAGGATAAAAAGACATAACCAGCTATGTGAAATACTAATAGGGGAGGCCAAAAAGAAAGTTTGGATTACATTCCAAGAACCTATGCTAAAAGATAAACAAAATGACCTATATACACCTGATCTTGTATTTGTTAAGGGGGATCAAGCGCTAGTTGTGGACATCACAATTGATATGAAAGTAAATCAACATCACTGGCAGACATGGCAGCAGAGAAAGTAAGGAAATACCAACACCTCAAAGATCAAATTCAGGAATTGATAAATGCGAAGTATATTAAATTCAAGGGATCTCCTGTGAGAGCGCATGAAAAATGGTATCAAGGCAATTAAAAAGTGTTAAAAACATTGGGACTCTCCAATTCCCAGCAAGAAAATGTTGCTTGTTATTTATCAAACAAAGCGTTATTTACCATGGTAGATATTATGCATATATTTATGAGTCAATCAAGAACCATTGTAAGAACTTAATATATGTCAATTTAATCATTGTAGACATTATTGATTGTAGTTATACTGTTTATCTTTCCTAATAAAGTTTGTTTCTATCTTTTTTCTTACATCATCGAGGGTACAACTAAACTGTCTTACGACGACTAGGATTAGGGTTAGCCCCTGGGGTAATTAAAAGGATCATCCTTGGTAAAGGTAGGGATGGATAAAGGAACTCGTGATCATGATCTGTCATTTATCTTTAATTGGACATAAAATATTTTGATTGGAATTGTCATCTATTTTGCTAAAGTGGAAAATAATTACTGGTTTTGACACAGGTAGATGGGCCACCTTTACATAACTCAGGAAAGAAACATGTAAATTATATATATGTTTGTTAAACAGAAGTCCATGTTTGTTAATATATGTTTTCATTAGGTGTAAAGCTTAAGTAAAAAGTCATCTCTCTCTAATTGTATGTTTGAATAGGTACTAGCAGTTGGACAAAACTCTGAGACTTAGGCCAGTAAGCTAAAAAAAAAAAAAAGTTTACAGAACTGTCAGCTGGCTCCACACTGTGGCAAATTATGGTACAGGGACCATAGCTGCAGATGTTTCTAACTTATTGGGCTGCTGTCATTATGTGTAAGGTATGCTTGCTAGGCTAAGCTAGTAGGGCTCTGCTGTGCCTTGCAAACAGAGTAAGTACAGCATGCAACTGGACAGCTATCAGAATCAAGGCAAAACTTAATGGGGATGTCCCAATGATCCCTTACCTTGATGGACTTCAGGCTTATTCACCCTACTTGGTTGCATATTGTGAGAATCAGCTACAACGTTTTGTCATGTAGTTGGGACACAACTTGTTTTCAGGACTACACAAAAGATGTGGACAGGACTGGCCTGGTATAAAGACAGGGCTAAAATTCTTCATCTCAGTAGCTAAAGCCATACTGAAGCCAAGAATATTGTGCTTGTCCCTCCCATCTGCTCAAAGTGGCTGCCCCAAGGCAGCGGGCACAGCAGCAGGGGACAAGACCAAGAGTGTAATGTCAACAGAACACATACTGGGGAAGAATCCCACAAAGAAACAACTCTCTTGCACATCAGAGCAACTCCCAGTGCATTATGCAGGATTACGGGATTCAGACAAAACACCTACTGTAATCCTTATCAAACTGTAACAGTACATGCAGAGTTTCGTTAAATAAGAAACTCACACATACCACATGCTTCAAGAGCAAACTGCTCCTTAGATCAATATCTTGAATTGAAAAATACTGAGGAAACCACGAGGATGCTGCAAAGGAACAAAGTACCAGCAACTGTGGAGCCATGTCCTTTAAAATCAGCTGTGTCATATCACTTGTCGTGCCTTCTTGATAATGTTTCTTGAGTAACAAATGACATAACAAGAATACAAGCATTGATACTAACACCAGAACCAATCCAGGAACTGCTCAGTGAAAGTTTGAGTCAAGTTTTCACTTAAATCAGTGTAAGCCAAGCCACTGATTCAGCAAGTGTTTGATCAGCTGCTACTGCCTTCCTTCCTTGGAAAAAAATCCCTCAGACCACACCATACAGTATTTGTTTTAAGAGAAAACCACTGTATGTTCACTGCCATTAAAGAAGAAAAAAAAAGTATTCGTTTATTTGTAAATTCTAATTCTTAGATTCATCATGTGGCACCAGCACTATGATGCAGAAACTGCTGAACAGGGACTGATGTAGCAGGCCACAATGTATGTTTACATATTAGCTTCCAAGCCCTCAATAACTAACCAGATTAAGGAGCCTAAATACTGTAAGGCCAAGATCTTCTCTGGAAACTAATGCAGTTCTACCAAAGTAAATGGAGCATTGCTGCATTCAGACAGCAAAATATATGTTGACACATGCATCTTTGAGAATTAATAATGCTGTGTTCAACTCCCTATAGAGCTGGCTGAGAAGCATCTGAATTTCTCCCAAGACCATAAAAGGAAAGTTGGCAGCAAAAGCCTATTGGATTTTTTTTCAAGACTTGCTACAAATTTGCATATGAAAACCTCCTTAAAAATAGATGGTTACAGTTTTGTCACTTCAAAACATAACAAATTCTCAAGCAGCTCGAGTCTTTAACAGAAGTTATTAAAAAAGTTGAAAAATACTCTTCTGATGTCAAGGTAGTTCTGAATCAGCATCGCACACTGGAACCAGAACTAGGCAGCAGCTGAAGACTGATGTCTGGAGAGAAAGAGCCAGTATCAGAAAAATCTTGGGAGACTACATCTCAGGTACTCTGAAGTGCAAGTTTTGAAAGAGGTATATTTTCTGCAGTAGCTTATGTGTGGGATTAGCCTGACAAAGGACAGCTTCTAGCCAGAAGCAAATAGGGTTTTTTCACTGTACAAAAACACCTGCAGTGGTTTGCAACTGGTTTGACCATAATATCACTTAGCTTTTCAGAATCTGCAGTATAATCAACTAAGAAGCAGATCAAGATACAGTACCTTGGATTGTGTTTGCATCCCCGAGGGTTAAATATGAAGCACAGTTTTGACACAAGAATATTTACTGCATTTGAGTATTGCTAAAATGAGATGACACCACATTTCTGCGTTTGAAGTTATTCACCCAGGGAAGTGAAACCATTATTCCACCAATGGTAACACTGACACAGAGGCAGACTGTACTTCCCCAACTGGCCTGTGAGCAGAAAGGAAGCCCACAGTAAATTAAGAAATTTATCAGATAATAGACACTGAAACCAGTGCCTCCCTATCTCCTGCATCTTCTGTCTGGTCTGCCAATGTGTCTATCTGACACTTGATCAAAATATGTATTCTCTGCAACACCAATATCAGATTACACTTCTCCCTGCCCCAGTGACCCATCAAGTGATCCCTTATTACCAAGGTACCCACATGCCATAAAACATGATGACTTCTTTTCTGGAATAGAAGGGTTCTCCAAGGCTTGGACTGCAAGGCAAGTTGGTCTAATACCTGTAGTTACTGTAGTTACTTGGTCTAAGAATGCAATTGTTAATTAGTATTTTTAGAGGTCAATACCTTAGAGGAAAATGTATCTGCCAGTGAAATGCCTCTCTCGCCTCCAAATCACATTAATTGTCAAACATAGCAAGTGTCTGGTTATGTATTTGAACAATAACAGAAAGCAGTACCACACTGAGGGCCCCTCAGGAGCTAAAGTATAACTCCTTTTTGTAATAAAACAAAGCTACAAACACCACCAACATGGTGGTAAGACAACTCTTCAATTACAATACTGGAACAAGGAAGAGCTTCTAAATGCTAAAGCAGTTGGGTACAGAGCTAAACAAGAAGTCCTGCAAGTCTTTAGAAAACCCTCTGCTGGGTACCCTTGGCTAGAGTACCGCTTTCAGGATTTCAGCCACCTGTAGTGACTATTTGTCACTATTAGTGACTATTCACCTCTTACATATAATTACCTGCACAAAAACTTGGCTATCGCTACAGTCATGTCGTCCTCTGTTCATATCCATGGGCTCTGTGGTCTCAGTGAAGTAAGCCAGGCTCTCTGCTTCCCAAGTGCTCAGCATAATTTTCAGTGAAATAGTCCTCAACGTTTGCTGATGTTCTACCCTAATGGTTATGGGGTTTAGAGTATTAAAATTTTAAAGCTAAATCCAGTTTACTTAAAAATATTTAGGGGAAAACATTCAGTCACCAGACTGACTGCAACAGCTTCACTCATCTTTAAATCCACTGTAAGAGAACAGGACAGAAGTGTAACTTACCAAACGCAGTCGGTTCCAGTAGCAGGGGTGCTGGCTCACCCACCCCTGCTTGTCACAGCAGGCTAGCAACAGCCACCTGACAATTTGAAACAGTTCTTTGTGGCCTATAAAAAGTGCAGGTAGAGTCCTGTAGGCAGGGAGCTGTAGGTAGCACCAAGCTGGCTTAACTGTTTCTCTCCTACCTTATGGGTGGTGCTTCCAGAAGCAGCAGCAGGTGGGAAAGGCGTATGTGTAAGTTGTCCATGGTGTTCCACCTGCTCCTCCACAAACAGAAGCTGCTGCAATTTAGCACAGGACATTTTACACCATCCCCAGGAGGCAGAGGAGTAGTCTTTAAATACCTTCCTCCAGATTGCCCTAGAGCCTCAGGAAACCAGCCCTGAGACATCAGTGATTGAACAAGACTGTACCATTTCTCCCAGAGCACTGAAGTGCTACAGATATCTTTGTGCACTGGGGTGTTGTGTCCCATAGTTATTCCTCTGATTCCTTTCTCCTTCCAGTTACTTTACACCTGCCTAACGCAGATACATAGAAACAAATTTGTTTTATTTTCTTGCCTTCAAGAAAATCTGATTTCACTACTTCCCCCCCCCCCCCCGCTTCCCATCACTCCAGTAACACATCACTGAAGGCAAGAGCACAGAGATTGCAGAAAAATATATATATATTTACATCCATAACTGAATACATGTTTTATGTATTCAGATTCAGGAAAAATGTATCACATATACACACCAAGATACATCAAGAGAATACTAGGGGCAAGTCACTGCCAACAGCAAGAAATACACAGAAAAGCACAGTCATTGCTACTGTAACATTCTTCTGGGGAGTGTATTCAATAGAGGAAACATCTCTGTGCATTGGGGAAAGCCAGATACTTGGGCCTATTTTTCTGTGCCAGTTGGTGTGAACCAAAAGTGTGAAATTTTTACTCTTAAAAAAGTGGATGGAATAAATTTTTTTTTTAGCATTCAACTATCAAAACAATTCCATAAGGTCCTTATACAAGCTACATTATTAATTAAAAAGGTCCTAGCCCTAGAGTACACAGATCCAGCTCAGAACACAAGCACACGTTGAAGTCCATCCCTATTTAAGGCAGCATTTAAGCATACACTCAACTTTAAAGCTTATGTTCTGTCCCACTGACTTCTACAAGCAGTCACAGTACACATTTAAAGTTAAGCACCTGCACAACTGCTCATCTAAATCAGGATGCATTCCCTATTCAGAGCTTTAGATATGCATGTGTGTACTCTGTCTGGATTGGTAACTTCTGCAAGACCAAGCTCTTTTTCTTTTACTGCTGTATAGGTAAAAGTCACTCCACATCAGTCTTCTCTCCCCCACTGTGTTAGGACCCAGCCAGTCCTCTTCACAGCTGGAGCGCAATGTATCTGGGGTGGAAAAGCAACTCAACACATGATTTCAAGGGCTGCTGCCCCTCCTCCCCCTGAAGTGAGCTATTTGATGCAATTTTTCTTTTTTTTTGGTAAGAACTGGACTGTGTTCCTTCAGTGAAATCTTTAAAATTAAGGGTGAGGGGAAGTGGCAGGATCTAAGAATTCATCTTAATGGCCCATGATAAAACCCCTGAAAATAGGGGAACAGATTTGAAAAGCTTCTTAGCCTCAATGCTACAGGAACCCTGACATAAAAAATACACACATGCGCACACGCTAAAGAGCAGGCTGGCTCAGAGCATCCCAAAGCAGGCTCCAAAGTGATCTTACATAAAAAGCACTTTGTGCTGACAGTGGCAAACAAGTGGATGGTGATTTTTCACAAAAAGCAACAATTCTGCAATATCTTCCTCTTCTTCCCTTTTTACTTTGTGTCTTTCCTTTCCCCCAAAGTTTGGTTTTTTTTATCCTATGTGTAGTTTAAGTACTAAAACTAAATCAAGTAGGAAATTACACAGTCAGCACCAGTCAGGAACTGAACCTGGGTATGTTAATTGGTTTATGGTACCCAAATTCCTGGAAGAACGAAAGAACAATTCTTGCTCCTAAAGTTAGGGCCACATCCATATGTTTCCATTGTCTTTTTTACCTTTACAACTAGAGGTAGAGTCATTTTGTCCAGTATCTAAAACAGCATGATCCAGTTATATTGTTATTACATTAATATACAGTATCCATCTTATCACAGGTATTGAAAGTGCATGGAAAAAGTCTAACCAAGCCAATTCAATGACAAATAACAGTGTACCAAATATCATATAAACACATCCGCGCACCCACACTCACACGTAGTGTATATATATATTTATAGATTAATTTACAGTATCAGAGTGTTGTTTAGATCCAGTGGCATGTGCAGAAATATCAGGCAGTTGCTGCTTTTCCTTCTCATATTCTCTTTAATTCTTTATTTCCAAGATAGATGGGTTGTGGTCTAGGATTGCCAAAATTATCTTGTCCATATACTGTCGCAATCTGTAATTTATCTCCTCCTGTTCTTTAAGGGCTTCCATGAGCTGCAATACAACATTTCAAAGTTACTCTTGAAATATTCTCAGTAGTTTACATAACAGCATGGAAATTCAGACACATGAGACACTAGTGCCTGCTCAGGATCATCAATTACCTTTTGTGACAGGTATTCTACCTCTAGCTCCTCCTTGTACCTGTATTAGAAACCATCTGTATGTATGTTAAAGATCTTTATCATTAAGGAAGGTGGTGAAAAGTCATCACCAGGGATCTTTTGGCAGGTATTTTGAAAAAAATTCCCCACCTAAACCACCAATCCATCCTGCATCACACCATGGATGAGCTTCCTCATCTCAATGCAAGAACTTCTTGATACTCAATTTCTTTCATACCTACTGAAATTTAAAGCACTTTGCATGAAAGGCTGCTGAACAGAATAAGGATTTCAGTGTTTTGCACTGGGAGCAATATGGGCTGCCTCTGTATCATGTGCATAATCGCTCTCAAAAAAACACCTACCAAAAAAACCCCCAAACAACACAGCTATACTCCTCAAGAACAACCCACTGAATATTCTATGTTCTGTATTAAATACATG
Organism: Elanus axillaris; assembly: GCA_026212715.1. Taxonomy (NCBI): domain Eukaryota; kingdom Metazoa; phylum Chordata; class Aves; order Accipitriformes; family Accipitridae; genus Elanus; species Elanus axillaris. The sequence goes on along the minus strand of JANZLQ010000002.1, from coordinate 33,777,931 downwards.
TGTTTCACTAGATCTTTGAGCTGTGAAAGGCCCCTCAAACTCCCCAAAGATGAAGACTGCTTGTTTTTTATACTCCACATGTTTAATGCCAAACTGACAAAGCTGCCCAGGAGCATCAGGGCTCTAGATCCTCCTAAAGCTAATGTGATTTTGGTGTTCATTTTCATTAGCCTTCATAGAAGTCCTACCCTGAATCTGCAGTTTCTTACCTTCATTTTGATTAGACAGGAAAAATTGCCCAATGGGAAAAGTTTATGCATGTCTGTGAGGTTTACTAAGCCTGGGCCACAGTTGTAAGGCACTTTCCTCCTTTAGAAGGGGAGTGCTGGGTATTCCTTGCATGACAGAACCATGAGATTCAGAAGGAGAAATAAAGATTCTTCTTGACAATAGCAAAGGCCAATTTGCTTTTACCTAATTAGAGTTCAACAATTAAACAGCCTTTCTTCACAGTGCTCTGGTTCAGCAGGAAACTCAGGTATGCACTTCACTTCAAGGGACTGCCCAGGAGCTAAGGCTAACAGGGTCACTATTCAAGTACAGATTGGGTAAAAAGGTCTGTCTCAGGACTCCTCTTGACGAAGAAAGGGGAAGTTCTGTCCAGAAGAAATAAAGCATAAAAGGCAAACAATTCCTTTTAATCTCCTTCATCACTAACCTGTATTTTTCTCTGGGAGCTCTTACATATCCATTGGCCTGATCTCATGATCTGTCCTGGACTTTAAAGGAAGCTATACCAGCTTCACTCAGCCCACATACAAATGAGTCTCCTACAATATCTTCCAAAGCATTACCAGATTATTACTTGCACACTACCTACTTTCTCCAAGAATTCAGCTCTGCTACAGGGAATATATAGCTCAAATTTAGATCTAAGTGAGAGCTTGTTACTGAAGTAACTTAGAACTAAATCTAGAACAGAAAGTAAAAATTTAAGTAACTAGCTATGATAATTTCCATATGAAATTAATGTCATAATATCCCTGTAAGATAGAAGACATTAAAATAAATCCATTGTAAAACAGTTCACTGAGATTCTAGTAATTCCGTTTTTTTGAGACACAAATGGAAGAGTTATGTTAAAAGGAGCAACCAAAACCACTGTTAGATTTAAGGCAATCTTCTAACATTCCTAAACTGCTAGCAAAGCAGATTTTTCTGTTGTTCATTTGTCAGCTTCAGATAGTTCAACCTTGACAGTTTATTACATTGAAAAATGCGTATTTTTGGATGTAGTACTTGATTAAAAAAGTGTATTACCTCATCTCTTGATGCAGAATCAATTTCAGCAGCCAGTGACTGGGCTTTTGTTTGCGTTGCAAAGAGATTTTTAGCTTCATAAAGACTAAGACTTAGGATCTGTCCATTAAGATCATCATTTTGGTCACGAAGTTTTTGATTCTCCTATTTAAGGGTGAAAAGACATTGCTTTTAAGTTCTTCCTACAAGGTTTCATTAAAAAATAAATAAATTTTTAGAATCAAAGGTAGCTTAGATGACATGCGGTAAGTCTGCAAGTTAACAGCAACTCTCTTACCACCAGTGACGAATCCTCCCTGCCTGCATCACAGGTGTTTCCTATGTGCACAAGTTATATTGCCTGTGCAAAGAAGTCCTTGGCAGATGCAATGCAGGTCTTGTGCTTGTGTGAGAAGGGGGGGACAAAATCTAAAGGTGGGGTGCTAGGTGTTGCAGCTTTAGGCATTTTTCAAAGCAGTCCTGTATATTTCACATAGATCAAGAGGCCCTTCCCTGCTCACCTGCTTCAGCCGTTTTATTTCATGCTCCATTTCAACCTCTCTGGTTTTGGCGTTGAATTCACTCACACTGGATGAAGAACTTCTCCCACGTCCAGGACGCTCACATTCCAGCTTGTACAGCTGCAAGTGCTCCAGTTCCTTCCGCAAGTCTTCAATGAGCTGTGGGCATGCAAGCAGGCCATGTTTCTCCCGTCCCTGCACAACCAGCCCCCCGCGGCAGCAGCCATCTCTGTGTTGCACCTCTGCATTCTGATAGAAGCACTCTGTGAGCCTGACTGAGGCCAGATAGTCCTACAATACAGCCACTTGCTCTTTTATGGAAGAACAGGTCACTTAAACTGCTTCAGAGCTGGAACTGGCTCTGATCTCTAAGCTTCAGTCCAAGAGGCATAATTCCCCTTGCAAACATAGTAAAGAAAATGTTAGGGAACACATTCAAGGCTACAAGCTCTCAAAGAGGTGTAAACCCTTTGGGTCAGGGATTGCCCTTTATTAGGTATTCTTGCAGCATTCATCACCCTATGGGTACCCCTCTGATAGAAACACAATCCAGTAATATGTTTACTGGATGTTGTATTTGCAGTGTTCATCCTGTCTGTCCATTCTTTTTCAGATGGGCTTCCATGCAGATGAGATGTGAAGAGGGATGTAAGACCAGGCAATCACACCTACCTCCTGTGTGGCTTCCCTCTCCTTGTTAAATTCCAGTCTGTTCTGCCGCAGCTTGTCCATCATTCTCTTGTACAAATCCATCTCATCCTTCAGTCGCAGACTAGTGTCTTCCAACCTATCTGACATGCGTTGCCTTTCCTAGAATAAATGGAGAACTTCATAGCTAGCTTGCAAGTGCATGAGCCATCTTCAGTTTTACAACACAAATCTATAGACACGGCTGGTCATAAGCTGGCATGTATCTCAGCGCATTTCTGCCACTAAAGGTGATCAATGTTCCAATTCCATTAATAGTCTTGTTTAGGAAAGACAAATTAAAGAAGCTGGGCCAATCACTATATGAGTTTGCTCTTACACACATCAAGCTGCTGTTAAATTGCTCAAGCACTCAGGAGTTTTGTTACCTCATCTAATCTCTCCGTTTGTGATTTCAGTCGTGTGACAGTGCTTTTCAGCTCACCATTTTCTTCTTCCAGTTGCTGAACCCTGTGTCAATAACAAAAATCTTACAGCAAAGGCCTCTTCAAGAATGCAGACATGCAAAACAGCATGCTCTAAAAAGCCACTTTACTTGCACTTGATAGAAAGACCAAACAACAAAATATTCCTAATCTTAGTATTTTTTATCACGAGCTATTGGGTGCTTTTTCTTTGGTTGGTTTTAGGGCCCAAACCACCACACTGACACTGAGATTCTTTTGGTCCTAACAACAGGTATCTAAAAAGAATTAAGTAGGAAGAAACAAATGCAGACACAAGCATTTGCTACAGCTGGTCACAATTCCCTCCTTGAATCCATGCCAAATACCCAGCTAAGCTGTCTACATGGGCTATGTGGATTAAAGCATTAATGTAAAGCATCCTCCAAGCTTTTGGGCATTAGACATGCAACTGCACAGCTACTCTATAGAACCACTAACGTGTAACCATCTGTACACTGTCTGGTGCTGAACAGCCTACGTTTATATGCAAAGTAAAAACGAAGAGAAGAAGAATTTATACTCCGTTCTGGGTGACACTGTTTATTACCTTGTGTTTAGCAGTTCAATTTCGGTGCCTTTCTCTTTTTCATACTTGCTATATGCTTCTCTATGTCTCTTTATTTCTTCTTCCAGGGTCTGTTCTGCTGATGTTTCTTGGTCTTTCAATAGTTCTTCTAGCTCATGAACTCTAAGGAAACCAGACCTCATTTCAGTAACAGCTTCACAAGTACTTTAAAAAAAACAAAAAAATTGTGCAACTCCATTGCCTCTCTCTTTCCTCACCATTCCTTTATTCCATTCTACTTCATCTTTCTTGGCATTTAACCTCTCCCATTATCTCTTGGTATTTAATCTTCCCAATAAGCATAGAATTAAGTAGAATCATAGAATGGTTTTCATTGGAAGGGAGCTTAAAGATCATCTAGTCCCAACTCCCCTGCCATAGGCAGAGACACCTTCCACTAGACTGGGTTGCTCAAAGCCCCATCCAACCTGGCCTTGAACACTTCCAGGGATGGGGCATCTGCAACCTTCTGGGCAACCTGTTCCAGTGTCTCAATACCCTCACAGTAAAGAATTTTTTCCTATTATCTAATCTGAATCTACCCTCTTTTGGTTTAAAACCACTACCCTACGTCCTATCACTACAATCCCTGTTAAAGAGTCCCTCCCCATCTTTCTTGTAGTCCCCCTTTAAGTACTGGAAGGCAGCTATAAGGTCTCCATGGTGACTTCTTTCCTCCAGGCTAAACAACCCCAGCTCTCTCAGCCTGTCCTCATAGGAGAGGTACTCCAGTCCCCTGATTATCTTTGTGGCCCTCCTCTGGACTCGCTCCAACAGGTCCATGTTTTTCTTATGCTGGGGGCCCCAGAGCTGAATATAGTACTCCAGAGCAGAGTAGAGGGGGAGGATCGGCTTCCTTGACTTGCTGGTCACACTTTTGATGCAGCCCAGGATATGGTTGGCTTTCTGGGCTGCAAACACATGTTACCGGGTCATGTTGAGCTTCTTATCAACCAATACCCCCAAGTCCTTCTCCTCAGGGCTGCTCTCAATCCACTCATTGCCTAGTCTGTATTTGTGCTTAGGATTGCCCTGACCCATGTGCAGAACCTTGCACTTGGCCTTACTGGACTTCATGAGGTTCACACAGGCCCACCTCTCAAGCCTGTCAAGGTCTCTCTGGATGGCATCCCTTTCATCCAGCGTGTCAATCGCAATACACAGCTCGGTGTCGTTGGCAAACTTGCTGAAGGCGCAATCAATCCCACTGCCCGTGCCACTGACAAAGATGTTAAACAGTGCTGGTCCCAATACCAAGCCCTGAGGAATGCCACTCATCACAGGTCTGCATTTGGACATCAAGCCACTGACCGGAACTCTTTGAGTGTGACCATCCAGCTAATTCCTCATCCACTGAGTGGTCCATCTGTCAAATCTGTGTCTCTCCAATTTAGAGAGATGTTGTGCAGGACAGTGTCAAACACTTTGCACAAGTTCAGGTAGATGCCATCCGTTGCTCTTCCTTTATCCACCAAAAATGTAACTTCATCATAGAAAGCCACCAAATTTGTCAGGCACAATTTGCCCTCACTGAAGCCATGTTGGCTGTCACCAATCACCTCCTTATTTTCCACGTGCCCTAGCATAGTTTCCAGGAGGACCTACTCCATGATCTTGCTGGGCCCAGAGGTGAGACTGACTGGCTTGTAGTTCCCTTTTTAAAAATGGGGGGTTATGTTTCCCTTTTCCAGTCAGTGGGAATTTCCCCAGACTGCCAGGACTTCTCAAATATGATGGACAGTGGCTTAATCTGCCAGCTCCCTTAAGACCTGCAGATGCATCTCATCAGGTCCTATGGACTTGTGCGCCTTCAGGTTCCTTAGATGGTCTAACACTTGATCTTCTCTTACAGTGGGAAGTTCTTAATTCTCCCAGTCTCTGCCTTTGCCTTCTGCATCTTGGGTGGTGTGGCTGGAGCACTTGCCCATGAAGACTGAGGCAAAAACGTCATTGAATACCTCAGCTTTCTCCATGTCCCAGGTAACTAGGTCTCCCATTTCCTTGCAGAGAGAGCTCACATTTTCCCCTAGTCTTCCTTCCTAGTATCAGTTCATCTATTATTCTTTCATTCTCAGTCTCAAGAAGTTGGGACTATGACCCAACCTTCTGCTCGTGCTACGTGCAAGAAAACAGACCTGTGGTAACCTCTTTATAACAGAAGAGCTTGCTCTGTACGAGTCAGTAACATCTCTGTACTAAGAAACTTGCTTGGAAGGCCTTTGCTTGCTGAAAATTCAGCAAGGCAGCCCTATTCCACTTGGACTTCTCAGATGAAGCCTTATCTTATTTTATCTGTCAGCATTAAGGCAGAAGACTTGGTCATATATTACAGGTAGAGATGTTCCTTCCCTACAACTTTGTTCTAGCTTTGCTCTGACATGATAAAGAGAACTGGCTCCATGCTTTATTACCTGTGAACTAGCTGTGTGTTCTCTTGTTTCAGTTTGCTCTTCAGGTCACCATTTGTCAGGCTATCATTCTCCAGTTCTGTCACCTTTTTTTCTAGGTACGTTACCTGGAAGGGGAAGTAGAAAAGAGTTGAGAGTTTGAATCTCTCTTCATACACCCCTTCACTGTTTCTAACCGGCATTCAGCTAATCCACCCTTTTTGAAGGGGGCATACCTCCCAGCAAAGCCAGCAGGGAAATTAAGATCTGAAATTCTGAGTTCTCCAGACCCTGTGTCTTCCATGAAGGTGATCAATGCAAATACATAGTAAAGAAGTACTAACACAATGCCTAGATTTGTATTTGCACAGTTCTTGCATTTTTGTGAAGCAAAGTCATAATATTAATGGAGTATCAAGGACATTTTGAACGACCTACTTCAGATCACTGGCAACTGTGAGCAAGAGAGCTTTGTTAATTGATGCATGTCTCCAGCAGGGTTTTGTTGGGTACATTAATCGCAATGCACAAAGCTTCTCACCTTTTCAGTGATATCATTATCACAGGAGTCTATACTGTCTCTGAACAGGTCTTCTGTACTGCCATTACTGCTGCTGAAGTTACTGTTGTGGAAGAGTTGTCTGAAAGATCAGAAGGATAGTTATTTTGCTTGATGAGGATGGAGGAGAAAGAGTCTGAGCACTGTCTTATAGGCCTGGCTTTGCACTTTGAACATCTGATGCTAAAATCTGTGCAATCATTTCAGTGACAATTACAACTGTTTAAGCACAAGCCTTGAAAGAGACTGGTAGCTAAATGAAGTCATACTGAGCACAATCAATGACATGAGTTCTAGGGTGTGTGTTCTTTGTTGCTTTTGATAGGATCTGCCACCAGCATTAACATAGTTTAAAAACTACTTGGCGTTATTCACACTATGTACTGAGTATTTGCCTTATTAGAAATTTAGAATAAGGTCACTACTGTGCACTGGTTGGTACAGTTAATCTAGAAAATTTCATACAGAAGAACTTCTTTAAAGAACAGGAAAAAAAAGAAATCTCAAGCAGTTTCCACTACAGAATAGTGTCAGAATACATAACATGAGATTATCTAAAATATTCTTGAAACTTACAGCCCTTCCCAGCCCAGGGCTGGTTCATTCAAAGGAAGATCACAATTCTGTATGTCCCTTTTAAAGGGATGCTCTTGCTTTCCTTTGCATTTTGGCAACAACAACAACAAAGGCCCACATTATGAGGGCAAAAGAAGCAATAGCTGGACTGATGGAATAGCAGTATAAAGGAATAAAGTTGGCAGACAAGGAAGCAACTATCTTATGTTCTTAACACAGCTCTTTCCAATTCAGGGGCCTGCTCCAAGACTAGCAGTGGCTTCTGTATTCTGTAACATCCCTATCCAAATACAAGCCCCTTCCTTTGAAAACTTGCCTTGGCACATTTTTATTTCCCTAAACTTATTCCTCCTCTCTCCCCGACCCCCACTTAGGGAATTGTTACAGCTGATTCTACATGTATTCATAAGAAGTTGAAGACTCTTACCTTCCAAAAGCTGTGCTTGATATTTTCCTGTTAGGGCTACATGGATACAGAAGGAATGATATAGAAATTAAATACTTCTTTGACCAGTGTTGGATTCAATCTTAAGTTAAACTCCAGCAGAATTGCACAATGAAACATAGTATTGACATTTTTAGTGAAGTAAAAAAAAAAAAAAGATTCTGTGAACAATATTCATAGGCAACTTAAAAGCTGCAGTTACCAACAATGTGAAGATGGAGCCACAAATTGCTGTGATCATTAATAAGTCAATTTGCAATTACTGTTATATTTAGCAGAGATTGGTCAGTGTAAATCTGAGCAAAACTAACATTAGAAACACCACAAAGGGACACTGAGTTAGTGATGGACATTTATTCTGGATTTCCAGTTTTTAGATGATTGTATAAACAGTTAGTTTATCCTTCCCCATAACGCTTCCCAGTTCAGCACAGGAACTGAGGTGGTTTCCGTTTTTAGTTCCCTTTTGCAGCCACAAAGTAGTACTACTGAAATGAAGGACCTGACTCCAGACAACAGCACAAATCAAAATATCTAGCTGAATCTCTCGATAAGAGGATGTCGCATCTCTGTGTGCACAGTGACACCAGCTCTTTGTTGGAGCATTGCTCTCTCTCAGCCAGGTATATACAGCCTCACTCATAAAATTACAAAAGCCCTAGCCAGTCATGGTCTGGGTGTTAGCAGACTCCTTGCTAGGGCAGGAACATTGTTCATATCAAGTACCATGCTGCTGTGTCATCAAGAGAAGAAGCAGTGCAGTGCACTCCGTACCAAGGATTATGCAGATAGGCAGGATTTACATTCAGTTTCTAGGGGGAGCTAGAAGCCCACCAAATAATTTTCTTCAAAACCCCTAGATGATTGTTGGAAGCACTGGAATCTTTCCAAGTGCTCAGCACAGTTTAGAAGTGGATGGAGTGGCAGAGACAAATGTAAGGAAAAAGCTGGAATTGCAAAGAACCTCAAAAGTAACTTCTGCCATAGGATTCATCATTTTTTCCAAGTTCCTTTGAGGACAAAAAAAATCCCATAGGAATGAATTACCTCTGCTGACCAGTAGTTTTAGGAGAGGTGTATGTAAGGTTACATGCATTAGCTCAGGATCTGTCAGATCCCTCCCTTCCACCTGGAGAAAACAGTAGCTAACTAGATCTGCAGTAAGCAGCACAGCAGACCTCACCTCCTGGGAAAAAATCCTGGAAATATCACTCTCACTCTGCAATCAAAGAGCTCATTGGTTAAAATATTTGAGTTTTAGTGCTGCCTGCACCTTAAGTCAGAAAAATACTTACTAGCTAATGAAGAACAGCATTTTGTTTCAGACTAGATGTTAAGGTCTGAATTTCTTACTGTTTTGTAAGAACACCATATGCGTAAGACAGAATGGGATACAGTGAAGTAGCAGGGTCTTTCTTCCTCTTCTCCTCCTACTAGCTACTCTCATTTCAAGGGGGCATTGCTAAAAGCAGTGCAATAGGCTGCTTACCTGTTTGCTTTCAAGTTTTTCAGCCTGGCTTCCAAATCGTTGAGTAGATTTATCTTTTTGCAGCACTGTGAGCAGTAAACATCCAGTAATTCGCTGTTATAAACATGCCTCATTTTTCGGGGTGTTTGGCCAGCACTGTTTGCAGGAAAGGAGAGATGTTACTGGCTATGGTAACAAACTCACAACAGGTTTTCCTCTTGATTGTGTGTCAGAATCACAGACGAGGGACTTGGGGAACCACCTCTATCCACAGCTCATCTAACTTTGAGCTGATGATGGAGAATGCTAGTCTTAGGGCAAGTCTGCCTGTATCAATTGAGGCTTTACAGAGGATGTGTTCTGGGTGTCAGTGGAAAGAATCAGTTTGGGTGACTGGAAGAACAGCAAAAGGTATACAGAGCCCATGCAATGCATGTAGCAAAAGCAGCTACATTAGTATGTTCCATCTCAGCAATGTCCCCCTCTCATTTTGCCCATCTTCCCACTAGAGCCTGGCATGCGACCTGAAGAGTCTTTTCTCCAAGAGAAAGACAGGAAGATGAAAAACAGAGTGGTCTGGTAAGAAGAAGTCACACAAACCCCCTCAGATAGTAGGACGGAAGGAACCCTAGATAGAATGAGGAGGAAGGGAGAAGTGGACATAGGTCTAAGGAGGAGGTAACAGTAGCTCTTGGCATGATAAAGAGAAAATAAACTCAAATAAAAGAGAGCAATCATGGCATGAAGTGCGCAGAGCCCCAGGAATGAGAATGGAAAGGGCTGCATAAACCTGAGGAGATAGGGGATGAAGGACACAAGCCATCATCATGAAGGGGCAGTGGAGAGGGATGCTGGCTCTGCATGCATGACAGAGGTGGCAAGGTTGGATTGCAGAAGTGCTTGAAACAGATGGTAGCACATGGGGGTTGCATGCGGAACAGAGGGATGCAATGAGCCTGTCCTCTATTAGCAATGAAGCACAAGACCTTCATGTGCTATTGATCCAAGCAGACAAATCCTAGAGCATCTTCATGCTCGGCTCTTCCCCAACCCTGCTCACCCATTCCCTTGCATGGGGAAGGGTTTTAAAATCAGCAACTGACTTGGTCACAGGACGCAAGAGCTACAAAGACTGAGGTCACATGTGGGTTACCAGTGGACTGTAGTGGCATTTCCAGCTCCTAACAGACAGCAGCTACTTGCTTATGTTCTCCAAGACATTCAAAGTCAATATGGATGCTTGTTTCAAACAAACCCCTGTCCATATACAGCACTTCACCCTACAGGTTAGTGCTAAGGATTTGTAGTATCAGAACACTGAAGAGAAACAGCTCTCTTGCCTATCTTCTCTCCTCTGTACAAGGGCTGGTGCATAGTGCTAAGCTGGTTTCCAGCTTGCAGCAGATAGCTTCCAATACTAGCCCCTAACTGTGAAATCTACTGTCTGCAATAGAAAGAAACCTCTACAAGCAAAACAGCCCAGTTATTTCAATAGAACCCAACAGAGGTTATCAGAAACAACATATTTGCTATAGCTCTTATTATTAAATGTCGCCTGTCAGTTGGAGGGCAGAAAATGAATGGATAACATTTTGCTTTTAAGGCGACTCTATGTAAGCAGTGTAAACTCTGGTATGGTCACCCATGCTCAGAGAAGAACAAAATTGAAAAATTGTTTGTTATTGAATAAGGAGCAACCTGGAAGATACAGATGAGCCAAGGTCAGAGTAGGCGTTGGTTCTGGTCTCATCATCAGGGCAGGGGCTACTGGGAGTAAAATCCACATCATCTCCTTCCCCATAGTCTTCAAACTGTTCTTCGTTACTGATCAGAGAGGCGGTGGAATAAGTTGAGAGGTCAGATGCTGCAGAAGGGTTGTGAGGACTTGACCTGAAACAAGAGGTCAAAATGTCTCGAAGGCTGACTTTGATAGCATCTCACCTCATATGGAACCTTCCACCTTTACAGCTTGTCCCCTCATCTGAAATTGTAACCCACTTTGTGCTAAAAAAAGTGCTAGATAGATCTGATGTGCATTTGACACACTACCTTGAAAGACAAGAGCATGAGAATCTATGAACAAGCTACCTGTGAGACAGGTTTGGATCAACACAAACCGGTTTACTTTAAAGAACACACTTCGACAATCCTCAGCTATCATTTCCACGTGGTGGTGAAGACCACTGCTTATGGGACTTCTGCTCTGAATGCAGGAGGTGTGCAGACAGTTCCAAAATGCATGGGATAGTGAGAGGAACATGTACAAGAAAGACAAGAGGCTGTCGCTCTATTCCACGATCAGAGTTTCCCAGTAAACCCCATAAACTCTTTCCCACACCCCACGAGTTCCAGTCACTCTCCTTTGTGTGGCTGGAAACAAACTTCAGCTCACCACATGCCAGAGAGTCACTAAAGCTCTTGATGTGACCTAACGGAGGCTGAGTTCCTGCCCTTCCTTCCATCGTGACAAAATGTGTCTTTCAGAGGAGATATGGCCCACAAGAAAAGGCTGCTTTACTACCAGAGAAGTACCTAAGATAATGTCAAACAGGTAGGGAATGGCAGGACCCTGTGACCTCAGAGAGGGAGGGCATATAGGTTAATAGATCAGCAGAGCCAGGCACCATAGGAAAACAGTTGGCAGAGCAGTTTTGAGCACATCACATCTAATATAACAGAGCAAGTTTGCTGCAGAGGGTACACAGTGATTCTCCTGCCCAGAATCCAGACTACCCTGCAGTCACGCAGTGTGCTATCTTGCAGAGGCAGATATTTTACACAGATTTTCTCAGCTCCCACCTAAGTAAGACATTCAAACAGACAAGCCACTAAATTCACATTCAAGTTCTTAACAACAAACTTCTCCTTACAGAAAATGCACATCTAAGGCCTGAAACACTCCACTTCTGAAGCCCTGGGGTTGCCCAACACATTACTGTTCCTACTACAAAGCAGAATCCAGTGCACCTCTGCAACACAGACAAAGCACTGATTCAATCTGCTGACACTTTGTGCACATTGGGTTGTTTTTTTACTCCCTTTGCTTCAGTGCACAGTGTTTATATCTTCAACTCCGCTAGCTGAGCCATGGGACAGTAGCCCCCAGTTGATGTTCTCCAGCAGTTCAACAATATTACCTCCTAAGTTTGAGTCTACCTTGAGCCTCTTAACCATGCCCTGCACTTTGGAGACAGGAAGATTTATCTTGCTGTAATACTACACTTGTGAGCTCTAAACAAGAGATGCAACAGTGCTTCTTCGGCGGATGGTGCAAGCATTATTTGCATATCCCTTCCCTCCAAAAGCAATTAGTAGAAGAGGAAGCCTGCCAACGTTTCAGATGTATGCTCTTTTGTTTCTCCTGTTTTGATGAGATCCATTTATAACCTGCAATTCATTTATCTAATTCACATTAACAGAAATTAGGCCAAGTCAAGCCTGGCACACTATTAAAGGATGAAGATCATGAAGATAGGAATACTCATACTCGAAATAGATCAAACGTATCTAACAAGGCTCCTTGGCTGGGAGATGGATTAGTGAGAAGCTCAACACAACACACTAACATCTATTCATAAAGAGCTTCTGTGCCAGAGACATACTGTGTATTGATAAGTTTTTGGGTGACTCTGATCTGTGTAACTGCAACTGCTGTTTGCATCTCAATTGTTGTTACACCAAGGCAGTTTAGGAAGAAGCTCTTCGTAACACTTCCACCAGGGATGGACATAAATGACCAGTCCTCAGTCAGGATGATAACATATACTTGTCCATAAAATCCACTCTCTAGCATAACAGTCCTGGAACATCACCACTTGCCAACAGACTGGAGTTCAGCAGCCCGTTACCCCTCATGCATTGCCTGGCTAAGTTTCTCTTATGGCAGCTATGCAGACAGTCACCACTGCTGGACCACCCCGGTAACGTTGCTTAGAACTTTTAATTTGTAGTTATTTGTAAGCTTTGCCAAACTTTAAACTGCTTAGGTTGAAACAGTCTATGCTCAGGGTAGATCCTGAACTCATAACCAGCTGCAGGTTGGAAACTGTCAAGGAATCGCACAGTCATTTTCAACGGAGTTGCTAAAACCAGCTGGTTTTCCCCATTCTAACACTTTCTGAAGGAAGCTTTCAAATTTGGTTTTTTTTTTTCCAAGCTATTTCCTCTTCTTCAGAGCAGGACTTCACAGAGGGCTGACACACCTGATACAGAACCCACCTGCTTCTTCAACAAGCAAGTATCATGGTTTGGCCAAGGTAAAATCTCATGTCTTTTAACACAAGAGCGTGAAGCTTCTCAAGTGTTTTCCCACAGATTTACCAAAGCTGAGAAGGCTTCAGAGGATAAACCAAGATCTATTAGTAGCAGCACAGTAGCACTTAGCAGTTCCTGACCTGCCTAGAAGGAGGGTACAGGATACACAATGCCTCCCCTACCCCCTTCACAAGACCCTGAATGACACAGCTGGGAGGAAAGATACTCATTTCAAATGCAGAATGGGTAAAAGTCACTGCAAGTATAGGTGCTTTGAAGAACTGAGAATGGCAAGAAAAGATGACAAGTTTGATAAAGAGCTGATGAAAACTGGAATTATCTCAACAAAGTCTCTGGGATTGCTTGGGCAAATGGGAGGCCAGATCTCAGCTAGCTGAGAAATTCAGGAGTAGGGTAAGAATGAGGCTGCACAGAAAGCATCCGAGGAGACCCAGGAGAGAGGAGGACTGCCTTAGCAATGAAGGAAGCTCAAGAGGCACAAATCAAGACAACAAGCCAAAAATACAGAAGACATGGCAGAGGCTTACAAAGCAAGCCTAGCTGAGCTCTGTCCTGTGGTACTGCATTAACTCAGTTCAAAGCAGGATTAAATCAAGTTGGGTCCTTTTCCCCACAAGTCGGCTTTTACCAACACCCCCACATACACACCTGGGAAGAGTCAAGTTAGGATTACAGAGACGCTCTTGTGTTAACAGCAAACTATGGTTACACACACACATGCCAGGACACCCTGTGTTAAGCACAATTTACTGTTGCACGCTAAAGGTTACGAAAAATTAGAAACACACAGAATTAACTTGGTACATGGAGTTGCAAAGCAAATCAGCAGAGCCCACATCCTTAGATAACTAGATGTACAAAAGACTAAAGCAGCATTCCCCATATTGCACTGCTTTGCAGGAAGTATTTATTTTATTTCCTTTAAATTTAATTTAAAGGTTATGGGAACACAGAACATCCTAATTTTGGGGGGATGCTAGTGAAGTGATCCATTCTGGAGAGACCCAACACTTTCACTTCAACACACAACATGCAAGGCCCATGAGTGCTCACAGAACATGCCAGAAGGAGCCAGGGCTGAGACTGTCTAAGCCACTTAGAAGACCTGGACATCCATCTCCCTTACATTGTAAATGGATATTAAGTTTCTAAGTCCTTCAGGTACCCTCAGCCTCCCCCAGTAGGGATTAATCACATAAAGGCTCCTTCCTCCCTGGTCCTTTTGCACATGCCTCGAAACTGGGCTGCCGTGGGACAAAATCACCACTTACTTGTCACCAGGCAGAAAGAGGCCACCAAGCATGCTGTCCTTCTCCTCACTCCGACACACGTCAGAGGCCTCAGAGCTCTGGGCACTCTCAATAGCACTGTCCATGTCAGACTCATGGTGAACCTCTTGCTGTGCTAGAGTCATCGCGTCGTCATCAGGAAAGAGCTCCGACTCACTGTAAGTGCTTTCGCTGTCCAAGTAGGCACAGTCCTGGATTTCACCGCCCTGGCAAAAGAAGAATTGGGAGTCAATTCAGGTCACCCTTCAGGGCAGTTAAGAGGACACAGGAGAAGCAATAACTCACTCTCTGGATGCCCTGGTAAGCAGGAGTGATACTGAATAAAAGCCATAAACCAAAAAGGCTAATCCACTTTACAAAGCCAGTTCCTGCAAGCCCCTGAAGTAGCTTGCACCTTCCAGAAGGCTCAAATACTGTCTCTGGCTCTTCTATAGGAGAGAGGGACACAACACCCAGGTATAAAATGCAGTCAGTTTTGCCCTAATTTACTATCAAAATGCACTTGAAGTAATAAATATCCTCAAATATTATAGAGAGGCATCCTTTGAAAGAATACATGAAGTCACAGAGAGTTAGTCCTGCGATTAATATTATTGATAAAAGCCAGTCAGATAAGTCTAACAGTTCACTGTGTCTTTGAGGGTGGGCAAAAATATAAGGTGAAAAAAGAGTTGGCATATGTTAAAACATTTATTGTAAGTCTTGGTGACAATCGAAGATATAAGAGAGCAGAAAAAAAAAAGCCAAAACCATCTGTTCCTGCTTCCTGGAACCACATGTCTTGATTAAGTATCAACTAAAATAAGACGTCATTCTCATTACTGCAACACTTTGCTCTTGCTGTTCATCCCCTCCCTCCCTTTCTTGCCCCATGAACACTCACAATAGCCAAGACAAGCTGTTTTCTATTTGCTTGTCCCTGAGGGAGAAATAAAAATTCTTAATTGAAAAAATAAAGCATAAGATTTTACTCTGTCCTTTGATAAGTAGCAACACAATACTGCTTTGACAATTCCCATCCGACATGACACAAACAACTCATGACTCCAGAGCAGGTCCTGCAAATGCTCTGACTCAAAGCCCCACTCCAAAGCTCACCTGCATGCTCCACAGGTAGCTTTACCATTGAACTGTTGCTAGCAAGTTAACACAATCATGCATTTATGGCTTAGTTTACTGGCACAAGTAATGAAGCATTTAATTCACGGATACACCTCATATTTAGACCCAACTGTCATCCCGCCCAGCTCCTTCCCAAGGAATCCCAAGGCATTGGCAGCCTGGCACCATTGCAAGTGCCAGTTGCCCTTCTGGCAAGCACATTCATTGGGACACTGTTACAGTGGCACCGCTTGCAGCAGTACATCTTCAATTTGACCCCTGTAGCCTCTGGACACTCCTATGCTAGAGCCACAGAGGCTTAAATCCCCTTTTGCAGAACTAGTGATGTTTTTTGCTGATGACACCAATTTTTCTCAGTGCCTTTTTCATCTCAACATGAGAAGAGTCAGCCAGAAGCTGCAGCTTTTTAGGATGTGCAAAAACTGCTCCTAGAAATGCAGGTCTCTCCTTCCATTTTTTCATGAAATACCAATTTATAGGACTGTGAAAACTCCTAGCATATGGAGGTTTACAAAATTAAAAAACAACCCCACCTGCTCAAACTTAGCTAACAAATGAAAACTCAAGCAGTCAAAAGGACAGCTTTACCTGCAGTGCTTGAATCTCTAGGTACATACTCAGAGCAGGTATCTGGATGCTTTTCTAGCTGAACTTTCAACAGGTCTTCCAGATACACAAGTAATATCAGTATGACAATTCAGCACTATACAACAATAAGCACACATGTATATGCCTTCTCCCACTTTTCTGTGTCAGCATTATTATTAAGTCTGAAACTTTCCCTAGGTACTGCTCCAAGAGATGTCCAAAAGGATTTATTCTTGGTCTAATGTCACGTAGTATTTATTGAAGCCACGTGCCTCATGCAATCAGATTTATAGCTCTAAGCCACAGCACCTTCAGCACGGCCACGACCCCTCATCCACAGGGAGCTGGTGGTTTGGCCAGGTCAGACACCAGCTGGGGAGTCTGCTCTGGCCCTGCTATAACCCCAGGTTCTTCAGTACATCTTCTGACCTGCACCTTGTATCCTCACAAGCAAGCAGGAATAATGACACTGTTGCTCTTTGCAAAGTACCTTGGGATCTAAAAATACACAGCACAAGCAGTAAGAGCTTTTTAGTAGGTGTTGAAAAAGTAAAGATTATTAAAAGCAATTAAGATATTTCAGAAGTATCCAGGAGTGTTTGTTTATCTAACATTTCCCCAAAGTTTCCTCCCGCATGCTAAGCCCCACAGGCACAGAGCTCCTGTTTCTTTTAAAAAGTTTAATGCAATAAAGCTCTGACTGCTGTTACAGAATTGCACCAGCTGGTAAAAGTCTGATCCAGGAGGGAAGGACAGAGGCACAGAGCACACAGCGGATCCCTGAAGTAAGAGTTCACAAATCAAGGGAGGAAAGGAAGAAATAGCTCTTGCACAGCTCTACCTCCCAATTAGCATGTCTTTTTCAGAGGTCTTGGAGAAGCCTCTGCTTAAGCAAGTTTTACAGCAGGAAAATCTCACTGGTATTAAACAAATTAACACAAGAAAGTAAAGGTCAAGAAGATCATGAAAGACTCCCTTTTTGTTCCCTGTAGGTAACACCACACATTTGCTTTTTCTAATAATAGCCATCTAGATGCTCTTTAAAAAAAGTCCATTAGCAATTAAATGTGCAGTGTCATCTATAAAGGCTGTGGGCTCACTTTTCTTTCCTGTCACTTTCTGGCAACCTAACCTTCACATATTTACTTGTATTAGAGTACTGATCTATAGCGACAGCACTGCCTGCACTATACCCATGCTGGTCAGTACCATGTATCCTTTTCTGAAGTGTAATTGGTCTGCTCCTAAACTTTCACTTCTAAGCCCCATGAAAGAACACAGAAGAAAAGAAATGAGCTTTTTGGAGGCGATGACCCATCAGAAGCCTGAACACCTTTACAGCTTCTGAAATACCTCAACTGCAAGACTTGGAACCCCTCCTGGAAGATGGTCCTCCCTTAAGCTGATCCCATCCTTTACCTGCGGAGAGCTCAGGGACTGATGGGGAATGAAGAACATGGGCCAGCCAAGCTCCTTCGAGGAGCTACCCCTCAGCTGCCCTCTGCTGCTTCCTCACAGTGGGGAAAGCAGATGCCACACAGCATACCATGTTCCAGGCTGCCAGCACCCCTATTCTCCGCAAATCTGGCACCTACCCCACAGACCTGCGCAAACAAAGTGGACATTTAGGAAGCACGTCTCAGCTGTTCTTCCGAGTACCTGGCAGCCAAACCACACACTGAAGACCCCAGCCCTCTCAAAGCAAACAGCACAACACACAGTCCTGCTGGCGAGGCGAGGCTCCGGCAGCTCATCAGCTGCTTATTCATGCTTTTAAGTGCTCAAGGTCCACCTACAATCAGTGCTAAACATCACTGTTTCAGCAAAACGTACAGAAACCAGAAACTAGGACCAGTGACAGCCACTGTGCTGAAGCCTGCATGGCTGTTTTCTGTGGGTAGGAACTGCATGCTTAGCTATTAACCTTTAACAGCTTAGGGGTGGGCAATCACTACACCCCTAATAACGCAGTGTTTCCAGGCACAAGAATACCTCTGATGTGCAGCACAGAAATCCTGTAAAGCATAGGACTTGGATAACACCACTGAGGCGTCTCTTCAGCTCCCTTGGTGAAACCAGCCTTCAGTGCTACTGTCATAATTACACATTTAATGAAAAGTTTTCCTTCTATGCCCTAAATAACCAGTATAAGAAAGCAGACAAAGCACCTTTAAAACAACTAATACAGGTTAAATCTACTACAAGAAGTCAGAACTGGGGCATGTTGCTAGTAAATAATACACACACATCCACACCTTACTGACTAAAGCTATAAGGTATTCAAAGCGGTAATTGTTCGGTCATCACAGTTTCTCACAGGACTATACTTTCAATGATGCCATCTAGCACAAGCTGCTTACAGACCACACCTAAGGAAATTAAACTCCTTAAAAAAAAAAAAAAGGATGAGAAAAGGAAAGGCTGATTGCACAGCTTAACCTCTCAAATTATTCCTTCATAGTTTAGGTATCTACAGTACTTCATGTACCAAATTAGAGGCTGGCAAGAACAAGTGTTATTCAGGTAGCACTAAAAGAGCTGACTTGAGTTTAAACAGTATGTTATAGATTAGGAGGCACTTCTATCCTGAGTCATTTGTTTCCAGTGTACATGCCATTAGTCGAAACTAGTAAGAGAATGAGGTTCTGACAACCTGAATATGAATCACTGTGTTTCTCATTCTGCTAGGCTGAAGGTTGTTGGCTGAGTCAAAAGAGATGAAGTTGCTGCTTATGATCTTGGAAGATTCACATAAAAAAAAAGAAATTAAAATACCACCAACAACACATAGCTGCGGGTAGCTTTAAAGCAGTAAGTACTGTGCACTTTATCTAATCGGATGCTTAAGATAACTCCAAGTGCTTCACAGGCAGTCGGCCAGACACTTGTATAGCAACTGTTGAATATTCAGCAACAGTTTGCTCTATAGAAGCACCTGCTGCCCGAAGATCCAAGGCCACTTCACAGAAACTAATGAATTCTCTTCCTCAAAAGAGGCAATTGTGTGGCTGCATTGAAGCCAGATGAGTAAGCACAAGCCTGCCTTTGCACAGCCACCCCAAACAGAAACAGAAGCCAGAAGCCAGCGATTCCCATGGATTCCTTCTGATCCTTGTGGGGCAGGAAAGTGGCGTCAGCAGTAGGTGGGTATGGGAATACAGCTCTGCCATGCCCTCCAGTGACCTGGCTGGGCTTTCCCAGGTTGGAAGCAATCCCTAAAATATGCACATAAAGCAGCTGAAAGCTAGTAACTTGGCTAACAGACAGCCTACATGACATGCCTACATCAGTACATTCATGGTGAAGAGCAAGCCTAGTTAAAATCCACTCCCATCACAGCCAAATCACCAGCACCACTGACATTTAAACAGCCTCCAAGTATTCCAGAGGAGACAGGGAAGAAAAGAGGATCCAAGTCTCCCACCACTGGATAATTTGATTAGCAAGAGCTGGAACCATCACACATAACCAGAAACAAGAAATGCCACATGCACATCAGCCATGGCACTTCAGTCACCAGGATCATGCCCCTGACCTGCACCCATCTGACAAGCTGAACCTGCTAGCTGTGGGACAGATTCAAATCTGAGTCCCTGCACCACCACCCCACCCCCCTCCAGTTTCTTCCCAGCAAAAGCGCAGGATAAGTCACCTCACCACAACTGGAAGGGAAGAGGTGCCACACAGAGGTGTGCCAGGCTTGGCAGTCTCAGATGAAATGTTACTTACTATTGCATATCCACCATAGAGAAAATCCAGGCTCTCTCATCTTTATTTAAGCAGCCACTGCATTGGAAAGCATACTTTTCTCTTAATTACTGGGTAACAAAGAAGGGTGTGAAACATTTCTCACCAATGTGTTTTAGAAACACGCCACTCCTCTACAAACGTTTGTATATTTACACCAAGCGGGCTATGAACACTTTTTAAAGACAGATTCTCCCCCAACATATTTCCTTTCCTTTTCAATTGTCAGGCAGAGGTGGGGAGGTGCTGATCTACCCTTTGATCTGACTGGGAACAGGAGAAACTACGTAACAGGAAAATGCAGAAGTGCTAAGTGAGACCACACTGCTGCATCCACATCCAGGAGGAAGCTCAGCAAGTGACTGCTGGCTCTCACCCATGCAGCTGCGACCGAGCACAAGGCAGAGCAGAGGCTGCCACACGCAGCGACGCAGCTTGCAGGTAGGTTGATGGGGGAGGGAGGAAGTCACAGAAACTGCTTCCATCTCCTGCTGCAGCATGGAGGAACACCAAGCCTCCCCACGTAGCTGGGAGTTTAAAATCCCTCAGAGTTCAAGATCAGCGTGCAGAGCATGGTTATTCTACTAAGCTGTTCAAATAAGAAGCTGTTTTAGGGCCACAAGTTAGTTTGTTCAATGCAATAGCTAACTCTGACTGTTTATTCACTAAAATCTAATATTTGAAGCTCAGTTTAAGGCAAAGCTCCATGCACTGCTGCTGTGGCTATTGGAAGGGACTCCTAGGGGCAAGTTTATTCCTAAAATCCAGATCTAGGATCAAGTGCTGGAGAGCATCCTGGAAAGCTGGCAAAGAGACCTGAGAGAGGGCAAACTATGTCTGTGCTGCAGTGCACTGCCAGCCTCCAGTTTCCTCCGCAAGGTAACATCTGTATCTCATACAATCATGCAATTCGAGGACAACAGGTTTTGACTGAAAGATCAAGCTTCAGCTTCTGGGCTGTTCAGGCTGAACCACCAGAGTGGAGGACACAGAGGTTGTGAAAGACAGCTTTGTGCTCTGGATAGGAAGTTCAAACTGATGCGCCTTTTCCAAGGCAGAAGAGAAAGGCAGTGTGCAGCCTGGAGCCAGCCAGGGAACGGCAGGAGTCAGGAGTGTTTACACTCTGCTACCTGTCACTTTAATTGGCCATAATAGACATGCCAGACCTCATCATGCACGGGGTCTAGATCCAAGCACTCCTTTTCACAGGTCATTGCTTATGCTGTGAAAGTTTTAACATTAAAAGACTTCAGCAGACTGCTAATTTGATCCTCTAAAGAAAATGAAAAAAAAAAAAAAAAAAAAAGAGGCTCTTTCCCACTACTTTGAAGTTGCATCCCATCACTCCCTGGGCTACTTCCCACTACTCAACTATCTTCCCACTACTGGAGTATCATACTCTCATCAGCCATCACTGGAGGCTCAAGGCAAGGAGCATCCCTTTGCTCCTTTTCTTTGTAGAAGAAAAAAAAACATCCTAGTCTGCAGTGTTAGGAACAAGAGTACATTCCCTTCACCTTCAGCACGGACAGAGCCAAGCACATCCACCACAGAGTTCAGAAGAAAACCCACCCGATTGTTTGGCGCCTTGTTCCAACATTGATCAGGGCACTTCTAGCTCTGAACTGGAAGACAGTTCCCATTCTCTTTCACATAACTAGAAAAAGAGGTGCCAAGTGGCACCATGCTGGTATACCATGAGGTTGTCCCAAATGTCACTCAGGAACTCCTAAGGTGTCCACTCCGGTAAGAGTGGGAACAAGACCTCAATTATCTGAAAAAGTCTCCGGAAACATTTCTAATGTGAAAAGCTTTTGACTGTGAAAGCTGCCAGCTGTCTGCAGACTGGTACTGTGGCCCTTCCCGTACAGCAAACTGCTGGGACAGCCCACAGCAGGTACCTGCCTGCCACCCCCTCCTCCAGGACAGGGCACCCAGGTCAGGTAGCTGTATGTTGAAGTGAGCTGTGGTCAACTTGGCATCGCCTTTGCACCATGCACAGGGGTGCTGCAGCCCTTGGTTTAAAAGAGCTGGTATACAACTAAAAAAAATTATTCATTACATTTGCCTAAAAAGATCTACACAGCAGATAATAATGTGACGTAATTAACCCTCTTGAGAAGCCTTTGCCTTGAGATGAGACAATCCCTTTCTATTTTTAAAGTCAGAACAGCAGTAACAGGGAGGGAGGACAGAAAATGTCAAACTCTTACCAGGGATCATTTCCTGGGACTGACGCTCAGACCTGCCCCTGTCAAACCCACCCTTTTGGGCAATGGGGACAGTGAAGGCAGCTCTAGTACATCGTGGACAGTAGTATTTACCATTATGTTGGCAAGGACGGTTGGTGACAAAATTGTGAAGACTGCTGTGCCCTGGGCACCATACGGCCAACCGCAGGCCAGATGTCATAACATTCCTCACACACAAGAAATGCAGAGCTGCAGTTCACAGTTAAAAGCACTCCAAAGACACCCCAATATAGACCAGCCTTAAGATCAAGGGTCAGAGGTAAGGTCAGATTATGTTACTTTGAAGCAATACAAGTGAACATCTATGCCACATCAAAGAGAGCTGGAGGCTGCTTGCAAAGAATTGTCTTTACTTTAAGCCTAAGGCACAGTCCAGCACTGGCTTCTCAGTTCAGTTCCTTAATTAACCAAGTCTGTAAGTTACAAGATGCTCTTTGCAACTGGTGTTTGCTGCTCAGGAGACAGCTGAGCTCACGCACTAACTTGTTTTCCTTGATAAGCCTCAAGGTCACCCAGTTGGGTACTCAGTAAATAGCAAAAAACTTGCATCATACTTGCCCGTGGGTGCTGCGGGCACATGGGTGAAGAGCTCCGTGAGCAGACTTAGTGCTGCTCCAGACAATGGCTGGGTGAGGAGGAGGGTACTCCTGGTACCTCCAGGAATACCATTAGGCACAAACAGTGTGAACAACAGGAATAAGCTGTCCCAGGCAGGAACAGTTCTGCCTATGTCTAAGCTAATTATTTAAAGGAGCTCTGGTCAAACTCCCTTCCTCCAAAGAATTTTGAAACTATAATATTTGCATTTCTTTTCTATACGACTGCAAGTTTGGCCTCCAGCAAGCACAAAGAAATAGAGACATTTAAAGAAAAACAAAGAAAATAAGATTTTTGCCTCACAAATCATATTTCTGTCTTCCTACTCACCTGGGTTAGATTACACTGCAGTCTCCAGAGGGGAGGAATGACTGGGGAATGGGAGCAATTTCGGACCCCAAGAGGTAGAGAAACATCTTGAGTTTCCCCAGCACAGTAAGAAATCCAGCCATGCTTGATGATGAGCAGTTTACGTTGGCAAGCGGAGGGAAAGCATTAAGGATGTGGCTTTGCGCTAGTTTATATGGAAACACTTCCCAGAGTTCATTGGTCAGCCTGAATGCAGACAAGCCTAAAAACTAATTTACTTCATGTTTAAGAAATACTGAAGTAGCTCTGAAGATCTCTTCATTAGGAGGAGGAAGGACCTTGGCTGCTCTTCAGCTAGTGGCTGGGCAAACCACAGGTTAAGGTGTCTCTGCTGCAGGAATAACTGGAATTGCAGCATTTATCCAGCGAAGTTTGCAAGCACTAATATTTAAAAATTTTCAGTCTCCTCACCTATTTGTAAAAGGCATTTTATTTAAAGAAAGGCTCTCACATACCTGCTTTTGTATTTTCTCACAATGAAGTGAACACCCTTACTTTTATAAAAGTGGCCGAGCATATCGTAGAGCTTGACACATGACAAACACGAATTAAGAACCCTAATCATAAATCCTGGCACAGTCAAAAAACTGTGTTTTTTCACTTATATGGTAAAATACAAAACATGGCTTATTTTAGAGTTTACAGCTATGCATAGGCAGGAGCTGTTTCTACCCCTGAACCTGCACGGACAAAACAGATAGGGACCAAGTGGAAATCATTTATAACAACATTAGTTTGCACACTGAAAACAAGATTCAAAGCAGAGCCATATCCAGAGACTGCTACTACTAACCAGCAGTATTGGCAGCAACACAGTGCCCAAAGCACTGTTTTATGTTGTCAGGAAGCACTTACAGAGCCTGTCTTACGTTTGGTGCAGCGATCAACCTAAATGACTATAGAAAGAACAAAAGGAATTACATTATTATGCTGCAATTCAGAATTTAAGGGGTCAGCCACCCACACATGGGGAGCATTTAAGATTATTAATGTCTGGATAATGGTTAATTTGGCAGTAACCTATGACTAGCTTTATAACCATTTATAAAATATTTCACTAGGACACTGTATTCAAAAGACTGAAAGACTTAAGATCAAGGTATGCTCAACACATGTAACAGGACTGGTTAATCAATAACTAAACCAAAGCTATTCCATTCCCCTTGCTACTTTGGCATGGGAAGTGTTTTGTTTTGCAGCCTTTGCACATGTCTAAGATCCCCAAACCACCAGGGCGGTAAGGGCCCTAACAAGGCAACCACAGCTGAGAAACATCTGCACATCAGGTGGCTTCTGGAAGACTTGCTGCTGTCTGCAGTAATTCTTCAAATAGCAGAGTTAAAAGAAACCCATTAAAAGATTTTAAAACTGCTTGCAGGCTACCACATCTGGCATCGGAACAGCTCAAGCTCGTCTCAGTTTGGGCAGACGCTGCCAAACAGCCAGTAGAAATTATACTACCTCCCGTACTCAGTTGTGTGAATAATATTGCACGCTACTGCACATATCTGGTGGTGACACCGTGTTATTCCCCCCTCCCCAAAAATATGAAGGGCCACAGACAGAAAAAGCACTTGCATCGCCAACAAGTTCACACTTTGCTTCTTACTGAGAACCAAGAAACGATTAGGGAAGGGCAATCCAGTCCCATCACTGGGGAGCAACCCCACAATCAGTATGCCACCTGACTGGAATAAGACTATTTTGAATGGGAGCAGCTATGATAATTTATCAAAAGAATCACAAATTATACTGGTATAAGGGCTTGAATACAGGTACCATGAAGTCCATGTCCAGGGAGCCTATTCTGAACCTATTTCAGAAAGTGTTCTCTCACCTGCCCCTCCTCCTTAACATAAGTAGTTAAATCAGCCAAATAACATGAGGATAAATTGTTATCTGTGCCCCAAAACCATTAATCTTATAAATCTGCCAGAACAAATGAAGATTATTGCTACTATCAAAGCAGCAACATTAAACTGTCACCCCAAGATCAGCACTAGCACAGCACAGAGAGGGAGGGGATGGTGTTTGCCTGCCCCACGATCTCTACCACAGGTCACTTTGGCGTAACAAAAAAGCACAACTGCCTGTCTCCATTTCAGAGACATGACAAACAACTCCAGCCCAAGAACTATTAACATCTACTATGCTCCCACTGCTGAAGGCTTCAGAGGAAGACCTCTGCTGTGAACTGCTTTCTTTTGCTGCCAAGCACATAAAAACCAGGCCCAACTATACACAGCTCATCAGAGGCAGGACCCTTCACCGGCTGCTTTACAGCAACACAGGTCCCACACAAGAGCTACATAGATCTGTAGTTACAGAAGAGATTGTCATGACAGCCCCATACTAACTGCAAATCATTTTTTCCTGGCTATGTCACCAGCATCCCAGAGCCAGCAAATGCATTCAGAACCACAGCTGGGTATTAAAAACATTCGACAATAAGTAATGGCAATCCAAACACATCACCAGTGCCACAGAGTATAATTACAGAACAAGCTCCTCGCTTGCATTTGCCTTTAAAAAGTACTCTTTTCTCCTCTTCCTCTTTTAAAGATTTAAAGCCCGGATACTCGGGCATCTTTCAGGTGTCAAACCCAAGTGCTGCACGAGGCTCAGCTACACAAGAAGGCACCTCTTTCTTCCCCAACACTCCCATTTCACCATGCATGGCTGCCGACACAGCCACGCATGGTTTTGCATTTTCCCCATACAAGAGTATTGCCAGAGCTCTCCAGGACGTGCTCCCTTCCACACTTCCACGGCGAGTCCAACCTTTCAGCAGCGTAGACGTCTGTGGAGCGAAAAACCCCTCCCTAGGCAAACAAGAAAGTAAAAAAAAAAAAAAAAAAAAAACAACCCAGCACGGTTTCGCTATACCTGCATTTCCTGCATTTCCAAAACGCTCCGTGCAATCACGAAAATGCAGATACCGCAGCAGAAAGGTCACAGGAGACACTCTTCCCCCCCCCGCCCCCCCAGTCCGGTGGAATTCCCTAGCCCACGTCCAGTCGCAAACACCCGTGGGTGCGTAACCCTCCGGGCACTGCAACGGCCGGCGGCACCACACGGAGCGGTGAGGAGCAGGTGGAACAGCGCAGACCCACGGATTCCCCTTCCCACACGCCGCAGGCCCCCCCTTCCCCGGGGAGGGGGGGGAGCTGCGGCGTGGAAACCCCCAACACCGCCGCAAAGTTCCTCCTCACCCCACACGAAGGATACCGGCTGCCTCCCGCTTCCTGCTCCCGATCTCACCCGCACCTGGCCCGGCGCCGGGAGGACGATGCCGTCCCCACACCCCGTCCCCGCCCGCAGAGTGGGCGGGAGGAGGGCGGTGACGGTTACGCGTCCCCTTTCGGCGGGCAACAGTTGGCCC